>KZ505692.1:276480-370604 GCA_002844005.1 Limosa lapponica baueri
GGGGGGGGGGGGGGGGAGAGGCGGTGAGGACAGTTCATTAACATATTCCAGCAGCCCTTAAAGCTGGGAAGAAGAAAGCAAAAAATCTCCCTTCTGTAAGTATTTTTATTCCATATCTACCCATAGAGAGTGTTAAATATACTATGAATACATGCATTTAATAACTTCTCTTACTTTTAAAGTACCTGATCCAAAGCCCATTTGAGTCAGTAAAGATCCAGTCTGTTTATTTTAGTGTGCTGGGACTAAGCCCCTCAGTGCTTAGCCATGCAACTTTAACATTCCCTTACCATCATTTTTAGCAAGGATCATTATACATTAATCAGATCACTTGTTCATTAGTGATAAAACATCCTGTCCTTGCTTCTGGGAATGAAAGCAAAGCAAGACTCTGGAGCCTACTTGATACGTTTGTGCTCATTCAAATCAAGTAACAAGCTTCTGCAAAAGTGCCAACTAATATAACTTGCTAAATTTTCCATTACACTCAGCTGCAAAGGAAAATTTTATATACCTGTTACAGTTATATGGTTATTAATATTTACTGTAGGTAAAGCCACAGGTCATTTTCCATTATGATCCTTGTTCTTATTTCTGAAAAATTAGGATTTGAACTGATTTTTTTCTTAACTGGTCTGCTCTCAGTCATACCTAATCATTTCCATGTAGGTTCAAAAATTGAGCTTTGCTTAATTAAATTATGAAATTGCTAAATAGAAACTTCTTAACAAACATCAGTGAAGCACTAGCAAAGGATTATTATAGAAGATACTATAATCATGATGTGGAAAAAATGTTAGAAATTTAAAACTCCTGCTAATAGAGCTGAAAAAAATATATTCTAAAACACAATGTTTGATGAGACACAAACTCAGAGAAAGGTAACAATAAAAAAAAATCATGGTTCTGTACTTTCATTCTGGTAACTTAAGGGAATTACATTGATTTCAGTTGCAAGATACCGAAGTACATTAAAATAAATATAAATAAATATATAATAAATAAAATATAGATATGCATAGATGAATAAAGCTACCTAAACAGTTCATCAGTAAAGCTGAGGTAAAAAACTGAATTCAACATTAGAAGGGTAAGTTGAGCTCTCTTTAATAAACCAGTCTAACGAGTCTTTTTCTCATGTAACCATAAGGGATACCTGAGGGGAGATTCTGGTTGTCTTCATCAATCATGTAACTTTGGCACTGCAATCATCCAGTTGCATAATTCAGACTTCCTGGAGATACATCTGCACAGATTTGCATAGATATTCTGTGTTCTGTCTATCTATAGTCAGAGCCAGCTCTCATCTGGAATCCTAGTAATCTAATTTTCATGAACCTGAATTCTCAAGTTCCTCATCCTTAGAGTAGTTTATAAGCTCAAGTTTGTGTTCCTCAGACTCTCAGTGCATACTGTGCTTTATTTAGATGTTGTCTTGTTAGCTGATACCTGATGCTGCTTTAATGCATTCTGTGTACATTGAGTCACGTGTATTCATGCCATTGGAGCACTGGTTCTCTCCCATCAAAGCTGAGTGCCTTAGCCACTCCATTTCCAGATTCAGACTCTCTCTTGCTCTTTTTTGACCTCATGATACTTATATGCCCAGCTGTAAAACTGCCCTGCTTCAACTCCCTTCTCTCAAATAACCTTAAAGGCATGTAGAAAACTACATATGAAGAAAGTGGAAGTTATGAGAGTAGAATTTGGAAGCGATCTTGCTTAGTCCATTGGTCCGTTCCTTCCCTGTGTACAAGAAAAATAAATTATGCAAGCTCAACTTTTTTCAGATATACTATACCTTAGAACATCTACAGAAGGGGCTGCAGCTGTTTATTTGGTGGCTGGCCCCACAGTTATAAGCAGAAAATCTTTCCACCACTTCTCAATTTCTAGTGTCAATACAGGAAAGACCTTGCTCAGCTATATGGGTGATTGTATCTGCACTTGCAATGTTTAGTGTCTGGTGGTAATATGTCACTTAAGTGATTCCACCTAAAGCAAAAAAGTGCATGCCGAACATGCAGAATGAATGGAAATTTTTTCACTATATTATCCAAATCTCATTCATTTTCATTGTATTTAGGAATGGCTGCCTTCTCACGAGTTGGTGTCTTCTTATTTTCTGCCTCTTCTGGAGGACTTCCTTCTGAAGAAATAACTTTTTCTGAACTCCTGAAGCAGAGAGGTTATGCAACAGCTCTAATAGGTAAAATTGCATACCTATTTATACCTATAAAAATGAAAGCATTATTTTTCATTCATTTCAACAAAAGAACATTAGCTTTCCATGTAGGATACTAAGGGTCTGCATTAAGCTTTTTCCCCCCACAGCATAATGAGCTTATTTTTCTGGCACAAAGCTGCGCACATTCCCATGCATATGTGAAACACTAATCAGGTAAGTATGTCTAATTCACTTGTGTAGTTATAGTCTCATTGTGCAACATACTGAAGAAACATGATGAACAAATTGAAAATCAGTCAAGCTCTTAAAAAGTTTTCAGTATAAATAGTTTGATTGCAACAGAGAGACAACGAGTGATCAATTGCAGGGTACAAGTCAGCACAGTAATGGGATTCATTTCACCAGTTTTCAAATATCCATGAAGTAGATAATGTAGTACTTGGGCTATGCATCTGAATTCTCTTCTTAGTCATCAGACAGAAATGGGCATTTCTGGGAAATTTTTCTCATCATGTGGTAGATGTTTAATATAAAAATCTGTTTCTCTCTCATTATAAAGATAGTTCAGACAACTGAACTGCATCATAAATACCCAGTGATGGGTAAGATGAATCCCACCAGATAAGTATTAAACGGAATTGCAATGAATATCATAAAGGTATAGCATTTAAATAATACGATTTCTTTGTTGTTGTTTTCCTGATTTGGCCACTGACTTATTCCACACTGCTTACATTTGAGGAGATTTTTGTGAAATACAAATTGTACTACATAATGTACATTTCTGTACTGGAATTTCCAGCAAGTAGTTGTTTGTTTAGAGCACAGCATACTGCAATGTTACTACGTTCTTTTAGAAGCTTGATGCACCCAATTTGATTTAAAAATGTAACAAAAGCTTGCAATTCAGGGAGTAATTTTTGTTTAAAAATCAGGCTGTTTAGCAAGGCTAACAATTCACACCACAGTTCAAAAAACCCCCCCGTATTATGGGTAACCAGTGTTGATGTTCCTAACTAAAAAATCCTACTTGGCTATAGCCCAGTCTTAGAAAGTATAAAATACCTTCATGGCCTGACAGATTCAAAATAGAAAAGAAGAAACTCTAACAGCAGTATATTTAGTGCAGGTGTATTTGAACTATAGTGCAAAAAAACCCATTCATAATTTGTCATTTTCATCATGAAGTTAATTCCTATTGCTCCATATTCAATTAAAGACTGCAAAAAAATCATTTTTCTGTTTGTAATAAGTACAGTAATACAAATATTCATTTTCTGGGGCTGACCTAGTTACTGTTCTTTTTTTAACTACTTTCACTGCAAGATGACAGCTTGCCACTTAGATCTCCAGAAGTTATCTCCATGATGCTTAATGAACAATTCTTCCAAGTGGCCTGAATGATAGCTATGAAACCATAAGATGTTATATTACCATATCCTTAGAGTATAATGAAGGTTTCCAAAAATCAAGAAGTGCATTAAAATTAAGGATAAATTATATGTAAATGACAAAAAGAAAAATTATGTAGATTTGAAGATAGATAGACAGACTCTGATTCCCAGCCAGCCCATTTGCTGCCTCTGCTGGTATTCTTATCACATCATATTGGTCTAGGTCAGGGAATCTTTGCTTGGTTCAGTCTAACTCAGCAGTTCCCAAACAATTAATTGTCAAATGCTGCACCAGTGATGGATTGGCATAAGGGTAATTTGAAGCCTTTCAGTTCCTCAAGCCTGTACTGTCACTTTTTTTTTTTTTTTGCCAAGTTTCTCTCTTCTTTACTCTGCAAGGACATTTTTTTTTCTTTCCTAAATGCATTTTCCTTACTTTTTAAAATTTTTTTCCCTTCTCTGAATATGTGCTTCCTTCTTGCTTGATACGTCCCTACATATATTTAGATATAAATTTATTTTATGTATACACTTTTTTACCTCGTTTTTCCCTTGTGACACAAGGAAGGTGACATACAATAGATCTGGCAGGAAGAGAAGCAGTCAGAAGATCTGCAAGAAAACCCAGTTTTCTCAAAAAAGACAGCTGCACTGAATATGTAATATTTCACCAGATAAGGATCCTGGAGAGTAGCAAGAAATGTTGATGTTTTGTAGGAAACAGCCATTCATAATACAAAAATTCAACTGAAAGTAGATGGGTATTATTTTAACTACTGGCATATTCAATTACAATTGAGTAAAGATCAACTTTTCCTCACTACTGTTACCCAGAGTGTTGTGTGGCATCCACAGAAGTTTAAAGTCCACCTATGTAGCTTATCTCCAAAGTTTAAAATTCTGATGGGTAAATCGGCACTGGTATCTCTCCTCCAGAATGAAGTGCTGTAGTATTTGGACACACCATCACAGTAGTGAGAACTGCAAGATTGGCTGAGTCTAGGAGGTAGGATTAATGGAACAGTTATTAATAGAACCACTTAAAATGTGACCTTATTAATAATAAATGCATATATGCTTTATATTATTATTGCTATATCTTATATAAATATGTTTCTTTGAACACATAAAATATTTCTGTTTGCATCTTGCTCTGCATCTTGTATCTTACCATTTACCTGAAGAGCACAAAGCCATACCAACAAAAATATATCTGTCTATAATAAACTCAGTTTTCAGGTTGCTCCTTTTTTAACTGTCTGAGGGAAAAGCAGAGGAAAAACATGGATTTTTTCAGCCTTTCCAGCATTCTGGGTTCTGAAAAACTGAGTTCCAAAGGAAGTTTCTTGGCTGAATAAGACTTACCTCTCACTTCCACTTGCCATTCATCACGGTGCTTTTGCTCTGCAGAAATCTTAATTGTGGCCAAAGGAGAGGGAAAAGGGCTAAGTCTCAAAATATTAAGGTACTCAAAATTTACAATTAGCAGCTTAAATTTCACTAAAAAGCTTGGTATAATCTGCTAAAATGCATGTGATGTTTGTATGAAGTGTTCATACCACAAAGCTTCACTTGGCAAAGAGGTGAGAGCATTTTACACTGCTCTCAGATTCAGAAGGGCCCCAGAGTGTAAAGCACATTACAATAATGTGTTAAAATGATAGCTCAAGGCAGGGCTTATTCTCACAAGGAATGAAAAAAAAACATGTATTGTGGTCTCAGTCATCACTTGCTTTTTCTGAGTAGTGCAGGATATATCAAATCCCTCAACCTCCTCAGCCATTTGAGCATTGCAATTGTGTCTTTCAGTCACAGCTGCTGATATGATTTGAACCAGTGCTTCTTTTGCTTTTCCCAGCTAACCTGCACTCTGATTTGTTTGGCTTAAGTTGTTTCTGAACAAATCTTTTTTTGAGGCCCAAGTTCATCTTGACATTGAACAATTTGTTGTGCTTGCTGAAACTCTTTAGATAAAAATAGATCCTATATTTTCCCCTGTCCTAATTTGTTGTTACAAGATTCTTCTGTCCTGGCTTGAAATATCTGGTTTTATTGAGATCCAGTTTAAACAAACTTCTTTATGTCATGATAAATGACCTTGAAAGTATATTTAATTTGTTTGGGTTTCATTTTCATATTTTTTTACTGAACTATAGGAGTATTGAGATTGACAAATAACAACAAAAAATTAAAAATTAAAGCTTTAAGGTCAGTTACATTCATGATTGTATTTCAGTTATCTAACTTGATGAGAGTTGTTTCATGCTCACCTAGCTACACATCTGGCTTTATGATTATTCCATAAAGACTGTCATGTAAACCTAAGAGAATACATTGAAGAATTTATTTTCCAAAATCTGTGTCTATGCTTGCTGGGAACGAAATTCGGAGTTGCAGTCTTAGGTAGCCCTTTACGGCACCATTTTAACATCTAAAAATTCAGTACGGGGGTCTGCATTGCTGTTTTTGTAATCGGCCACGATAATGTCCACTGAACCATGTCAAAAGTAGTGAGTAGAGCCATTCTGCCTGTGGAAAGCAAAATATACCACCTTGGGTGAGCGGACATTTGACAGTAAGGGGGGAAACTTCTGATGGGATGAGACAGCAGTAGTGACCTTCGTTTCTCTGGCCCATAAGCAGACCTGAAAATGCTTTTATACCTGCTTCTGTGATATACAGAAGATATTTTTAATCTAAGACCATCAAGAGATGTGTGAGGAGAACTGGACTCTTATCTAAGTATTCTATCAGGCTCAAGATTTCTGTGGTATTTTTCTCCACCTTTGCTGGCGGGTGTACTCAGGCACATGACATTCCCATCCCATACCCTAGTTCTGTCATTTGTGAAAGAGAAATAATCATAATGAGCCTATTTTTTAGGTACTATTTCAAAAATCAGAACTAACCCCCATCTTCACCCTCCTTGGTACTCCAGCACCCGCATTTGTCATTGCCAAAAGCAGAAGAGCAGGATGAATATGCTGCTCTTTAGACCCAGGAGATGCTCAGAACTGCCTACAAAGCTGGGATGGTTTGGGAAGGGGGAAAATACACACTACATATGTAGATAGTGAGGGAGATTGGCAACTTCAGAGATTTTCCAATCATTTATGTAATAAATGCTTTCTTAATTTCACTATTCTTGACTGACTTCCTGCTTGTTACTGTTTTCTTTTTTTTTTAATTTAAACTTGTCAAATGTGAATGATTTGCAACAAATTTTCAGAAAGGATATTTCATAAGTCCATGTTGGCTCTTCATAAGAAAGCTGTAGATGCTACCAAATGGTATTGTCTTATGACTACTTAACTATGCATGCACAAAGGCTTAATTTTCAAAATTAACTATCTGTTAGGGCTCTGTTGCTCTTCAGTGACCTGCTGGCCCACTCAGAATTTAATGGTCTCCATCAGGAGCTGTGCCAAACTAATTCTAACTAAAACGATGAGGCAGACATAAAGCAAAGTCTTTGATGATGGCATAAAGAAAGATTAGATAGAACATAGGGATCCACACAATAAATGCTGGGGGTGGGGGGATATCAGTCGGATAGTGACAGTTTCATGTTTGAAATAGCACACATTATAAGTCTGATGATTTAACTACAAAAATACTCCCTGTCCTTTTCTCTTTGTAGGAAAGTGGCATCTTGGGATGAACTGTGAAAGCAGTAATGACTTCTGTCACCACCCCCTCAGTCATGGATTTGATTACTTTTATGGGCTTACTGTGACCAATTTGAGAGACTGCAAACCTGGCCAAGGCAGCGTATTTTTAAAAGGGGTTCAGAAATCCCTTGTCATCCCAATCCAAATTGCTGGAATCACCTTGGTCTCTTTGGTGATAGTACAGTACATCGGCCTCCTCAAAGTACCTTTCAAAGCATTGGGTTACTGCTTATTAATAACTGCTATTTCAGTTGCAGTTTTGATCTTTTTCTTTTATCATTTTCGACACCTGAACTGCTTCTTAATGAGGGACCATCAGATTATCCAGCAACCACTATCCTATGAGAACCTTACTCAGAGACTGACAAAGGAAGCCATACAGTTTATAGGAAGGTAGGTTTCTAACTGTGTTATAAGTTAATACTGGCATTTCACAATGACAATGCTTCTGAAAAAGTAGAAAAAAAATGTGAACTTGTGGGCATGAGGAATATGTCATTATATGTAATTATAATTTCTTTTCCTTTAAAAGATCACTGAAGTTAATCTTTTCTGTGAAAGTGACTGTTTTTTTCTATCAGGTGTGTCATTATTTTCTCCATAAAAATTAAAATCTATTTATATTTACGTGCTTAGGAAAAAAAAAAAATCTAACTTTTTTAGGACTTCCATTCTTGAGAATTTCATGTCACTTGAAATTTTTTGTGGTGTGACTAAATTATGTGAAAGAACAATGCAGAGTCATAATCTATGACTTCTCTAGAGTGGGAAACTGTTTTTCATCATTGATTTGAAGCATCCATTATTTGGCATTCATAAGGGCAATTTCTTTCCAGATACTGTCATTTTAGATGCCTTCACTTTTATTCCGGATTCACTTTGAAACTATGTGATTTACAGAAGTTAAGAAATAAATGTGGGGGTTTTTTTAAGTGATGATTTTGTAATAGATGTCACATTGGGTCACCTAAACATCGGATGTCCAAAATCATCCTGTGTCATTCTTCATTTTTACAAAGTTAGCTTTCTTTTGGCATAATTGTCACCACAGGGCTTTTAATGGGATCAAATCACAAAAGTGTACATTTGCATATTCTGAAATATAAATCAATATATTTGGAGCAAAAATATTTCATCTACTTAACTTCTTGAAAAATATGCCAAGATATGTTTCTCAGTCACTTTTGAAACAGGTCACACCATTTCTAAAAATAGTTGATCATAAGTAAAAACATGTTCTAATACATAAGTCATCCCTTAATTATTATTCTGAAAAGTATGTACCAGGTAGTTACTGTGAATACACTGACATGGTGTCATTGCTGAATGAAAACTTGTACCAAAGAATCAGAAGCTAGGTTGTCTAGAATTAATGACTGCATGAAATAGTCATCAGGACTGTTAGCAAGAAAAAATGCTTATCTAAAATCTTGATCTCATACTGCATTTTTTTTTTTATCCTTTCTATCATTATAAATATTTGATGTGGCCATCTCTACTCATCATACCAAAATAAAATGGTTTTTATAAGTGAGTAAGTCTTCCCAACAATCAACATTCTCATGAGTATTTATAAATAAACTAAAACATCTTTATTTCCTCTTGGCAATGGTGATGAAGATGGCTTCTCATCTGCATTCTAATTAATATAGCAGTGAAGTACTTTGTTTACTACAAACATACACGCATAACCCCCTATGAAAGTTGTTGAGAACTTATTTGCTTAGTGACCAAGCTTTTGGTGATTTTAAAAGGCTTTTGAGTACATTAACTATATGTTGGCAGATTCTTCCATGACTAACAAGTGTGTAATCTGCCTATAGTGATTCATAATTTTTTTGATATCTCCGTATGTTTCATTGATTTCAGTGCAATGACAATAAATTGGTAGCCCCAAAACAGGTGAGTTCAAGATTGGAAATCAATGCCAGGAAACTAGTAACTCTTTTAACTTTATTAATATTCATAATATGCACAATGTTATTGTATAGCTTAGTCAGTGTTTAGGGCTGGCAAAACTGTATCATCTAAGTCAGCATAGCTTTGTTGACTGAGCTGGAGGTAAGTGGCTTTACATCAGCTGAGCGCTTGGCCCCAGTCCTCAATGTAGTTTCCAGACAAAAGTGATGTTACATTGAAGTCAAGGTTAATTGCACATATTCGTAATTTACAATAAACTTTGTTACAGGAATGCTGCAATTATAGTGAGAATTATAATCCAGACAATTCAGAGTCAATGTTAAGTTAAAGAATATCCAAGCGCATGAATTTATTGAGAAGCAATTAGGGCATTTGAGCAATCTTAACTGTGCCCTATAGTGAATTCACATGTGAAGTATATGACCATAAAACTTGCTCCTGGGGATAGGAGTAATTAGATTAGTATTCACTGAACTGATCTGTCCCATATATTAGTGTAAGCAACAAAATCAGTATTTGCTTTGACACACTGGTTCTGACATTATGTACTTCATACCTGTGAACTCCAGTGCATCAGTAGACGATAGCTTTTAAGACTAAGCTACTGACTTTGGCCGTTTGTATGCGAACAGCCATCAAGAGGCAAGCAGGTTGCAGCAGCAGTTAGACATCTGGCACTCATAAGTGAAGGGCCACCAGGTATTTGGAAGCCATGGTTGCTCCTCAGCATTCTTGTTGTTCCACTTCTTTCAGCGAGCAGTGTCCCTCAACCCTCCTTTAGTCACATGTTTGACTCAACACTTGATTTGTCATACAGGCTTCTTTTGTTCAAATACTACAATAAGTAGAAAGCTCAGTCCTGTACACCGGTAATCCCTGTGCACAAGTGTACCAGAATAAACATAATGCTGAATTTGAGAATTCAGTCATTCACCTTAACGGTTCTTAATACATTTTATCATCAAACTAAAAATCATCAGCTATCATACATGTTAATTGGTTAATTATCTTTACAATAAATATATGATGAAACTCCAATCTTCAACATCATTGGTACTTCCTATGTAGCCCTTTTATGCTATATTTATATAATATATATGAATGTCTATATAGTTTTATATATATAACAATTACAACGTAATTGTTTCATCTATGTAAATTTATTATACCTATTACCTATATTCTTCAGAGTTCAGGCAATGGACTTTCTGATGTCATTCTCTTTTCTAGCTTTCTCTCAGTCATATTGTCAGCTTTATGACTTCTTGCCATGTGTATAATAATTAGATTTTGTATTTTTCAAGTCTTCTTATAATCTATTCATAGCATATACCTATGTGCTGTTGTACTTACTTTGGTCTGCTTTTTTGAGGGGTGATATTGTATTTGTTCTTCCTTAGCATAGGATGTGTATTACTTTTCATTTGTTCCTAGGTAGATTGAAAGAGAGTAAATACAATAGTCAATGCTCAAAAATGGCACTGGAGAAGAATATGCACAATATACAATTATAAGTGTCGGATCCCGTGCTTGAAAACAAATACTAATATAGTTGCTCACCCTATTTGTAAGTGGGCAGGTAAGCTCAGTGTATGTTAGTTCTAATTACTTTTTCCCAAGAGCAAATATGCAATATTGTAAACCTATCAGAACACTCCCTAGACATTACAGTATATTTGAAAGTCAAATAGATTCTAATTATTTCATGCTAAGTTCAGTGTGGTTATCACTCATGTATCTTCAGCATGTCCTTTAATGAGCAGCTGCACAGACAATCCAGATTTGGAAAATGCCAGAAACCTGTTTTTAGGACAAAAGTACTACTCTGTGATACAGAATACTTCTCTGACAAATTTGGATAGCTGATCACAATTAATAATTATTAAAAAAAAAAATCCTAATGAAATCTAACTTCTGGAAAACAGTATTTGCATACAAACGTTTATATTCAAAAGCTATGGTGAAGATATGTTGAACAATTTTCATGCAGATTTATTTTTTTCAGTCATAGATTACATAGTCATAATATTAAAAATTTTGTGATGACGGTTAATAATTTTTTTAATTTTCTTTTTATCTGGTCTATTTCAGGCCTTGAATCACTGTTGCAACACATATTTGAATTTATTTCCATCTAATCTAGCAGGCTGTGGTATAGAGTTTTTCCATATATCACTAGGTCTTAAGATCAGGCATTTGGCATGTACTGGAGTTAGAGTTCTGAAATCAAGTATTTTTATGAATCCTACAAGAAGATTTTTTATATTTTACAGCAAAATACAAATTACAGAGAAGAGTTTGTGCATCTTTGTACACATATGATGTATATGTGCGCATATATTAAAAAAGGGTCGTAACTTATAAGCCATAACAACTCTCCTGGATCTTCATTCTTTTTCTCAACCCTCTGCTTGTTCCTTTTGAACAGAAGAGCTAGCATATTTATTCCTATATTTTAGTGTCATCTGAAAATGAAAGATTTTAGTCATTTAAGAATGATTAAGGACCTAAATAGTTCTATGATGAGCAATAGACTGCTTTGTAAATGGAACACTTCCAAAAAGCAGTACATCTGTAAACTGGCCTCCAAAGTTTTGTGGGGGAGAGGGACTTTGTAATGAATACAAACTGTAGTAGGCAAGAAAATATTTTCTTTTTCCCCATGCTTATGAGAATGTAATTTTTGAAAGGGAGAAAAAAGGTTATATACAAAGGACATAAAAGCACATGTGAATTGTTTACCTTAAGCATTTAAAGGATGAAATAGGCATGACATTAGAGATGTCAAAAGTATCTTGGCTACTTGCATGGAAGAATCATTTCAGAAATGCAGATATGGTAGAAACATATCCCACTTCTAATATCTTCTAGAAAGAGTAATATTTTCCATATTTTTACATTTTTTCCCTCTCTCCATTTTCAAAACCTTTTCAGATTTTGATAAGTTACTCTTAAGTGGTCTGGAGTTCTCTTTTCTGATTTTGAAAAATTTTGAAAATATGAGATTTGTGGTTTAAAGTGTGTCTTATAAAAGAGTAAGAGAGAAGTATTAATTAATGGATTCAGTCATGCTAACAAGAATTTTAGCACTGTTAGTGGTTAGAACAAAAGAAAATCCAGTTTGTAGGACAAAATCCTGCTTTGATAAAACTAAGCTAAGGTTTACCTTTTCCTTCTGCAGGAACAAGGATTAATGAAGTACATTCAGCCAGTCCAGTCACAAAGAACACTAATTGGTGATCTAATTTGGGAGTAGAGGAAGGAGCCATGGGGAATAAGCACTGAATGAATTTATCCACTGCATAAGAAGTGTTAAGATATTGCAAGAAGAATATTTTTATTAAAGGGGAATTACAGGAGAGAAAAAGTTAGATTTGCATCTGCCTGTATCAACACGCTGTTACATATTTGTGCTGAAAATATATCTACAGATTATATACGTCAACATTTTTGTTTTCTTTCATTTTAGCTGTGTCTCTGGTGGACTGTGACTGTGAAAATTACATATTATCATTCAATAAGTCTTATTAAATCATATGTACTTATAAGAAGTAATATATTTTACCCCTATATCTATTTCAAATAGTTCTTTGCAGACTACTTCAATCTTATGAGTGAATTAGCTGGAATTTATAAGATTTTAGAGATTACAGAAAAAATTCTTAACCAATTTTAACACAGCACAATGTTTGCCCAGCTCCGGCGAAGCATCAGATTCAGAGCCCACCTGTTTCTCTGGTGCAGTGTTCTTATATTGACATCACTACATAGAAAAGCAAACAAAAGTACGCAAAGAGTCTTCAATGCAATAAATGTTTAAAGCAAAATTGCAGGAAAAATGTTAAAAGAGCCATGTGTGAAGCACAAAGTCAGATTAGTTGTAATTTTCCCTCTCGCCCACTTTAAAGCTGTATTTTACAGCCCAAGCCTGAACTAAATCTTTCAGTAATGTAAAGACTCCTCACAGTAAATAAGAAGAACCTAGTACTATGCAATGCAGAGGAGTCACCAGCAAGGCAATGCATATAGATGTTTTCAAGATCGGTTAAGCGCACATTGAAGAATGTCATATGTCAAATGTGTGTAATCTCTCTGGCTACTCAGTAAATTGAAAAGACTGTGTGATTCATGTTGGATAAAATTTTTACTATATTTGAGTAAGTGAACCTCAGATCCTTTGAAACTGAAGTTCCCTGTGTTTAAACTGTGTAAAAGATAGTGACAATACATTTTTGAAGGAGCTGTTTACTGAAGTGGTTCAGGAGTTAAGCTGTTATTGTCAAATTTCTCTCCTACCTACTAGCTGATATTGTCATTCCATTTTCAAGGTCATGGTAAAGGTAGTCAGTTATGATTCTCCTCAAAGAGTTTTGGCAGGAGATAAATAGCTGCCTGTGATCTTTTATAGGATATTAATAGGTGAGACACTTCTCCACCTGACAGCAAGCTGTCAATCAGAACCTGTCAATTTGAGTTGTAAAGAAGAGAATGATATGGTGCCCTTCCATATCAATCATTGATTTGATGACTCTTCATGAAATTTAGATCTTTGTGTCAGTTCCATTTAAAAAAAAAAAAAAACAAACAACAACAAACCTGAGTTATTATCTCTTGAAAATAACATTTAAAGTGGAGGCTTTTGATACTCACTTGTAGCAATAGAGATAAACGTTTAGAAGTATGCACCTTCTCTGTGATATTAGAACAAGGCAGTTTGCATGCCAAGTAAGTTGTGCCTGCACCATTATGAGTATAAAGTAGATTTTTGTGGTGTTTTCCCCTAGACATTGTATATTACTCTAAAGTGAACTGTGTTTAAGGAAAAAGTCAAAGATAATCCCATGCAGGTTGTAAACCAAAAATCAGCTGCCTTGAAGAAATGTTCTTTAATGAAAGGTCAGTGTTACATTACTATACATATGAAATATTAAACTTAAAAGTATACAGCTTTTTTTTTCTTATTTAAAGTGCTGACATTTTCAGTCTTTTTAATTGACTTAGAAGTCTCATGTTATTTTTTGCTAAAGTAATGAAAGGTTCTCACATATTTGACCTCTCAAGTAGCAACAAACACAACTTCATGGAAGGTATCTTTTATTAAAAATATTGTTTTCTCTTTATTTTTGTGAATCTGTGCTTTATAATACTAAGATAATACAGGATACATGCACAAATATTTGAAGTGAATTCAAATAATTTTGTTTCCATTTTCCACTTGAAAAATGTTTTATTAATTCTGTCATTTAAAAAGACAAAAAGGAGAAACTTTTTATGAAGATAAATTCCCAGTCAGAAACACACTTATCAAGCGAGTAATCTGGATAAATTTTTTCCATTTTGAGTTTATGTACTGCTGCCTGTGCCAGTAAAAAAGAAAGCTTTAACCCTGCAACTTGTGCAAAAACAGATCCAACCAAGGAGAGAGGAAAAATGTATCATAAATATATTAGAGTAAACCTACTTATTTTTCCTTAAGAGTAAAGTATTGATATCATATGAATACCTTTTAATAAAAGACATTATTTTCAGGTTCTAAAGGCTATTTTTTTTGTCACTTTAAAGAAACAGTTTGTATGTGCATGTCTGTCTTGTTTCTTCCATTTTTAAAAGGTGGATGTATCAACTGCATGAGGAAATATATAGTCTCCCTTTGATGCTGATGTGAATCACAGGTATTATCCACCACAGTTTGGTGAGGGAAAATATGGCAAATAAAACAAAAATACTCTGTAATCAGCTGTGTGCTTTAAGGTGAGATTCAGACAAGTTTTCTGGGTAGTGCTTTTCTGATTCAACTGATATTTACAATATGCATCATGTACTACAAATGCTGTTACAGAGTATAGCAGTAAATTTGGCTAGTACTGCACAATTTTAAGTAAATTTCTTTAAATAATGCATAAGAAAAAGTTCTTACTTGAGCTGTGCTTTCACAGCCTGCTGGAATGTATCATAAATATCGTGTTGACAGATCACATGAACAGCAAAATTTGCAGAAAGTCTGTTTAGTGCACTCTTTCTTTTGTATCAGTTCAAGAAATAGACTGAAATCAATGGAGACTGTTCATTACTGTTGGAGGAAAAGTATTTCTTTCTATTAGTATGTACTTTGAGATTGCTTATATTTTGGTACAACATGTTTGTAGTGCTATGTACTGATCACATGCATACACACACAGAGCATTAAACGGCAAGAGAATATTTGGTCATACACCTTAGTCCAGGGTAAAGAAGGAGGAAAAGTACTAGTATACTTGATTTAACATAGTCAATGGTATTATGGTATGTTTGACCCTAGTCCTCATAATAGTCTAGTTGATCAGCTTCCATATGACCTTGTGAAGAAGATAGTTGTGTTTCACATATATGTGTAGTTATGAAGGTATAGTTTTGAACAATAATTTTATTCAGGCTTTTATATGTGTACTTGTAAATTGAAGAGAGGTGCTTGTACCCAGAAACTGCTAGGTTCTTGGCTTTAACAAGTCGCCTTTCAATATATAGCAAACAGTAATTAGATTTTGTTGATAATTTGTGCTTTCAATACAGTATACAGTTAAGGAAGACACTTTTACTCGGTGCAAATGTATTCAGGATTACCCTGTAAATAGTTACAGTATTGGTTTTCTTCTTTTTTTTTTTTCTGAGCTCTACTGTAGAAAGATTTCTTTGTATAAATTTTGTTACAAGATATACTAAGGGTCTGGGTTTTTGTTTTGTTTTGTTTTGTTTTGTTTTCTTCTAGGAACACTGATGCACCATTTCTTCTTGTCCTTTCTTATCTCCATGTCCATACTGCTCTATACGCTTCAAAAAATTTCAGAGGAAAGAGCAAGCATGGTTTATACGGGGATGCGGTGGAAGAAATGGACTGGAGTGTAGGTATGTTACCTGTATGTTACGTGTGCTTCTAATGTCAGTAGAGGAAATTCATGTCCACCAAATGCAGCAATTTGGATGTCTACAGTGTATCTGACGTGTACAGTGTGTCCTTTATACTTAGGGGAAAGGAACAGTAATTGAAAAAGCACACAATAATCTGATCTTTTTTAATATCTACTTTATGATTCAAATTATTGTGTCCTACAAATGCCTGCTCTCTTCTTTGACTATTAAGGTAGTCCATATGATATGGACTTAGCATGGACATTTGAAGCAGAGCGGTTGAATCCAACTCCATGAGCTTCGGGGTGCCATCTGGCCTCTGCAGGTTGTCCTCATAAAACAATATGCTAACTTGAAAAGTGACCACGTGATACTGATAATTGATATGAAAATATTTTCAAAGAAAGTGACTACAATACACACTATTAGCAAAAGTAATTTGCTAGTTATTTTAGTGAGTTGTCTGAATTAGTGAAATCCCTCAGGTGAGGTCCACTTTTGTTCATGAAAAATAGTCAGACCCAAACAATTTGCCCTTCAGAGCCTTCTGTTCTCTCTGAGGCTGGAGAGCAGTTGATCATTACATCTTTCCACAAGATTCCCTTATCTCTAGATGTATTGGAATGACTCTCTGATTCCAGAGATAGTCAGCCTGTGAAAACAACTAACAGGTCATGTATGAGAGGAATCATATTGGAGAATAGCAGTATTAGGAGTTAAAAGATGAGCTTACATTCCTCTTTCCCATATACCCCAAGTCGATTCTGTTCCCAGTACAACTCAGTACAACTCAATTCTTCAACAATTTTTCTTGAAGAATTGGCTTTCTTCAAGAAAATCTTGCTTCCTTATTAAATTGCTCTAAACAGATATTCAGCTTTGGTGCATACATACTTTTAAACTGTGCAGTGAAACATGATGTATATTCCTTTGCATATTTTGCATCAAGAGGTCTAGTTGCAGAAGAGAGGGGAAAAAAGGCATCACAGCACATTTAGTGATTTGTAACATATTTAGTGCGGTATTTGCAAAAATGGGGAAAAGCCTTGTGAGAAACTATGATACACTTATTAGGAAGGGTTTTCAATGTGGAAGGTAACTGGATTAAACAGAAAAAAACTCTTTTGTAACTCAGGTTTTGTAATGAAAGTGGATTTAATTTCAGTTGTATTACACCCTGTATCTTTATCATGTCTGTCAATGGCCACCAGCATTTGGTCAATCAAGTCCTTGCATTAGATAAAAGTATGCATGTGTTGTCATTTCTGCTTGCGTCCACGTTGTAGTAAGCTACTGAGCATTAGCTGGCCTTACTGTCTGTTTTTGATTTTACTGTAACTTTTCTATTCCATAATAGTTACTTTATCCCAGCCTTATTGGTCATTTGCTACCGCGATTACATTTTGCTGCCTCCTTCAGGACAGTGGCTCCAGGGTTCAAACAGCAAGTTGGAAACCAAGGCAGCTGACATGCTGCTCATTCAGGCTATTTAATGATGCAGAGGTGGTAACAGATTGAAAATCACTATTCCCTTCCAGAATGAACACAGGCTTTTAGATGTGTCAAACAAACCAAACGGTAGGACAGAAGCATGTTGTTAAAAAAGCTTGGGATAAATCAGAGATGCAAATTCAGCAGTGATAATTTCAAACAAACTCAGAGAGGAGATAGATGAGTTTCCTCATGTATTGTCCTTTAAAATCCATTGCAGGTACATCAGGGGCAGCAGAACTAGCTTAATCGACTGTCATAAACTAGTATACAAGTATCAAATTTTATTTCAGTTGGGGGTCTGGTTACATGATTTCGCTTATGTCTTGTGAGACTACTCTGTTGACAGATTTTATATTTGCTCCAAGAGGTAGAAAATACATTTAGTTCCTCTGTTACTTTCTCCTCCATTATTGGAATGATTAAAAAAAGCTAGGGCTGACATTTCCAAAGAGTGTGAAGGAATAATACAGTTTGGGTTTTTTGGTGGGTTTTTTTGTTTGTTTGTTTGGGGGTGGTTTGTTTGGGGGAGGGGGGTGTTGTGGCTTTTTTGGGGGGTTTTTTTGGGTTTTTTCCCTATTGAAAGGAGTACTTATTTCCATTAACCTCCACAGAAAATTCCAGACTTGATGCATCAACTATGTAGACAAAGCAGATTTATTCACCGTACTGCTGATGTCAGTAACCAGTATTCTCTTGGAATGCTTCTGATGATGTCACAGTAGAAAAGTCAAACAAAATTGTCTGGAAAAGCTGAAAAAGTGAAAACTATAAGCTTTCCACAAAGGGAGTTTTCATCATTCGCTAGACAGAAATTAGTATTTATGGTTAGATGAATGTAACTTGCAAAAGCAATAATAACAAAATGGCCCAGATAAAACAACCTCCTAATTAAATACAACACAAGCATCAGAAGAAAATATGAGTGTATGGAAAATTGCATTATAGTACAACATCAGAAATGTCTGTCATCCGATAGTAAAACAAACACCAACTTCAACTCAGTTCTGAAAGACACTTACGATGTGTTATCTGCTGAGTAGGAAATATCATGGAAAACCCTTGTAGATGAGTAAAAAATAATAATTAAAAAAAAAGTAGAAGAGAAGTTAGAAGTAGAAATTCAGAGTGCCAGGTACCAGTGCTGAAAAAGTTATATTCAAGATTAGACCATGAAATGCAAAAGAAATATTGTTCCTGATTTAAGAGATCAACTGGAATCAGAAAGAAGTCTTTAGCTGCCATTTGCAAGAGAAGAAGCAACAGACTTTCTAGTAAGACAGAGAATTTCACTCAAACTGAGAATTCTAAATAGAAGACAACTACTCCATTTTCATTTGTTTGCTTATTGAGAATCAATTACCTAATTGGACAATAATTCAATTATAAGGCAATCTCCATGCTAGGAGGAGAAAAACCTATAAAACACATGAATAAAATGTGACTATTTTGTGTTTGTGACTTGTTAAACTGATATTGTATGATTACAGTCCATGTCAAAAATACGGAATACAAAGTCTCTGGATAAGCTTTGGGATGATGACTGTCTATGGCTTTTGCATACTGATGTGTGTATAACAATTGAATGTTTCAAGCATTCACAGTTATAATGTCACTGCGTGTGACATGCCTAAGAGAGTTATTCTCTGGCTAATAATATCAATTTTCTTTCAATGCAGGCTAAGCACCTTATTAATGCTGTTAATTATAATTCATATGAGAGCAGATGAAATAATCTTACAGGCTAAAAATGGAAAAAAGAACTGATGAATGAATTAATGCGATATTATCCTTTTCTTCCTTCCTCCCTTCTTCCCTTCCTTTATTCTTTCATTCCTGATTGAGTATAGGAAGAAAAATGGACATGTTCAGAAATTGGTTTTGATGTAAATTGCATTACACTAATTTAGTCCAAAACAGATCACTGCAAAGACTTTTGGAGCCCCCTGTAGACTTGCATACAAGCTGTGTGAAGACACACTAATTTGACAACACTTTTGCAAATGGCTCTTTATTCTTCTGTTAACAGTAGTAAAACTACTTATCAGTTCTTAATCCTTTGTGGAACGATCATAACTGAATGGTTTAGGTTTAAAAAAAGTCTCTGAATTTTTAGTCTGGCACAAGCTAGGTAACTCTAAAGTAGGGTTATGGATATCTTTATTATGTGAATGTCCTGCAAGCTGAAAAAAAATTAACCGCCTCTCTGCCATGATCTTTTAACCTGTCTTTGGATGAAGTTATACCAACAAAATATTACTATCATCTGATGTTAGTTAATTAGAAGAAAAGGAGTGGAAATAAATCCCAGTACATCTTACATGTAACTTGTGTTTGAAATACCTTAGAAATTTTGGTGGAGTCATATATGAAGAGAGTCTCTACCCAGTACAAGAGGGATATGGAACTACTGTAAAGTGTCCAGCAAAGGGTCATGAAGGTGATTAAGGGACTGGAGCATCTCTCCAATTGGAAAGACTGAGACAACTGGGACTAGAGGTGTGTTCAGCCTGGAGGAGAGAAAGCTGAGGAAGGATCTTATTAATATACATAAATACCTGACAGGAGGGTGTAAAGAGGTTTGGGCCAGGCTCTTCTCATTGGTGCTCAGTGACAAGAATCAAGGGGCGCGAACTGAAACACAAAAGGCTCCCTCTTTATATCAGGAAAAACTTTTTTGCTCTGAGGGTAACCAAACACTGGCACAGGTTGCTGACAGAGGTGGTAGAGTCTTCCTTCTTGGAGATATTCAAAAGCCATCTGGATGTGGTCCTGGGCTCCAAGTGACCCTGCTTGAGCAGGGAAAGTTGGACAAAGTGAATTCCAACCTCCTGGTCCTTTCCAACTTCAACCATTCTGTGATCCTGAAGGAAAAAATAAAGATATTCACTAAAGTAAATTCATGTTTTGAAACAAAATCATACATAACCTTTGAAAGTTAGTCTAGAGGGACCGAGGAACTCTTCACTGAAGCAAATAGAAGCAAGATAATCTCATGATGCTCTTCTTCCCTATTCCTCTCTTGAGACCTCACCTGGATACTGCATCCATCTCTGGGGTCCCCAGCAAAAAAAAGATATGGACCTGTTAGATCAGGTCCAAAGGAGGACCACAAACCTTGGTTATCTGAATAAATTGAACCTTAGCTGGGGAACGTTTATGACTTGTCAAAGCATTTGTGATACTCTGCTACACAACTCTGTGGGGCAATATGTGGCCTATAATGAAATACAGCAAGGTAGAAGTGTAGTATACTTCACTGAGAAAGACCAGCTAGGGTTCAGACTATTAGGACTAACTGAAAATCAGACCACTATTCACACTGTTTATCTTTGATTCAGCTATGATCATGATTAAGAATTGCCCATAAATGTGTATCATTACACAGTGCTTTCAAAGAGGAAGGGTAGGGCAAAAGCTCCTCCAAGTCAACTCCAGACCTTTGTGGAAACATCTAATTTGCTTTTTTCATGTTTAGATTTACCAGTGTTGTAAAAGAGATTATATCAATACATATGTGTAGGATTATGCTGTGGCTCTTAATTCATACAGTCCCTAAATGTGAGATAATACAAACTAAATGCTTACATGCCTTTTATCTGATGAACATGTGCATGTTTAAATAGATAATACGCAATGTATGTGAATTCATCACATACTCTGCTTTTAACCTCTATTCAACTCTGGAGTGATGTGAATCAGGGGTCTAAGTGGAAACCATTCCAATTTAATATAAACCATTTTATTGACTCCTGTGGCTTTTTTCTCTGTTTTAGTAATAGATGTACCACTGCTTTAATAATAGATGGAAAGAATGTTTTCAGAAACAAAACAAAACCTACTTTTGGCAAATTGTAAAATATTTAGGAGACAAAAAACTGAACTAAGACTTTTTGTAAAATTCTTGCTCTGATGAAGATATCATAGTCTAAAGCATTCACAAAACAAAAAGACGGTTCTAAATGTTACAGCCAAAGAATTCTTGAGGTTCTGAAGGATGTTACATTCCCCCAATTTTTCAGTTTTTATGTGGCTTCATAATTGCATG
The DNA here is from genome assembly GCA_002844005.1 of Limosa lapponica baueri. NCBI lineage: Eukaryota > Metazoa > Chordata > Aves > Charadriiformes > Scolopacidae > Limosa > Limosa lapponica. The sequence goes on from KZ505692.1 coordinate 298,078, forward strand.
TGAACTGTCTTCAGTTTCTTAGTAAAAGTATTTACTTTCTGATTTTATAATAATTATTTTAAACTTACCAGCCTATGAGGTCTTAAACTTGATTTATTAGTTTTATTACAAATAAAATATAATTTTAATATTTATTTCAAGTTGCTCTGCCCTGACACTGTATTCCTAGATTTCTAAATTTTTTTAAATGTTCTTTCCTATATTGAGCAGTAGCTATTCTTCTGGGAAACAGCATAGGACTGGTAAATTTCATCTGAAATCTGTCTCTTCTTTTAAATATAATTGGCTGTTATTGTGAATTCTTACATCTTTATTTTACTTTACAGTGTAAAGTAAAATAAAGTGTTTCCTTTCAAGCTCTGTTTAGAACCCTACTCTGTTAGGCTCAATCTAAAAATGTAACATAAAGCTTCTGAGAATTCTGAATTATGCTAAAAATCAAAATAATTGTTAATAATATGAAAGGAAAAAAACCCAAATTCCTATTGCTTTGAAAAAAAAAAGAATAAGCTACCCTTATTTTTTTATATTTTTTTTTCAGAAAAAAAAGTTTGTATGCAGAGATAAGCCTGATTTACCATGGCTTTTCACCTGATGCCATTTGTAACAATGCAAAGTCAATTTAAAAGATAAGTAAAGCAGAATAATGCCACATTATCAAAAGTGGAGGATAATCAGGCTCAGATTGTTTTATCCAGCTATTATGAATGTGACATGAACTTCGCTGAGCCTGAAAACTTACAGATAGAAATAAAAATCTGGAGATTGATGCTTGATGCTAATAGTTTATTCCTTGACCTTGCTTTTCTGAATTTATACTGGTATACCTCTCAAGTCTAGAAGATTTATTTTTAAACTGGATTTGTTATCATGAAAGATGTTCAGCCAGCTTTTCTGAAGAAGAAAATATTCAGGCAATACAGGCACTCAGCATTTCCCCACCCATTCTGCCATCTGTTAGGGCTCTTGCCCTAACATTAAGAGACTGTTTCTTCAGCTAAGACAGTAGTTAAGCTCTTGAACCACATTCACTCCTTAGGTCAGATCCGGGAAAATTGTCAGTAAGGGTGCAGATTAAAGGCATTTGTAGTTTTGCCTTTTATGATGTGGATGCTTTCCAGTTACAATTTGGGCTAAAACCCAAACTCATTTTATATGTCACTAAGCAGCAATGACTTTCAGTCACTACTGAATGGGACTGAATTTAAGAGGTGACTAAGTGATGAAAGACACCCATTTCGACTATGATAAGCCTCCTGAGCTACCTAATCCTCCTTAAGTACAGTTTCCTTTTTCTTTATTGCATCTTTGTACACAGAAAAGCTCCTTCTTAGGACATTATTTACAAGATTACAAAGCACATCTTAAGTAGCCATTCCTACAGCATTTTTTAATCAGTCAAGTTTAAATAATGTCTTAGTAATGCACACTCCATGATGAAAAACTTCAGTGTAACGCAGCTTGTGGCAGTAGTGCTGTGGTGGTCAAAATTTGTTGCCAGCTGCTGAGCGGTTTTCATTTGCATCTGATATCACAGGAGTTAAATTGTCAGCACAAGATGTATTAGTACATTGTGCATTTTACTTTAGAAAAATGTAATCATATGACTTTCAAAATTTTAAAGGCTTTCTATTAGTTGTGAACCTCTGAAAATTGGGTCTAATACATAAACAGTGAAATGACATCTAACATTGTGATCAAAATGCTCTAATGAGTGAAAAAATTAGCATTGCTCAGAAGTTCCAACCATTGATAGTACAACCATTTGTCTAACCTTTGCCCATAAAGTTTAATTTCACATATAAATAGTATAGTTGAATTTTGCTCCTTGCTTAAGTTGGGTGGGGAAAGTCATTACTGATGAGATTAAGAACACAGTAAAGATTTAAGCCAAAACTGACCTGGAGGAATGCAGTGATTTCCATGTATACTTGGATGAAGGTTGCAATGAGGAAACTGAATGGGGCTCACTTTATCCAAATTGTAGATAATCTCCAAAATACAGAGTGAGAAAGCAGTTTAAAGGAACATACTAAAGATTTTGCTGGTGGAGTTCCTCTGCATAGCAACCTTTTTAACACAACTACTGTGAAACTGTTAAGAAGAATTGCATTTGCCCTGTCCCAGAGAAATTTTACAGGAATTTAGTAAGTCAGTCACCCAGAGCAAGGAATCGGGTTGGCAGAGACATGATTTACAGCTCCCTTTGCTCGCTTTGGTGAAAGTGTCCCTTTCAGCACTCACTTACAAACATGATTTTGCCATCCTTTTTCTTCAATGCTTGGACACTGAAAGCAGTATCTGTCCAGGTATTTATAGAGCTTGTTATCATGGTTTTAATAAAGGATGCAACTGAGCTAGTAGGTGAATCATGTTGCAGGTAGAAGTTACATTGTGAAACAAAGGAGCAGAGAAACTAAAGATGTTAAGGATTTTCAGTCTGGGCATTTAAACCTACCTGCCCACACATCTTCCTTGTATCTTCACATAGTTTTGTAGTGAATTACCCAGTACCTTAATATAACTGACACAGCCTGTGAATAATTATACATTCATACGAACACACAGAAGGCACAAGTGAACATTGTTAGGCTATGAAGTCAAGTACTCAAAGATAGGAAAAATGATTCTTCCTATGCTTATGTCTTATGGTACAGTTTTTAAGCATATGTTTGCATGCCATTTCTTTTCCCGTTGGAACCCTGTCTACTCATCACAGAGTGCCTTCTTAATGAGCAGCTACTTAACAGTAGGTGTATTCCTCATTGTTAAATATGAATTCTCATGTTTTATTTAGCACACACTATTGAAGTTCTGTTTTGAAGACAGATGTCTTTGACATCTCTTATCTTTTCTGTGGCATTACTTAGCTAGAGTATATAACAGATTCGCAAATAAGCATTTTCACAAAGTCTTTGTAAGATAGGATGATCTCATTAATCTATTTCGCAGAAGAAAAACTGAGGGACAGAGATGATGTTCAGATTTACCTACTGAGGTATAGCTTTGCTGTCAGTCACTCACTAATCCAGCTCTTGAACTATAGTAAAGCATTAGGACTTTAATTTGACTGGCATGGAAACAAGCAAGGGGGAAAGCAAGCCATTTATCCTTCAAGGTCTTGCTCCATGCTGGAGGTGGGAAACAGTTAGAATGTGCACCGGAACTCAGGAATTCAGGTTTTCTTCTGGTCTTGGGGATTAAGTGGTATTTTTTAAGGATAATTAAATACCTTTACCAACATGTGAACTATAATGATATGGACAGTTTCTGTGATGATTTGGGAAACGTCTTCCAGCCTTTTACTGATTTTTTATAGCTGCATCTCAATTTAACTGTAGAAAAAAACTGAAACTGACCATGTGCATTTCAGTTTCAGTAACGATACTGAGAATCCCAGAGGTTCTTTTAAAATCATCCCTGCTGTTTCTTGGAGAAAGACATGGAATTTTTTCATGCTTCCTTTGAAATGTATGTTAATTATTTTGAGACCATACTGTTAAAAAAGAGGGGAATGAATTCTCAGTGAAAACAATAATCATACCATAAAACTTATGACAATATTGATTCTGTGTTGTAAACTATTGTTCATCAGCAGGCTGGTTCCTGATAATGAATTGCTGTGCAGAAATTTCACACTGCTGAATCACAAGGCTGAAATTCCAGGTGGTAATAAGCTCTTATTGATGGGGTTGGTAAAACTGCCTTTTTATTGACTGTGGCTTTTTTTTTTTTCTTTTCCATTGGTAAATCTGATTGCTAAAACAACTGCACTATATAATAGGCAGGCTGGTAATAGTAACAAAAATCATTATTCTTCTAGAAACCAGTTGTGTATTTTGCATTACAGAAAGCTTTTTATTGCACCAGCAGATAAATAATGAAATTTTTAAGCTTAGGGAAAGCACTAGAGTAATGATGCTGTGATTAGTGAAAGACAGCCTGATGGAGTTATAGTTTTGCTGTTCTCCAGCTTTTTCCCTCACTACTTGATTCCAAAATAAGACATTTATGTTTCATTTTAGAGTACTGTTTAAGAAAAACTGACACTGAATCTTTATTATGCTTTCTTACATGTTATATTTTAATGTTACTGTTTAGGGTTTTTTTTTTTTGGTATATTTCATTTAGTGTACTCAAGGCATTTTTTTACTATTTTGAATGATTTCTTTTTGTTTTCTCGTTCTTTTGGCTTAGTTCTTGTACTTTGTATACATGTTTCTCTTTTTAAATCATTCCCTCTCCCTACCCACCTGTGGAAGTTTCTTTATAACAATTCGTCATGAAGAGCACATTGTAGTAACCCTGAGAACACCCAACAGATTTTGTGTTACAGTAGTAAGCTCAATATCCAGAGGAACAGCTCTCCCCTAAGGGCTGAGATGCTTGCTTGAGATGATGAAAGGGAGACTTCAGGATAAGCAAATCCCTACCTTAGACCATTATGAAGTACAGCTTCAGTGGATCTTGCAGCTTGCTGCTACCAAAAGAGGGGATGCAGAGCACCCTTCCCCCCCTTCCCTCCCTTTTCCTAACCAGTTTCCAGGGAAAGCAGAAAGGAGGAGAAAGAGAAGCATCTTTTTTTTTATTTTGCAGAAAGCTGTCTGTTAGCATCTCTGAAGATGAGACTATCTTCCCTTTTGTTAGATTCTTTTCCTTCCCTAGATGTCAAAAGAGATCTTGGCTCATACAGCAGTATACATATAAAATATGGTTATGATGCAGTGGTCTAAACACAGACCCATAACACCAGGTTTCTCTCGCCTATATTGATATAAACAGTTCCATAGAACTAAGTAGTCAGGATAACTTTAATATTAATTTTCATATATGCAGTACTAGTTTTATCTTCCTTTAAATAAATTTTTGATTTCCTGAGATGAGAGGTGCACTTTCATCTAAGAGTCAAATCTAGCCTTCTTTTCTTGTCAGCTCCTCCTATACCACAGATAGTTTATTCCTTTTTTTTCCCTTTGCAGTTACTCTTTGCTAGTTCTTCCCAATGGATTGTCACAGGAGATCACACTGTATTTTTTTCCCTCCACTTGGCTGCTTTTCATTACTTGGCATCTCCTACAATGATCAGTCCCTGTTGATAATAGCTTATCGGAACATCGTTATTCAAGCAGTTTTGGGAAGACTAGGTTTTGAGAAGGAGTAACAAAAATGTCATACAATTGAGATTAAAAGGGTGATATCAATTTGTCATACTTTAATACTACACCTCCTTGTGGAAGGTGTCTCTTTTTAGATGAGCTAACAGAATTTCTTTATTTAATTTAATATTTCCTTTTATATATAAATATTTCTCAGTTCCATGCAACTCATGTATTAGTTATTCTTCCCTAAGAGTTGAAGACGGTATCTTCCTAAATCCAAAGTGAATGAGATGAATAAAGACAGGATCTTTATGCAGCAATTTAGAAGTGTTTCTAGTTGGCAGATACCCAGGTCCTTCAAACTACTTCTATTTTTCAAAAAGAGGTGGTTTTTAGGGACTTGGTTGGAAAAGAAGAAGTGGTGGCTTGTCTAAGCAAGATGATAAATACCCTATCTGTTCTTTTTAACCATTCTGGGATAGGTCTTCTGTTTGCATAGGATGATGTAACTCCACTGAAGTTAGTGGAACTGGATTGACTTGAAGTGAACAACTATAGATGCTGTATGAAAAGTTTGTCGTTGTTTAAAAAAAAATGGCATCACAACCTTCCAAACAATCTGTATTTTCTGTTGATTTGGTTTTAATAAAAAGAAAAAAAAAATAAGAAAAAAGAAGTGAAAGCCCTGTAACAGAAGTGTATACTTAGTTTCAAAGTTTAACCATGGTGTCAGAAAGGTAGTGAACAATTGGTCCACCTGTCTACTATGTGCAAGACAGTGCTAAGTGTGTGACTAGCAATAGCTGGCAAAGCAGAGGAGGAAAGCAGAGGTGGCTGCCAGAAGCTTGCAGGCAGGGAGCAACACCATACAAGTGTCAAACACCCATTAACAGGAAGGTAGAGGGAAAACAAAAGCCAAAGGTAAGAATGATGTCTGTGCAGCTCAAAGTGGGCTGAAACGTCCCGTCTGTCTCATGAAGTCCTGACTTCATGAGAAGTCAAGGCCAAAGTTTCCAACAAGATAAAATGATGTGACTCACGACAGAGTAAAACATAATGTAAGTTCCTCTGTATCTATCATAATACATCCTACAGAATGAACTTTAAAATCTTAACATGGTGCTAAGGGCAAAGTGCTGCTATGATGGCTCCTTTACCAATATTATTTTAATAGGGCACTAAATTGGCAGGTGTCCTTATAAAAATACCTAAAACATTTCTATGGGACATATCCTAAATGTTCTTGGCAGCTTGGAGATGAGGAAGTTAAGCCCCATATCATATTTCTCAGTCCATTCACATTCCAACTTCTGTGTGTGTCTGCTGTAGTTCATCAACCAGTTGTTGCAATAACCCCCAGGTGCTGCTCATAACAAATAGATGGCCAAGTTAAAGGGAGCTTTGAGGACTTTCTTGGCAAAAAATTCAAGATAATTATATCACATTTCTCTCTCAGAATGTAAACTGATTTTCTGATGTGATATTTAATTACTTCCCTTGTTCCATATTAAGTTTAGGAACCCATAGTAAGAGAGTAGAAAATAATTGTTTTAAATAGGAGGCACTGGAATAGTAAATATCAGGAAACATATGCAAATGTTCTATCCTACTGCCATCATATTAAATTGTTAAATCTTGATAACAGTACAGTCAGTTGCTGGATATAGCTAGCTATGCTTTTCTAGTGCCTTTGAGAGCAGAAATCTATTTGCTGTTGTGTACTTACTTCTCTCTGTATGTGATAGTGAAACATGTCTGTTAGGAACTATTCATGTGAAATGTGGAGATTTTAAACCTTTCCTGTTCAAGGATGTCTATCTATATACAACATTCATAGATTTGATGTTAATAGGTTTAGAAAGAACTAGTCCTTTAAAAAAAATACTTTAATAGGTAGAGACTAAACCTGTACCTGCCTCTTTATCCATAGAAATAGTGTTATTCCCATAATTAAGAAATGTGCTGGTTGGGACCTTCCAGAGGTTATTTGCCATCTGTGCTTTGGGCAGTTTACCTTGGCAATAAACCCTCTTTTCTGCAAATACTATCTATTGACAGTTAGATTAATTTTTTCCTTGTATCTATGTTAATATTTCAGCTTGTCTGTGGTGTTGCTCTGTCAATGTTACTTTCCCATCTCAAATTTAGCCTTCAGATTTATCCTAAATGACATATCTCACTGTGATCTTTGTATGCAAAGCAGAGCCCTCCAGAAATATGTCTGGCCTTCAACGAGAAGTCTCATAATTCCTTTTTTGTAACTTCCCATTACAAACCAAATGACACATAGCATTTGTATCGTTGAACTTCTGTAAACTCAGATTACTAACTATATTAGTAATTTCATGTCACATATTTGCTTGTTCATGAGTAAGAATTAGGTAGAGAAAAGGCAAAGAAATGTGTCTGATGATCTCCGGCCCCTCCATGATCTCATGCCCCCACCATGTTTTGGGGGCATCAAATACGTCTTGGCCTAAGCAGAGACCTCAAGTATTTCCAAACCAATTTAGGGTGAGAGTGAAATATTTCGCTTTCCAGGCCTCAGGCCAGAAAAAGGTAGACATCTCCTGCGCTACTGAATACCACTATGAAATTTGAACAAAAGCTCTTTCTGAATAGTCTGGGAACATTTTTTTCAGGAGAATGAAATGATGATGATGAATTAAGGAATCAAAGTTTCATTTCATAAGATAGTGAGCAATCTTCCGAGCTAGTCATCTATGATCAATGAGGATGACCTGAAAAATTATTTGCCTTCCCTTCTGAAAGGATCCTCTGGAATTTAAATCAGCATAGATACTGTCATACTGAACACACACACATACCAGAAGGAAATAAAAAAAAGGTCAAGAAGGAGAAGTTATAAAAAAAGCTGAACCATAAAGCAAGATTTGTGGCCTTCAATTTGTTTTTTGTTTTTTCCTAAGTTCAGAATGTCATCTAGAGAAGACAGATTGGAGTTTACATTTATTAGTGGAAAATTCCCTTGAGGACAATTTTCTCAGTCAGGCTTGCTTTCTTACTGGTATTAACAGTGTCTGTACAGAGATTCATTCACAACTAGCATGGTTTGGAGACAGTGATTGCACAGCAGGCTTCAGGTGTCTGGTAGTACTTAGCCATAAAAGCCACTGAGTTGCCCAAAAGCAATTAGAGAAGTAGGTGAATGAGCAAGTATGTGTGGTGATGGTCATGTCAAGGGGAAAAAAAAGCATCTTCTGTTTTGGGGCTGAGTTAATGCATAGTTAATCTTTCATGTAAGATTAGATTTGCACAATTGAAATCAGAAAGCTGGGAAATGAAAAGGATTAAGATTTCATGAGGAATATTAATTGATGATAAAACTCTTTTTAACATTATGGTATATGAGTTACAGCAAATGCTTAAAATCTGCTGCCAAATTCAGCAAAGATTAAAAAGTTTGGCTGTTTAAATACGATAAATGTTTAGGCTGTAATACCAACCAATTTTATCACAGTTCCAATTTTATTTAATAAAAGTTATAAAAAAGAAACAAACACACCGGCAAATGCTTAAAAATTTCCAGAAAAGTGCAGAGGATTAAAATCTGGGGTTAAATTACTTGCCCTGCTCTAAATGTCGTAATTCTTCATACTTAAATCTGGCAAAATGTTGGAATTATGCATTTAAAACTGAGTCTGATGCTAATAAATGTTTAAACGTTTGAAGATGTAGAAATTTTTCTTGAATAAATGACCATCAACATATACTGGAATGATCAAACAGACGAAGCCTTAGATTCACCTGACAGTCTAATTAAAAAATTAATAGCATCCTCTGATTGTCATTACAGTTTGCCTAGTTCCTACCTGAAGAAACCCCTTCCAAAATTTGAAAGAAAACATGGGAGAGCTTCAAGTGGGGAACTAGACAGTTTCTTTTGCATTATGCATCTTAGTTGTATGTGTGAAGTGGCATCTTATTCTCAGATGTGTGCAGAATGAAGATGAAAATTTACCCAAAAAGTTATCACAGATGTCATGCAAAATGCAAATGCAATAGACCCTCCCAAAATTGCATGACCATCTCTCATATTTTAGCATTTTAAGCAGGCTAAAAATTAAGATTTATATTAGAAATACATAGCCTTATGTTGAACAGATGTAAGGTCTAAAAGTGAATTTCAAGCAATGCATTTATTAGCTAATTTAAATACTAATAAGGAGATAGCCACTGAATAGTTATACTTTTGGCCTTTAATGATCCATCATTAGTGTTGTAGTACTGATGTAAATATGAAAACTTTTCTTGTCTATATTGATATTGCAGCTATACTTACAGGTCTTCACAACTACGTCTTAACTTTATGATCCACGTGTATTTGTATATATCTAAAATATCATCCCAACTTTCACATTTGCAAAATAATTTGAACCCCATATGAGTAAGAAAAATAAGAGATCTGGTACTATTTTCTAGGAAAAACTTATCTTATGCATAATTCTAAGTGAAAATTTGGTTGATTTATTCATAGCTGCTAAGCAGCACATACCTAATCTGCTGTGCACTATGCTGAAAATTTATCCTGAGGGTCTGAAAGACACATTATACTTATAAGACTGTATAAACAGTTACAAGCCAATTACAAGTTTACAATTACATGGCAATTCAAATCCAAACAGAAAGCAAATTCATGCTGACACCACAGTTGCTTCTTTTTTTAAAAAAAAGAATGCCCTCCTCCAAGCCCTTACACTGATTGTACTTGTCTCACCCTGAGTCTAGGGGAATTCAACAGAAAAGTGTTTGATGTTCTACAGACTGTCTGGACCTAACAACTACTGATTTAAACAGTAACTGTACATAGTTAAATCTGGGGCAATTGCCTCACTTTGCCTCATTGTGAAAAGAATTCAGAACTTTTGGGGACAAATTCATTCATCTTAAGATAGGTAAGCTGCGTATGAAAGTGCTTCTTTTGCTTCATTGACTTTAAAAAATGTTTATTGTAACTATGTCAGAAATAGATGTGTACACTCTATGTAAATCCCACCCTCTATGTATCTACAGCATTCACAGGTGGAGCTTGATTGTGCTAGCACCAGAGCTTCAGTGTAGGATTCATCAATCCTGCCATGTTTTGAACTGCCAGTAGTGACAGGTCTGAACCGTCTCCCGGACTGGAGAGACGCTGTCCAGCAGAGTCAGCAAATCCTTCAGACTGGCTCTACAGTGGTCCCACAGACTGAATGCCCATCAGTTGTGTGAGTGCCTTAGGTGGGTTCCTGGAGTCCATCCTTGGGTTTAGTTTAATTTGAAAGGAATCGAGGTCATAAAATCTAAGAAGGCTCTGCTATGCAAATACAAATATATTAACTGCCCATGGTTGGATTTACTGTGAATGTACACTCCTGACCCAAATTAAAATGCTAATATAGATGTGCTTTTTCAGAACCAGATGCTACTTGTTTGGCAGAATGTCCTGTTGACATTAAAGATCCCATTAAGCTATCGTAGTAGGAACTTAAGGCATTTGAGGCTCTGGCTTTGTGCTTTGGAGAAGACTTCATTGTAACTGTTTCCATAGCATAACTTCAAAAATAATGCTAGCACAGGAGGACTGATTCAAGACTTACCACTGAATCTACACTCCACTTTCTGCAGGATTAAATATTTTGTAATTAGTTATAAATTTAGTTTTCGTTCTGTTCAAACAGTTATGTTAACTAGTATTCACTCTCACCTCTGATGTTCATATGCTAATGCTTCCTCTATGCAGAATCACTCATCTTCTTAGTTGGATGTGTTCTGTTGGCTGGCTAGATAATGTGCCATAACATCATCCTATTGCTTCGTCCCAAAATTTCCACTTTCCAGTGGTTGTGTTCTAGCTCTGCATGTTAAACAAGTTGCATGCAGAGTTTATGTACTGTTCACCATATGTGCAGCCACTTCTTGTGTTGCTGTCAATGGATTTATTATTTTCCATCTTTACCTCAAGTGTTGTGCTCAATGACTAGGTCTGAAAGTGATAATTACTTCCCCACTGTAGAGATAAACTGATTTACATATTTGTCAAGGGGAAAACTGGATGGCTCTGAGCATACAACAGAAACATTTGCATATTTATAACTTGAAATGTACAAAAGCTAAAAGTAAGATAAGGATGTCTTGGTCTTAGTTACTAAGCTTGTTTTTATACAAAGCTTTTAGTCAGTGGGTTTTGTAATCAGATCAGTGCATTAAAGAGTGAAGTATCTTTTTTCATCACACAAAATCAACATAGAGATTAAAATGATTGTTGCCTTGTGAATGATGGTGTACAGAAGTTGCAAGATTAGATCTTAGCCTTTGAGCCCTGAAGAGATGATGAACTCTGGAATTACCTTAATTTAACTCCTGTAGCAGGAAGAGAGTCTCAAGAGATTTACTATGTGTGGCTATATAGCTGAGTGGCATCAATATCTTTTCTGGGAGGAATATAGGCTTTCAAATATTTATGCATGTAGGGTTAATTTATAGGATTTTGTGCATTTATTCAAAGCACTCCTGGCTTGCCACTCACAGAGATAAACCTCTTCAGCTGGCTACAAGTTAGTTGTGATCCTGGTTAACGATGCTATTCTGAATATGCTTTAGGAAACATGTCTTTACTGAGAGGGTGGTCAAACACTGGAACAGGCATCCTAAAGAGGTGGCCAGTTCCCCAAGGCTGTCTGTGGTAAAAAGACATTTAGAGAATGCCCTTAACAACATGCTTTAACTTTTGGTCAGCCCTGAACTGGTCAGAGAGTTGAACTAGATGATCATTGTAGATCCCTTCCAACTGAAGTAGTCTATTCTATTCTATTAGTATCAATAGGGAATTCTGAAACAGCAAATATATATAAAAAAAAAATAAATCAAAAAACCAAAAACCCACGAAAAACCAAACTGTCTCTTTTAGGCAGAAACGTGATGGCTGATCTTCCCAGATCACTCTTTGTCCAATAATTGTCTCAAGCTCACTGTGAAATTCTGGATACAACAGAAAAGTCTGCTGGAGTGCGGACAAGAATGTTATATTTATAGGAATTCCCTTTATCGTCAACTGTCTTGTCCTGAGACAGATCCTTAACCCTCCTTCTGGATCCTGTTGTTTCTTCAAATCTGGAAAACTGCTTTAAAGCTTCCCTGAGGAGTAGAGAGACTATTTTGTCCTAGCGTCTAGATTACACAGAGATACTCTATACTCTAGACCTTCTTATTCATAATTTCAGAAAGACTCCAAATTATTTCAAATTAATACAAATAACATTTCTGTCCTATTGACTTCAAATGACAGTAAGCTAATTTATGAATCAAATGCATTTGTTCATATGCTTGCTTGACTAAACCTTTGAACAATTTTCCAAATCACTAACACATTTGTAAACACATTGCTTTTCAATGTTTGTAGCTTGTTTTCAAATAAATACTCATTTTTTTATAAACCCTCTATCTTAATGTAGATGAGTACAGTAGGAGCTTTACGTGGTTCAAAACTCCAGAAATTACAATCAGCACTAGAGAGGCTTGTTCAGCTACCATTTGTTCTGTGTTGGAGAAGTTGAATAGTGGCAAGATGCTCTCAGTTCTCTTCTAAAGAATATAGTCAATTGCACTTACCACTTTCACGTGGCTATCACTCCATTGAAATTGGCATTTTCTCTTTAAGAATGAAACAATTCTTTTTAATTTAGCAGAGCTTGAAGCAAGAGAGCGGACAGCAGAATGTAGAGAGCAGCCCTCAATATATTTTGGAGCAAGCTTTGCTTAAATTTTGGATCATTGACGTACTAATTAAAACAAGTAATAACTTAATACCTGTTTTGTATCTTAAAAGATCTGGTTTATATCTTAAAAAATACAAATGAAAGAAAAGTGTCCAATAATCTAATGTTTTTTTCTGCTACAATGTTAGCCACCTATGCTGGGGTATACATTCCTACCATGGCAATAGTAGGAAAAAATTGATCTGAAATTCTAGTTGCTAAATAGCTTCAGAAATTATGCAGCTCCTTCAGAGCTAGATTGATTTTGTTTTTCAGAAATGTTGTCTTTCCAAATCCGTTCTGTTCAAATCAGAAAAAATGTAAACGGTAGCATCCACAGAGATCAGTGCAGCTGTTAATTTTTTAGAACATGGCTTTCAAGTGAGTCTTTTCAGTCAAGCGTCCTTCCATTTTTATTGATAATTTCCTACACTGGGGCTAGAAAGTTATTTTTGCTTGAACAGAGCTACAATTTTCCCAGTGTTTTAGCTTATTTATCCTACAGTTTAACATTATATATAAACTCTTTAAATCTAAAAATTCTTTTAACATTTGTATTGCTTTCTGCAACCAGCAATGGGACTCAAAGGCAATACTAAGCCAGCTGAAGCCCCATTCTTGTAATTCAAGAAGGTAGGTTGTAATTGGAAGGTAGGTTAGATGAAACTCCTCCTTGTTCATTAACTGGCATTGCCAGGAAATGTTTATACATCAGTTTTAACTTAATTCTAAAGTCTCTGTGAAAGCTACACAAATAATTATAGAGTGGAGGAGTTAGAGTAAAAAAGAAATTAAATTGTTATAAGGAAACAGTAAAGGATGCATTTTTCCTACTTTGTAGTATTTGCTTCCAAAATTGATAATACTACATGGGAAAGATATCTGTTCTTAGAGATCCAGAATACATTCTTTTCATTTTTCTACTTTATTGGTTACCATTTAGAAATGCTAATAAGTGAATGTATTGGTTGTGTTAACAGTAGCCACATCATTCAAATGCACTTTAATGAGGCTTATCTCCTAGTAGCCACATTTTGTTGCTTATTTATAGTTTCCATTCTAAAGGTGTTGGTGTTCAAGATGAAAATAGAAATTGAAGTTTTCCTTCATTTCTGTGAGTGCATTGCAATTGCCCTTTCTCACAATAGCATTATTTGAATTACCACTATTAGTCCATCTATACTGAAAAATTTTGTTGCTAACATAAATCATTTTAACATTTGTTAATTAACCCTAATGTAGCCAATCCTCTTTGTGTTTAAAAATCCAAATGAAGGAAATGGAAGTTGTCCCATTGAGTTCAACAAGCTTTGGTTAAGACTTCATTTTATTGGGGTGTTTTTTCTAAAATGGATAACATTTGAGTGTCAGAATTATTTTTTTTCAGGCCAAGTCAAGCTACTCAATCTCATTTTGAAAAAAAAAAAGAAGTCATCATAATAATGACTGCTTTATTTAATTAATTGTGGTAGCTAAGCAGTTTTCATTGCTTCTCATTTTTTCCCAGATTAATTAGAAAATCAAAATGGCCATTATTGAATGACAGCAGATGTTTCTGATCACCAGAGATCATTTAATGTGATATACTAAGTGGAATTCCTGTTTTATTTTCATTTTGTTTTATATACAGGGTGAATTTCACCAAGGAAAACTCTGTAGGTATAAAAACGCATTTGTGCGTGTCATTGCACATACAGTTCTTTGTGCAATCCCATTTATTATTATTATCATAGAATCATAAAATCATAGATTGATACACTTTGGAAAGGAACTCTGGAGGTCATGTGGCAGAATATCTGTACATAATGTTCTAATTTATCTATATGCTCCACTGTTTTATCATCATTGCTGTCTTACAAGGGATATTATAATTACTTAGCAAGCACTTTCTCCAAACAGTCTCAGAAGCCAATGGGAAATTGCCTCTTTCTTTCCTGGCATTAAGTCAACCTCCTGCAGCAAACGAATGGTGTGTCAGATGGATCTGCATGATTTTTCCTCAACCCACCAACTTTAAAATGTCAGCCTTTGTAACAGATTTTCCTCAGCTCTGTTGGGAAATTTCAACCCCCACGAGGTTTCAAAATTTGCATAAACAAATTCTACTCTTACATTTCTTCTTTGCTCCTAGTTTACAAACAAGACCAATAGGTATCACTTATTTAACTGCTGATGTTCCTTTATTCATGACCCAGTCATTTGAGCTGATGAGAAACGAAGACATTCAACTATTTTAACAAGGCAGTTTTAGAATGCTATAACCTTAAAAGACAAGCAGAAATAGTAGCAATAAAGTAGGGTAACTACTCCTTATCCAGCAAAAGAGCATAGCAGCAGAAATGATGATCTGAAAATCATTAAAGGCTCTGTATTTCAAAAGTCTTATCTCATCCTCTTTGACACAATAATTGGGCATCAGCTGATGAATTAATTCTTGGTGGACAGATAAGCAAATCAAAGTTAACATTCAAATTGTACCATTTTTGGATGTTTAAGTGAAAAGAATAAAGATAAAATGGTTGTGAAGACAGAATTATCTTTATATGCGCTGAGATCCTTAAAGAACAAGTTTAAAGCTTATTTGCAGGCTAATGTGAAGAAGTATATTCTTAAACTTTGGCCAGCTTCCAGGACGAATTATTTTAGATTCCTAATCAGTGTAAAATTCACTGGAGCAGGTTACAAAGAGAAGCTTCACTCCCATTCATACAGAAACGGTCTTTAAAACCTCAGTCTAAATAAGTTTGAATGTAATTTATATGCACTGCAAGGCTCTTCACAGTGCCAAGGCAGTGTAAGGAGTCCTTTGTGAAAATGAAACATGAGCCCACAGTGCCTTGGAGTTTCAGAACACATCCACATGGGTTCTTCTTTTAACTATATGCTCGAGTGTGTGTTTATTACCTTGCACATTTTGAGTTTAGTTGATATCTGTTCTTATATGATGAGAAATTAGGGACTAATTAGTAAGTCTGATAATCATCAAAATATAGAATGGTTAGATTTGGAAGGGACCTTAGAGATCACCTAGTTTCGAGCCCCCTACCATGGCCAGGGACACCTTCCACTAGACCAGGTTACTCATCAAAGACCCATCTAACCTGGCCTTGAAAACTTCCAGGGATGGGGCAATGACAGCTTCCCTGGGCAACCTATTCCATTGTCTCACCACCCTCATGGTGAAGAATTTCTTCCTAATATCTAATCTAAATCTACCCTCTTTCAGTTTAAAACCATTACCCCTTGTCCTGTGACTGTACTCCCTGATAAAGAATCCCTCTCCACCTTTTCTGTAGGCCCCCTTTAAGTACTGGAAGGCTACTATAAGGTCTCCCTGGAACTTTCTCTTCTCCAGGCTAAACAACCCAAACTCTCTCAGCCTATCATCATAGGAGGGGTGCTCCATCCCTCCGATCATCTTTGTGGCCCTCCTCCGGGCTTGCTCCTTGTTGTGTTGGGACCCCCAGAGCTGGATGCAGTACTCCAGGTAGGGTCTCATGAGAATGGAGTAGAGGGCCAGAATCACCTCCCTTGACCTGCTGGCCATGCTTCTTTTGATGCAGCTGAGGAGACGATTGGCTTTCTAGTCTGCGAGTGCACATTGCTGGCTCATGTTGAGCTTCTCATTAACCAAAACCCCCAAGACCTTCTCTTCAGGGCTGCTCTCAAGCCATTTTCTGCCCAGCCTCTATTTGTGCTTGCAATTGCACTGACCCAGTTGCAGGACCTTGCACTTGACCTTGTTGAACTTCCTGAGGTTCTCACAGGCCCACTTCTCAAGCCTGTCCAGGTCCCTCTGAATGGCATTCCTTCCCTCCAGTATGTCAACCACAGCACACAGCTTGGTGTCATTAGCAAACTTGCTGAGGGTGCACTCAATCCCACTGTCATGTCGCCAACAAAGATGTTAAACACCAGCCCCGGTACTGACCCCTGAGGAACACCACTCGTCACTGGTTGCCAGTTAGACATCAAGCTATTGACTGAAACTCTTTGGATGCAAACTGTCCAACCAGTTCTTTATCCACTGAGTGGTCCATCTATCAAATCCATGTATCTCCAATTCAGAGACAAGGATGTTGTGCAGGACAGTGTGAAATCCCTTGCACAAGTCTGGGTAGATGACGTCTGTTGCTCTGCCCTTATCCACCAACAGCCTCCAGAGGTATTCCATACATATTTTTTTTTCTTAGAATGTCTTATTCTAATACTCACACTGAAATTTTTGCTATGCTGCCCCTATAGGTTGCTAGGCAGCAAAGCTTTAGCCCCAAACTATTAGCTCTGCTCTGCATGCTGAGACTCTTTCAAATATCCTCAGTGGTTTGGATCTTCTTGCTGAGGGGTTTCCTTGATTGAGAGCAACTGCTTCCAAATGTCACTGGCTC
Organism: Limosa lapponica baueri; assembly: GCA_002844005.1. Classification (NCBI taxonomy): domain Eukaryota; kingdom Metazoa; phylum Chordata; class Aves; order Charadriiformes; family Scolopacidae; genus Limosa; species Limosa lapponica. The sequence goes on from KZ505692.1 coordinate 315,322, forward strand.
TTGTGGATCAGCCTTTTTCTCTGATGTGCACAAATCTTCTAATTTTATACTTCAAGAAACCCTGCAGCAGTTGAACCATGGTCCTGATTGCAACAAGCCTTGTGCAATTTTCACCTACTGTATGTTGCATGGTGCCAATTGCTATGTATAATAATGTTTATATGGAAAGTGATCTTGAAAAGGCATAAGAACAAAAGTATTTGTATGTGCCAAGGCTAATGAAAAATCCACTTGAAGACATTAAAGCTGTTATTTCTTTCTTTTTTTTTTTTTCCAGGGCAGGTTCTAGATATGCTGGAGGAATATAATCTGAGCAATAATACTCTTGTGTACTTTACATCTGACCAAGGGGCTCATGTTGAAGAAATCTCCAGTTCTGGAGAAGTCCATGGAGGACACAATGGAATATATAAAGGTGAACACTGATTATTTTTGAAAATTTTGTCAGAAGCTATCTCCTTTGTTTTACTCCAAAACTGTAATGTACTCTACGGCCGAGAAGGTCAAAACTTGGTTCCTTAATAGTAAGCTTTTCATTACTTCTAAATTGTAACATAGGTTGTAAATATACAGTCTTTACTTGTCAAATACTGTGTCTCAAACAGAGTACATGCTCAGCTCTGTGGAGTTCTTAGACTAGCAAATACACTCTTGCAAGGCCAGAGATACAGCTTTGGAAGGGTCATAGTACACATAGTACTTTACTGTCATGGCTGGATAGCAGAATAAAGAGGAAAAAAAGGTGGTTTGTGAGCCATCAGAAATCATGAATGAGAGCTAAATACCACGGAGTGAGTGGTATCACACAAAGAGAAGACAGAGAGAAGACGGGAGAATGAGCAACAGAGTTCAGTGTATTCATTACAGAAAAAGTGGAAAAAAGAAAGTTAGGTTTAAAAAGAAAAATATGAAACTGGATTGAGTTTGAGATGGGCAAGTTAGGCAACAGCCAGAAGACAAGATTTCAAGCAGAAAAGTCTGAGCTGGAGAAGAGTTTTGAAAATAATGCATAACACACTGAATTGAATTCTGATTTGGAAACAGAGACACTTTAGTTAAAATGACAGAATTTAGTTGTATTCTTTTAGAGCAGGTCTTGAGTTAGTTAATTAATTAATTAATTAATAATTAATTATTATTTATATAATATCAATTATATAATTATTAATTATTATTATTAATTAATTAGTAGTTCAAAGTCTGTTTATTCTGTGGAGACTTAAAATGTGTTTAAAGTCTACCTTATTGTAATACACTTTCTCCTGCTGTTATCACACAATAATACTGAAAGATACTGCTTTTGTTGCAATATGGTGATCGTGTAGAAAGATTGGCCTTCTTCATTTTGTCCATTCCCATATCCCTGGCATGGTGATCCCTTCAGTCAGCAGGAATGTAATACACCACTGGATAACAGACATCATTGTCAAATATGAAATAAAGAATTCACTTCAACAAAGTACAGAAAACGGTGTTTTCCATTGTACGAGTGATGGGCACACAGCATCAGGAAAATGAATGTCAAAATGTTTTTAAAAATCTTCAATCTTACTGAAATAGGGTAAGAATGCTTGGTTTTATTATTTTTCATGAAATGCAGTGAATATTTTTGTTCCTTTACCAGAGAGAAAGTTCTTTTCATTCTTTCACTAAGAAGTGGCTGTGTAATTTGTTTTCCCCTCATATTTCAGGGGACAAAATCAAAGAAATCCAGCAATTTTTGGAAAGTCATTTACCAAGCCTGAAACTTTTAATTGAAGAGGGAAAGTAAACTGCCTTTGGGTATGATTTTTTAAAAAACTAGTGTTGCAGTATTACAAAATCATATAGTAGTTGAGTTGGAAGGCACCTCCCAAGGCCTGCAGTCCTAGCCCTTGCAGAGCAGGGTCAGCTAGAGCAGGTTGCTTAGGGCTGTGTCCATTCAAGTTATGAAAATCTTCAGTGATGGAGACTCCACAGCCTCTCTGGCCAGTGTGCTCCATAAAAAAGCTTTTTCTTAAGTTTAAATGGGATTTCCGGTGTTTCAGTTCATGTCCATTGCCTCTTGCCCTGTCACTGGGCACCACGGAAAAGAGCCTGTCCTTGTTCTCTTTATTCAGGTAAATCCATACAAAAGATCCCACTGAGCCTTTTCTTCTCCAGCTGAACAGTTACAGTTATTCCTCTTATGTCAAATGCTCCAACTAATTAATCATTTTCATAGCTGTCCTTAGGACTCAATCCAGTATGTCCATGTCTCTTCTAGTCCTGGGGAGCTCTGCACTTGGACCCAGTACTCCAGATGTGTCTCACCAGTGCTGAGCAGAGGATAAGGATAACCTCCCTCGACTTGCTGGAAAAGTTGTCACTAATGCAGCCCAGAATGCTGTTGTCCTGCCTCACCACAAGGACACATTGCTGGCTCATGTTTGGGTAGTTGTCCACCAGGACCCCCAAGTCCTTCTCTGCAAAGCTGCTTTCCACCAGTCAGCCCCTAGCCTGTACTGGTTCTAGAAGTTATTCCCCTGCAGATACAGGACTCAGTATTTCCCTTTGATGAACTTCATGAGGTTCCTTACGGCCCATTTCTCCAGCCTGGATGGTAGCACAACCATCAGTGGATTAGCCATGCCCCTCAGCAAAATTGCAAAGAAGAAGATAGACAGATATATGCAGTAAACAATAACAATACAGTGAGGTTTCAAGTGAGAAGGATCCACAGTTTTTAGTCAGTAGATATCTGTCTGAGAAATGACGCTTATGTTTTAAGAGAGCTGTGAAGGAAATGCTTCACAAGCAAAACAAGCAATGCTAAAGTCATAAGGTTACAAACTATCAGACTGGTCCCCTTGGACTAACACCAGAGTGAACTGTATCTTGAATGTTATCACTTAGGTCTTACATAGTGATTTAAGTAATTAAGGAACCATATGGTTACATATCTGTAGCTGTAGGCACAGCCTGAGGTGTTTCAGAAGCTCTAAAAAATATTTGCTTTCTAGAATAACAGACAAAAGATGCAGGATAAATGACGAGGAGAAAAAAAAAAACAAATACACTGGGGAATATGCCTTCCTGGAGAACTTTGATTGAATGAAGTCTTTTTTAGAAGCCTTGCAAAATTTTGTATTCATACTTAAGGAATGGAGAACAATTTGAAATGGATCTTACCTGAACTAATAAAAAATCTGATTGATAGGGTTACTTGGGGATTGATGGGGTTTCTTGTTTTAAGAATTAATTATGTGGTTTTCAGTTACCACCTATACTATGCTGGCAAATGTTGTAATATACTATGGGACAGAAAATAATCACTGTATAAGAAACAAAATAATTATTGTATCAGAGACATTCTTAATAAGTTAAAAAATATTAAAATACCTATACAATCAGCTGAATACAATTTTACCATTTTAAAATACTATGAAATCTGTTTTATCTTCCCTCTCTCCATCTCCATATCAGTCCTCAATTTAACAGGTATATTTAGGCATCATTTTAAAAAAGGGCAGAAGTGGAAGTGATCAATTAATTGCATAATTAACAATTTTCATACATAAAAATTATTCTTATTAACAGTCACGTACAATAAGATGTGTCATTGGCCTGTACATCTCTGGAAGATTTAATGAAAACTGGACCTATGAAGCCCTAAGTCTCAGGCACTGATATAGGCATGTGCCTCAAAAAGCAAAAGGATGATCTCTACGCTGCTTGTGCTCATGTGCACGTGCACTAGGAATTTGCTTCATCTGATGAACAGTTTACAGAACTGGGAGACATGCACGTCCTTTCTCTCTGTCTCCTCTAGACAATCTCTGCTACTTACCTTTTGTGTATGAGCGCTGCATGAATGCAAATATGAATCAAGCCACTTAACCTTCTTGTCAGAGCTGGAGCAGTATGCTCAGCAGTAATTGGTTCTGCTCTAAAATCAAAAGCTCTCAACAGATCCCTGCAATTTGAGCTCAATAATTTGTCTTGATATCCAGCCAAATGAGCACCAATAATAAAATTTACGAGAAGTTGGGAGAGTTAGGCTAGCACTGCAAGACTAGAAGCAAAAAGGGGAAATTGCTATTTGAAGGTTTTATTACTGTGGATTCTGACTGTGGAAGAGTCACCATAAATTTGGATAGCTCTTGAAATTAGAAACCAGAGCTAACATAGTGTTTAACTAGTTGCTGTCATACACTGGTTTATGTCTTCAGTATCCTTTTTTAGAAGACATTATGTAGTAATACTACATACTACATGTCCTGCTTGACTAACCTGATCTCCTTCTATGACAATGTGACCTACTTAGTAGATGAGGGAAAGAATGTGGATGTTGTCTACCTAGACTTTAGTAAAGCTTTTGACACCTTTTCCCACAGCATTCTCCTGGAGAAACTGACTACTCATGGCTTGGACAGCTGTACTTTTCACTAGGTAAAAAACTGCCAGGATAGCCAGGCCCAAAGAATGGTGGTGAATGGAATTAAATCCAGTTGGCAGCAAGTTGTGAGTAGTGTTCCCCAGGGCTCAGTATTTGGTCCAGTTCTGTTTAATACCTTTATCAATGACCTGGATGAGGGATTCGAGTGCACCCTCAGTAAATTTGCAGACAACAAACTGGGTGGGAGTGCTGATCTGCTTGAGGGTAGGATGGCTCTACAGAGGGATCTGGGCAGGCTGGATCAATGGGCTGAGGCCAATGGTATGAGGTTCAACAAGGCCAAGTCCCAGGTCCTGCACTTGGGTCACAACAACCCCAGGCAGGGGGTTGGGCTTGGGGAAGAGTGGCTGGAAAGCTGCCTGGCAGAAAAGGCCCTGGGGGTGTTGGTTGACAGCCGGCTGAATATGAGCGAGCAGGGTCCTCAGGTGGCCAAGGAGGCCAAAAACATCCTTGTCTGTATCAGAAATAGTGTGGCCAGCAAGACTAGGGAAGTGATTGTCCCCCTGTACTCTGCACTGGTGAGGCCACACCTTGAATAGTGTGTTCAGTTTTGGGCCTCTCACTACAAGAAAGACACTGAGGTGCTGGAATGTATTCAAAGAGCAACAAAGCTGGTGAACAGTCTAGAGCACAAGTCTTATGAGGACCGTCTGAGGGAACTGGGGTTGTTTAGCCTAGACAAAAGGGAGACCTTATTGCTCTGTACAACTATCTGAAAGGAGGTCTCTTTTCCCAAGTAACAGGTGATAAGACAAGAGGAAATTGCCTCAGGTTGCACCAGGGGAGGTTTATATTGGATATTTGAAAGAGTTATCACTGAAAGAGTTATCAAGCATTGGAACAGGCTGCTCAGGGAAGTGGTTGAGTCATCATCCCTGGAGGTAGATGTGGCACTTAGGGACATAGTTTAGTGGTGGACTTAGAAGTGTTAAATTTAAGGTTGGATTTGCTGATCTTAAAGGTCTTTTGCAACAATTCTGTGATTCTGTGAATATTGAAGTGATGGATCAAAATCATGGCCTCTCTTTCCAGGGGTCTTTTTCTGACAGTTATCAGGATCAGAGTCTTGGGGGAAGTTGCAGGAGCTACATAGTGAATAAAGATCCCTAAGAAGATTTCCTCCTAATCCGAGATAGTATGACCTTCGTTTAAGGTGTGAATCCTGACAATTTAGCTTCTACAAAGAGTTTTACCGTTAATTATGACAATTTTCATTGTATAATGATGAAAATCCACTTTGAGTCTTTCTAAATTCTTAGCATAGCCTAAATCCTTCAGAAATGAAATCCACAACATAGAGAACACAGTGATTTCATTTACTATTTTGAAATGGGGCAGTTGCAAATTTCATGGAACATCTCCTGGAACTTTAATAGTTTCCTCATTGATATAGCATAAAGGAGGGAAAACTTATTATACCATCCCTAGCTTAACTTTGTTTTGTATACTTTTTATGTGTCTCTTTCCCTTTAATACCTTGTTCAGAAAAGAATTATCAGTGTCTCTCATCAATCTTAACTGATCAGTTTTTCCTTGTCTTTAATTTCTTGTTTTCTTCTGTGAAATATTTCACAGAAGAATATTTGTGCAATATGTTCTATTAAAATGACTCTACAAATATTGCATTTTGGGTTTTGCCATGAAGTATCACTACTTGTTTATATACTTTCTTTTCAATATTATCCATTTCATCCTGTAGAAATCATCTTACAGATGTGCATTAAGCATTAGTCTTTGCATAAGTCCTTTTTCTTAAGTATGCAGTGAAGATTATGGTATGAGTAACTAAGAACATAGATCCTAGTTCAGTTATTTTTTTCTCTAATTTTTATTGTACTACAAATATTTTTACAGAATTTGAACTTGCATCTTGTTTCCTGTTAATCCAACTTGGTGTGAAGTCCATTATCTGTTCTTCCTAATGTGATCAACCTGTGATACTTTCTGTCATACATGAATTTTTCCATTCCACAGCTCACTCCCATACCAAAACTGAAGTAAATATATTAAAATAATAAGGAACTTTAATAGAGAGTACCATCAAGGTAGCTTACTATTGACATTTTTGCAAAGTGTCATAGACTGTTTTATCTCCTTGTTTCCTGCCTGTTAGTCAGATTTTGATTCATGACAACCTTTTGTCTCCTAACCCATGATTAATGTTCCAGAAACATTTCCTGAAGTTCCTTGTCAAAGATCTTTCAAAGGTTTAAATCTAAATACAGCCTCTCAACCAAGAAAACAGTGGCTATTTTGGTAAGATTTTCTTCCCAACAACTCAAGACATTCCTACCTGAAGGACTCTTGGGTGCATACATGATAATATATTTTTTCTGGCTGCTTAGTGTTTTGATCAGAAACTGCTCAGAGAAATGATCAGTTTCTATCAGAAACCTAGTAATTCCTGTGGACTTATTAGGCCAATGGGTCCTTTGGGCCTATTAGTTCCTTTGTAAACTTCCAGTTAATTATATATTTTTATGAAAAATCTTTGTTTCTATGTATTTTCCTATTTAGCTTGCTCATACTGTATCACTCAATGCTTTTTCATATATAGGCATATGAGTTGTATATGATGTATCATTTATAAACTCTAAGTTATTTATAACAAATATTTATTATGCATGCAAATATTTATTATAGCATGCAAATTATGGTCCTTTTTATCCTACTACTTTTAACTTTTTCAGATTGAAATATGGAAACTATTGTGTTTAACTGAAGTCTCTTTTTAAAACTTTCTTTGCAATTTCTCCAGCAATTTTTTTTCTCTGTTCTGTGAAATTTCTCTGTTAAAATGTATGGAACTTTGAGTTATTGGTTTTGTACGTGTTATCCAGGATATCTGCACTGACTTTTGCTTAGGTGTTTTTAGGCATTCTCCCAATTGAATAAAAAAGCAGCTTAAGATGACTTGACTGGTCTAAACAATGCCATTATAGTCTTCTTTGGCAACGTGAGGTATTGAATATAATTATTTTGTGGTAATTTTTATTTAGTTGCTTAGTGACTCATTTCTTGAATTAGCTTCAGTGTGTTATAAATATGTCTCTCCTGTTACATACTTTATAACAGTAAACCGTTAGGCACTAAAAACTTTTCTCCACACTTTTTCTCATTATACTATTTCACTGGTACATATGCAGACAATGGAAGTCCTCCCTCATTATCACTTGTTGATATCTATCCCACTCTGTTACGTATGGGATTTTCTATGGAGTGTCCTTGCATCTCTTAATACTATTACTGTCAGCTTCTTTGGTTATGTAGCTAAATATATTTTGCCTTATCTTGGACCTGCACATTAGAAACATTGTCTTTCTTTGTATTTATGAAGCATTTAGCACAATGCGTACAGGCACTTGGCTACTGTCATGCTGCTAGAGTGGGTCATGAGTTCTGCTGCTAATTGAAATGGAGTCAAATGCTGCTAATGGCAAACCATTTGAACAACATTCATTTTAAGTGCTCTGTGTCTTAGAAATAGGTATATACGTAGTTACTTTGTTAATATCCATGAAAAATAATAATGAATGTTTCTTAAGGATTTAGACCCTGATTTTTTAAATCTACGACAGATCCATGAGAGCTAAACAAGGACTGGAGGAATCAATTACCCAATATTATTGCAATTTATTATTTTTATACAATTCCATATACGGCAGTGATAAGTTTGTTCAGCATGTTTCTTGAAGCTATTAGTAAATAGTTTCCTATCTGTAAGCCACAGAGAAATAAAGCTGACCATTACTTTGAACTCAGGAACTATGCTATTGCATATTTAGTGATATTAGTTGGAGTTTCACTTTTGACTTTTATGAGAGCAGGAATTGATCGTTTTTTCAAAAGTACTGTATTTTTATATTCTTTCTGAAGTGATCCAGGTTTTTAAATAATCAACCCATCTTGTAATTTTGACTGAAACAGAAAATATCCTGAGAGACCATTTTACTTGATTGGAAGAAAGATCAGATGAAAAGATGTCCAAATGAGCTATGTCTATTACCTTCACCTGTACCAGAACAGCTCAGGTTTAAAATTAACAAAAGGAGTACATGAAAGAGATTGAAAATCAGTAAAGAGTAAGCTTGCCATTGAAACTAAATTGTTGTTTGATCATTTTATAAGGTAAGTAATAGTAACCAGTTTGGTTGTCGATATTTGTAGCATAAAGTCCACTACAGATGAGTAGAATAATAAATTTCCTTGTAGTTGCCCATCATTCAACAGAATAAATTGGGTTTGGAGGATTTATTTTTAGAAGAATATAAGAAGGAACAAAACAGTAGTATGGTTATAATCCAAGTGATCTAAGAAAGCTTTTTAAAATAATTTTCATCACTCATCATTCAAAATATTAATAGTGATAGACCACAGAGTTCCTCTTTATATATAATCCTTTGTAAAGCTCTATTCCCAAAGTTAGGTAATAGCAGTCAATTTAAATCAGAGGGATAAAAAACCAGAGATATTCTTTTAGCTAAGATTTGAAATGAGGTTTAAATGGAAATTTGACATCATGTTGTGGATGACTGCAGAGAGTTATGTCTATACTTTGCCTAGTCTTGCAGATTTTTCAGGAGAGGTGAATGGAGTCTATTGTTCAATATAACACTGAAGGGTGCAACTACTGAGAAAGCATAGATAGCTAAGTATGAAAATGCAGCCTGGGGTATTTTATGCTGGTTTAAGAACATTTTTAGAAGAATTTAGCAGAACAAAAATAATATATGGCTAGGCTGCCTAGAGTTTGCCAGGCATACGGACTACTAGGTTGCTGCCTTTTCTCTGTTTCAGTGTTGTCAAGTCCAAGCAAAATACAAAACTAATGACTCAGATCCTGAAATATCAAGAGATTTTATTTGTAAATAATGACCTTTTGTGGGGTTTTTATTTTCCTTCTAATTTTAATTTTATTTTGGAGGTTTGCTTCATGTTTTAAGCATTGGTAGTGAAACGATTTATTTTTTAAGGAAAAAAGAATGCAGATAGCTTGAACAACACTTAACAGCTAGAGTTTTAAAGACAATGTATTTCAAGGGATTTATAATCACATAATGGCTTTAAGTAACTCTAGTGTTGTCACTAAACAGTGTTCTAATAAAGATGAACACCAAGTAGGCATAGACAATAGAAGACAGTCTTCCGCAATGACCTGTAATTCCTGCCCTGGTTCCCTGCTATTCCTAACCTCCAGAGATACCAAAAAATTATGCTCCAATTAGTCTTTTGAAAGGAAAACAGCAGTCACTTCTTCATAGGCATAAGTGAGGAGATAGCCCTGCTGTGAAGTCCATTTTGCTTTTTGTACCTCACAGCAGGGAGGCAGAGTTTTCTGAGTGCTCCCTTTGTGCTTGGGTAATGTGCAGGTTTTCTGTCCTTTTCTGCAGTGATTCAAGAAAATTGAAGTGAACCTAGAAGCTGTGAAAGTGATCTGATATCTAGGTTGTAAGAATTGCAACATGTGTGGGAATGGGATTCACCACTTACCTTGAAATTGCTCTGTCTTCAGATTACACAGGAGGCAACAGTAAAACGAGAATTTATTTAAACAATCCAATCTGGCTAGCACAGTTACTAGGTTCAGACAGAAATAAAAGGAACCTCACTCTTAAAGCTATGGTATAGATCAGCTCTTAGAATTTTCTGTCTGTTCATACTGTCCAGCAACAAGCTGCTGTGATGTGTACACAGCACTAGGATGTGGTGCATGAACTAAATCATCTCCCTGGTATAACTGTTCACTGAAAAATACCTTAATTTAAGGATTTCCATAATTTTATGTTCTTATACTTTACTTATATTTTTATTCAGATTTAACTACTCCCATTCAACAGGACTTTCTGTGAACCATAGTTCAGTCAGGGTATTTATCTTGACACTTTCCTGCTAGGTAACACATTATCTCTACCAAACTTTTAAATTCCTAATGACGGTTGTACATGGATAGAGTCATCTTTTCTACAGACAATGCACATAGTCTATTGACATCTACGCTGGTCTTGACTCAACTGTATTAACAACTGACCAGCATACTGTTTGGTGAACACTTCCTTCTGCTAGGTGACAGGTGTTTTACATCTCACCAAATAATACCTTTATAAACTTAAATCTATATTTTGTTTAGATTTTTGTTTTGAAAATCACATTTTTTAAAAGAATGTAAAGAAAATCCATACATCTCATTCCTGAGTTTTAGAATAGGTAGCCATGTGCTTTATCATGAGAATGGAATTGCATTTGCTGCTGTGACAAGAGTAAAATTTTAAGACTGCTTTAAAAGACAGATAATCTTGTTGAGGTCTGAACTTGGCACTGTTTTCCAAAAAATACTTAAGCAAAGATTGTTGCTTGATGTAATGTTGGATATTAGAAAGTCTAAGTTTTCTGATGTCAGATTAGACAGTTATGTGTCCCGGACTATTCAATATTATGAATTCTGATCAAGCTCATGAAAATAGTAAGCAAAAATCTGATATAATCTGATATAACAAAGAATCATGAGATAGGTTTTTTTTCAGCAACAAGACTGTAAAGATCAATGCAAAAGAGAGTTTTATGTCTTCAAGTTGCCACTTGCTTTTATCAACAGTGAAAAACACATAGAAAACCTTATGAGCAGTAAAAGCCCTGTAGAGAAACAGGTGGATTCTGAATCCCCCAATGCTGAACTACAAAAGATAATTGAGGAGTCAGTAAGATAGACAAAATGTATGGCAAGGCATGGGCTTGACACCGAAGATAATAACATCTATGTGGTGTTTTGAAGGTCTGAGAGGCTGAGGAGACAGAACTATTGAAGTATTTGGTTGTAATATTTTGTATTTTTATGGTATTTTTTACTTGAAAAATGGAGATACAGGAAAAATAGCCTCATTTTGTTTGAACCATGAATTGTTGTTTGATTCAATCAGTGGCAGGGGTTCAACACACATGTTCCTTTTCTTTCAGACATTTCTATTATATAACGCAATCTCAATTTAGTTGTAAATGCCTGGCCCAGACCATGTAAAGGTCTAACCAGATCCAAAACCCATCTGTTTATCAGAAATGTTTTTTCCAAATGATGCATTAATTTCAAGGATCAGCCTGAAGTGCTATACATAGTCACATGACTGTGTAATACATTAATAGTAGTACTTGTGATTGCTCTTCATATAGAGTTGTGTCAATCATATATAAATTAATGGTAGAAATATTGTCATAGAATAAACACATTGCCCTTTTGCAAAGATGCAGGGAGAACTGGACAGTGATGGATACTGTAGAAACAAAAGAAATGGCTGCACTGTAGTATTGAATGCAACCAGTTGATACTACATTTGATGCAACTGCGTTGTTTAAAAGTCAAGAAGGCCTTCACAGCATCCTGAGATCTACCATCACTGCAGTGAATTTCTTTCTAATGCATTGAATTGGAGAATTCAGTAACGTACTTAAATTAGTACTTTCTTCTACTTAAAATCATTAAACACCATTTTAGATAAAATATCATACATCTTCTCTGGGTTTATACCTCAGATGTCTGATACCTGTATTTTTTTTTGTTATATCTTCACATGGCTATGTAGCACACTATCTAGACCAAATCCTATATGAAGATTCCTGAATGGTGTGTTTTTATCTCCTACAGTTGTTATTTAAATTTGTTTGTAAACTAAACAAATTTTATAAGCTCTGTCTAATACATATTAGTAGATTTACTGTGAGAAAGGTAATGATTATAGGTGGAAAATCTAAACCTAGCAAATTAAAAATAGGATAAATTTAATGAAGAGATTCTAGCTAGACAGAATGTTTAAAATTTGGAAATGGAATCTTGGGGGGGGGGTATTTTTCTAAGAAGAAATTGATTTCTTAGCAAATGAAACTTTCATTTTTCAGGGGGAAAATCAACAAACTGGGAAGGAGGTATTCGTGTGCCAGGACTGCTCCGTTGGCCTGGAGTGATACCAGCTGGTGCCCGTATGGATGAGCCAACAAGTAACATGGATGTATTTCCTACCATAGTCAAACTTGCTGAGGCAGAGTTACCCTCTGACAGGTATGCTCAGTAGTTATCTCATGAGTGTTTTATACATTCTGGTGATGTCTATTAAGATGGGGGTGAGAAGGGAAAGAAAAAACTAGATTTTAAAAGCACTTTTTTGTCATTACTTACAGTATGTTGTCTCTTTTCATACTGACATACTGATATATCTTACAGAAATGTTGTATGTAAATACAGCTTAATTTGCAGAACAAGCAACAAGAAAATAAGAGAATACCATCAAGAGCAACATCCTATCAAATCAGGCCTAGAGTTATTTACTAAAAGAAAAAAATGAATGTATCAAAAAGGCTCTGTACCGTATGAGTGAACATGGTAGAAAAAAGAACTGCAAGTGTAAATTTTTATAAACTTTACAAGCTCAACCTTGGCCTGCTTAGTATAACAAAACACTTCAAAATGCCAACTAGGCTTTTCTCACAGATTTTTTTGTTCTCTACCAAGTGGGTGAAAATAATCTCTTACAGAGTTTTGCAGCCGTATAAGAAAATCCACTGGATTTTGAAAATTCATAAGATGCCTTATTTACAGTCCTACACCCCTGTGCTTTGTCTTGTTCAGAGATGCCCAGTCTCAGCAGCAAGGTGCCTCCACCTACACTCTGTTGCCATCCAATAAGTGGAGAAACCTGTTGATATGCATATGCTTTGAACACATCTATCATGCCCAAACAGCTTTTGAGCACAAAGCATCCAGAATCTGCATGGGGAAAACCAGTGGTGAGCAGAGACACTCTGCTAATGATGATTCATTGAGTTCTTGAAGGAAATGGCAGGGCAGGACATGTGCAAGACACAAAAAATTAGTCAGGCTGGTCCCAAGAGATCCCCTACAAGCAGTAACTCTGTCGAACCTAAGCGGTTCAGATTGTTCTTAATATGGGCAGATCTTATGCACTTTGTTTTCATATTCCGTGAGTGAAGACTAAGCACCAATTTTTTATTTTGATCTCTCTGATAGAAATCCCAATATAATTGTGTAACTTCCACTTGCAAATTGCTCCACTCTGATTCTTCTGTGCAGATTAGATACCGTAGTTACGGCTTGATGATATATCATGGACTAGCTTGAAGCATTTTTGATCCAGCTGCTGAATTCCTTTCACTCCGCTGAATTCTTCCTGAGAAATAAGAGAAATTGCTACAATTAGGATTCAATCACTGGGAGGCAGCAGGTTAAAAAAGAAAGGAGGAGGTACTTCCTTAAAGAAGAACAATAAGTCATCAGAAAGAAGTCTCATGTATCCCCCTGAAATCAGCAGTTGTGGGAATGCAAGAGTCCTGGAGATAAATTACTGGAGACATTCTTTTCCTCATCCACAGGCTGTAAAACAGAAACTGTACAATAGACATGCATGTGTCCTGCTCTCAGCTTGATAGTGATCAGGACAGTGCAGGGGAGAGAGAAGAGTGCATTATTCAGGCAGAAAACACAACAAACTGAAAGTGGGAAAAACTCTAAATCACTGGACCACCACAGACAGGGATACACTCAGAAAGCAGAGTTATCACACAGCACAGTTTTAGGAATTCCAGGATGGTTTCCTGCTCATCCTTTAAGAAGAGTCCTACTCGGAATGGTGCTGTTGCATACAATTGTTGCCAAGAATTTCACAATCATACATAGCTCATGGCTTAAAAAAGTGAAGTTAGTATATGTCTTGTAGTAGTTATGCTAATGTGAAAAGGGGTTTACACGGTAATGAAAATTAACATAGACATTTTTAAACTTTTTAAAAGTTTCAAAAAAGTTTTTATGAGATGTTGCTCAAAATGCTACAAAAGTGATTACCTACTGATCTGTGTATCACCAAAAAGTAATTTCAAATAAAAATTCTTGTAAAATTTGTAACTCACACCGGGTCAAAAATGCAGATTGTGATTTCTCCCCTGCCAGCTGATTCCAGAAATTCAAAGGCTTAATTTACAGAAACATTTAAATGCCTTTCTTATTTTATAACTCCGTTTTGATGTAAGTTGGCTGACTTTTCAAAGCATGATCAGAATTGTCCGGCAGCATTTGGAGTATTTATATATGTATTAATTTCTCTGTGTGTCTGTGTGCAGTTGATAAACACATATTTAAACACAGTTCATTTTCAATTTTGAAATTACTACTTTGGTTTTAAATTCTGGTACACATAATTTGGTGGACAGAGTTCTTACCATTACTTCCAGTGATGAAACACATATATTTCATATAACACAACATATATTTCTCTTCTTTTAGGGTTACTTTAGTCAGACTGCTGCCAAACGGCTTGATCAGATATACCTGGAGGACTGTGTTGTAGCAATTTATTCACATATGTCTGGTCCCTTTCTCAAAAAAAAAAAAAAAAGAAAAAAGATGGGTTTAGGAAACAACCATTCCTAATGGCAAGATGCAACATTATTGTTTCCTTAAATAATTTAAAAATCAAAGGGGAAGAGCACCTGAAGGTTTTTCTCTGAATTGACCAACTGGAGGTGGCCATTCAGATTGATTTTTTAAGAGGAAACATGGAGTTATAATACCGTCTCAGTAAAGTGAGGTTTGGGTTATTGTTCTGATTTTGAAATGCTTTCTTACTCAGAATTATTGATGGACATGATCTGATGCCCTTACTTCAAGGAAAAGTTACCCAAACCAAGCATGAATTTCTCTTCCATTACTGTAATGCATATTTAAATGCAGTGCGCTGGCATCCAGGAAACAGTAAGTAGACTTGCCTGTTCACATTTTACATATTTCATATAATTTTTATTGCAGCTTGAAAAGAATCAGCAAAACGCCTTGGGCTACAGTAACAAATAAATTGTTTAAAATATGTAGCATTTTTCCTTCTTTTTCACTTTTCTTTTTGTTAGAATGCACCTATTCACCATTTTGCTGTTTGACATTAGTTTGTTGCTATGCATTAATATTACTTAACAGTATGATACTGAGATCTATGGTATCTGAAACCTTTTTTTTTTTATACTTGCCTGAGAGTGAGTTCTGTGGTACAGAATGAAGTAGTCAAGGTTAAGTGTTACACCTTCCTAAAAACATACAGGTAATATTCTCCCCTTCTTTGGAGATTTTCAAGACCCGCCTGGATGCAGTCCTGAGTAGCATTCTCTAAGCAATCCTGCTTCAGCAGGGGAGTTGGACTAGATGATCTATACGGTCCCTTCCAACTCTAAAAAAATTCAGTGAAATTCAGTGAAAATAAGATGACGTGCTGAATAACAGTACAAGTATGTTGTCAGCCTGGCTACTTTTATTATTGGGATAGCAAAGTATAGGAGAAACACCAAGTCAAAGTCATAATTATCCAATAAAGGAATACATTATTATAGGGTCCTTTTTCATGTTTTCTATGAACAACATAATTCCACTTTGTAGACCAAGCAAAAAAACATTTCCACTGTTTTGCTCATTTTTAACTAACAGCTCTCTGTTTCTAGTAGCAACTTCCACATTAACCATTCTGTTTCCCTTTCTAAAAAAATCTCTGTGCTGAATGTAATCAAACACACATTTGTCTAGTCTCAGTTGATACTGAAGAGGAGACTTCATAGTAGCCTTCCAGTACTTAAAGGGAGCCTACAGAAAAGGTGGAGAGGGATTCTTTGTCAAGGATTGTAAAAGTAGGACAAGGGGTAACAGTTTTAAAGTGAAGGAGGGGAGGTTTAGGGGAGGTTTAGATTAGCTATCAGGAAGAAACTCTTTTCTTTGAGGGTGGTGAGACACTGGAACAGGTTGCCCAGGGAAGCTGTGGGTGCCCCATTCCTGGAAGTGTTCAAGGCCACGTTGAATGGGGCTTTGAGCAACCAGGTCTCATGGAAGGTGTGGAACTAGATGATCTTTAAGGTCCCTTCCAACCCAAACCATTCTATGATTCTATGATAGCCAGATATTTCTCTCTACTCTATTTTTGGCACCCCTGGCAGTGCTCAACAACTTCTTTTTCTTACTTGTCCAGTTTCAGATCTTCAAAAATGCCTTTTCCACATAGACAATGCAATCATATTTGTAAAGTTATTTGTTGCAGTCAGCTAAAGCTTTGCCCCTGTTTATCTTTCTCCCATGTGTTATTGTTCTATATAGATAAATACACTTTCATTACAGTTGTATGCACCTGGTGGTATCTGCATTGCTGTGAGTACTCGTGGAAAAATGAGTATGGCTGGGTTTTCTTCTGATATCTCAGCAGCTCTGTATGAAGCAACTGATAAGTTCAAAGTGCATTATAGTACTAGTTAGAGTATTATTGTCTTCTAGCCTCCCACTACAGCTCACTCTTTACAGCTAATCTAAGAGTCCATTCACAGTCACTATTTCAGCTACTATTAAGTGACATTTTAGTATGTGAAAATGAACACAAATAAAGTAGAAATACAATGCAATGCTTTTTGTCTTTGTTTTTCCTGGAGAGGCAATTATTTCAAATACTTAATTCAAAACATTACAGAGCTTTTGAATAGCAGAAAAGAACTAAATTAGAAGTATCCTATAGCAATAGTTCATTCCCTTTACTTAGGAAAACCTCCAAGAAAGTGAATGAGGCCATGTTCATTAAAGACAGACTAGAAAGCTGGAAAATTTTGCAAATTTCACTTAACCTCAGCATGCTCCTATTATCAGTTACAAGGCTGTAAGTCTTCAGGGGTTGGACACAGACTGATCATCATTCCTAACGCTACACGGACTCCATGTTTAATGTGCTTTATGGCCCAAGTAAGTACGACATTCTTCCATAAACAGACACATTTTCCATTATCCAGAAATTACTGTAGGATATCTAGTCTTTTAGTCACACCTTGCCAATGACTGTAGTCAGGTGAATAGCATTTTATTCACAGAGGACCTCCAGCAGCACATGCTTAATGTTCTTAAGGATAGTCTTGAAGAGGTGATATTCCTTATCTAAGAAAAATCAGGACATTCTTGAAAAAAAATGTTACCAAGGAACAGTTGTCTCTTTCTGTGTACTATAAAAGATCTTTTAGACCAGGAAAGGCTTTTGTTGTTCTTGATTTGTGTTCCCCATATAGTTAACTAGGTTGACTAGAGGTACTTTGGAATTGTGTAAAAACATACCACCTGAAGATTATGCCTGTACATACAGGTCAAATGCTGCCCAGCTCTGCCTCCCAGTATAGTTGAGGTTTAGCAGAAGAAACCATGATACTGTGAAATTAATAACCCCAGCCATATTCAGCATCTTCTGCACTGCTCTGGTGATGGGCCCTTATTAGAAGTGCCCAACTGTTGTAGTCTGAGACTACATTATAGATTGCTGATCCCTTCATTACATTTGCAGTTTCTATTCATTTTAAAGATCCACTTTTTGAAGAACAAAAAAGCAACAGCTAGAAATTCATAGAAGAGAAAGCTTAAACTGCTGAGGGAAATGTTATTTATTTACTTATTTCTTAACAAAAATACAATCCATTCTAAATAAAGACTAAAGGTGCATGTATTGCATATATGTGCTTATTAATGCATATATTCTCATATTTCTTACTCTATTTATTTTCTGGGAAGTCTTAGTTTGTATGTCAGCTTCAGCTTGCGTATTCCACTTTTTTTCCTAGATACTCAAAGTGTAGGATTAGCTTTAATCCTAAGGAAAAATGCATATATCAGGAAAAAAGAGGGAAGTAAAAGTACAGTTTAGTCACTTGGTACCTTGTTGCTTTCGTTGCTCCACAGTTCCCTTACTAACTATCTTTGCCATTGTTTGATTTCCACTGTGCTTCAGTCTGAAAAAAAAAAAAAAAGTTTTGGTTTAATTTTTCACTCTTAGGCTAGATATATGAAACAGGTAAATTTAGTGTATGAAAAATTTATAGTTCTTCCATACCTTTCCCTTCCTGGCAAGTTTCTGAAGTCTGACTTAGAGCTATGTTTCTCACATTATCCAGGAAAGGTCGGTAACTTCAGAGTAAACAATTACCATTTTACATTTATATATCTAGAGGCTAAGTATTCCTCATAACCAAATCAATACACATCTTCATTAAGACATATTAGTTAGGTCAGTTACTGCATTCACAATATGCTTTCCCCTTCATCAGCCCTTTGAAGGAGCATTTAGATGATGTGTGCTATGCAATGGTCTTCTCAACCAATGCTTCAAAATTTAAGCCTTACACTTTCTAAAGGGACATTACAATAGGAATGCCTCTTTCCTCCACGCTCCTTTTCTTTCTCAGCCACAGAAAATAAGATAACACATCTTCTTCTTCATTTCTGTTTGATTCACTTACATTTTGCCTGATACTAAAAAATAATGCACTTTAATCTTCACATTCTGAATTAAAAAAGGAATGTAATATCAGGCAATTTTCTTTGCTCGTGAATCATGTCTTGCTCTCACAGACTCATGCATGCTGACACTTGTTATCAGTGCCTTGGAAACAGCCATGACGTAGTCCTTGGAGGATGATTTCCTGTTATTTTGAAACCTTAGAAATATGTGTAATTTAATTGATCTGTTAAAAATATGGAGAAGAAGACATGCTAAAACAGAGTCAGCAAAGTACTGTGATTTCCCATTATCAAGGCTTATTCTACACAGCTGCCTGGTGTACCATATAGATACCAATATATGAAAGCATCACCTTTGGACAAAAAAAATCCCAAAACTTTTCTTTCTGCCTAGTGAGGTATAATTGTTTAAGGTTTTTTAATCATTAAACATTTACATTTAAAACAAAGCAGATATAGGATTTGCCTTTACTTTCTTGAGCTGAGCCACCCAAAGTTTTATGCAGGTTTCTGTTAGTTGTATATGTCAGATTATGCTTTGGCCTAATTTAATCCTGATCACATGTTCTGATAGTGCAACTAGACCAGTACTTGAGTATTTGCTAAAGTTATAATTTAGCATAAGTGAATACTACAAAACTATCAAGAGCTCTGTCTCCAGAACATTACTGGCATATGAATCAGTACTATTAAAAATGCATTGCTATGACAACTTCCTTATAAGGAGAGAATTCATCAGATAGATACAGAGCAAATCTACAGTTGAATGGAACTACTGCATCTTTCAGGCTCCTCTGATTGTGTGCAAAATTTTCATCTCATAAGGAGAATATATATTGTAATCCTGTGTAATAAACATTGAAAAATGTAATGCAATACAGTCTGTACTATAAAGTA
This sequence comes from Limosa lapponica baueri, assembly GCA_002844005.1. Taxonomy (NCBI): domain Eukaryota; kingdom Metazoa; phylum Chordata; class Aves; order Charadriiformes; family Scolopacidae; genus Limosa; species Limosa lapponica. The sequence continues at coordinate 334,926 of KZ505692.1, forward strand.
ATAATAATCTTCACAGTATTTTGGTACTACTAATAAAAATATACTAATGTTCCTGATAAATGCTAGGGTGAATTTACTAGCAGCACATCACCTTTTCTATTTCAAAATGGATTTCATTATTCAGTGGAAAATGTCATTCAGTAAACAAAAGTAAAAGAGACTTGCTATTGCAAATTAAATGGAAGCACAGTAGACAATAGAATCAAAGTAGCTTATCATGCAAATATAATGACTTTTGAAGACAGTAGAAGTTCACTGAAAAATTTTAGATAGAAATTTTCCACTTTACCTCACTTAGCATATAGGATACGTTTCGGTTAGTGTATTCTGAGTTTCTTGTATGTTGTGATCTGCTGCAATTACTGAAAATAGTTCAATCAAATTCACGAACAAGGGATTTTTTTTCTGTATTATTGTATGATTCATAGCTATTGAGATTCCTGACTGTTGCAATGTCCTCCAGCATCCAACTTTATACAGTATTTCATGGGAGATATTTTGTTCTTTGACTAGGGATGAGGAGATCTTGCTAGTCATGCATTTAGCCTTTACTGCAGTATCAACTGTTACAGGTTAAAAACAAACAAAAAGAGAATGAGAGAGGAATATTTTCTGTTTTGTGGCTTTCAGACTGCGTATGCAGGATAAATTTATAGAATAGGGTCTTTCTTTGAGAGGTTCCTCCAGGTTCTGTTTGACTAAAGACATTGGAGTCATAATAAAGTCATAATAAAGCAGGAAAAATCTGCTCAGAAGGGTCATTTTGTAACAACTTCTGGTTTTGACAGGTATAGCCTTTCTTGTGAAATGGAATTAAAACATGACATATTTCTGAATGAATGAAAGTACAAAGAGGAATACCTTGCACTTTTCCTTGTCTCTCAAAAGGACTATGATATGTATTCCTTATGGGGTCTTAAGGATTACCTTATTAAGAGGACTTGCACTATTTACAGTGTGTTTCTTAGCTTCCTTTCTTGTTATATCAGATTGAGTCTTAATAATTAAAAACTGTAAACTGGATGCATATGCTTAAAGAACGCTGAGTTGTGAACAAAAGATTGTTCTGACAAAGAGGGAGCAAAGGAGACAGAGTCTAGGCAGTTAGCAAAAACTGGGAAATCTCTATGAAGGTCTATAGAACCAGCTTAAAACTCTTTTTTTCTACAGTCAAGTTCTCAGTGTAAGGGTAGGTGAGGTTACCGGTTGTCAGTAGCAAATGAAAACGCATTAATGTGAGAGATATTGTGGAGTGTAAGTGGTGTCAATATACTTCTATTTGAAAATGCCAACCCTTTCTTGTTGAGTCCTCTTAGAGCATTTAAGAAATACAAATCATCAGACATCTGTGAAGTAAATTAACAGTTCCATTTTCTTTAAAGTAGAAAGCATTAGAAATATTGCTAAATATTTGGTACGTTAGAGATATCTCAGTATTTCTTCTACTTTCTCTAATATAAAAAAGAAATTTCAATTCATAAATTCTCTGAAGCCTCACAAGTGGGTTTCCCACCCTCTTTCTCATTACTCTCTTAGTAATAAGAGAGAAATTTTTCCATTGTATTCTTTGCCATGTGGTGGATGAATGCTATGGTAAGTTCATATGTAAACTATGGGATGTGCTTGTCATACCCAGTAGACCCATTGGCAGAAGCCATCCTCTTACCTAGCTTTTTCCTATTCTTTTGCTTGCTTCCCTGAGGAGCTTTTCTCATTTATTGTTTACTTACTTTCCTTGTGGTGAACAAAGGATGTAGAGGATGCTGTTAAAGATTAGTAAAGTTTCACATTGACCCTGAGAATGCCAGCAGTTATAGTTACTTGCTTTTATGCCTTAGTAATACAAAGGAAGGCAAATTTAATAGAAGTTTGATCCAGGACCTTCTTCTTTTGCGCAGCTTAAAAAAAAAAAAAGATAATACTACCATGTGTCTATAAGTGCTGTCAAGGAAACATTTTGTTTTCTTACAAAGAAATATCTTTTTTTTTAATCAAATCTTATTACGCCAACCTCATGTCTTTTTTCAGAAAAGAGCAGATGGGAAAGGATAAGAAAGAAAGAATAAACATTTGAAGGAGTAAGATTTACCTTTTGTCACAAATGTTTTTGCTTTCTAGCTAGAAAGAATAGACTTATTTAGTCATAGTAAAATTGATGTAGGAACACTTTTGTCTGAGAGAGCCATTCCTGCAGTCAAAGACCGTGGTAAATGTCCTTTGACATTGACATACACACAGACTTTCAGTGATCATATCATAGTGCTTTTTTTCGTATAAAAATAGCAACCATAACATACTGGTCTATTGAATCCAGCATATCCTGACCTAAATTAGTAATGTTCTTAGTGAACAGAGAAAGGTTGACAGGTTTCAGTGATCATATAAAGGCAAAGGCATTTAAAGTAGCTAATTCAGTATTATTTAAACTTCAGCTTGAATGGCTTGCTGTCAGATATTGTGTCATGCACTTGTGACAGTACAAAAGAAAAATCTTACAGATTTTTTTCTGCATACTCCACGGCTAACACTTAAATAGAAAAAAAAATCTGAGTTAGGACAATGGTCTGATAATTTTTTATCTATTTATAAAGTTAGCAGTAGTCAAAACAAATATAAATAACAACTATGTAAAAAAATAAATAAAAATACACTGCAACTTTCAAAAATGAATTTCAGCTTACCAAGTAACATAAAAAGTGGGTCTTTAAGAATTTCTGGAGCGTTACGCTTCCAAAAATATCTTTAGTTCACTGTTGGACTCGAGCCTGCAGCATTCTACATGTTACATTCAGAACATAGCACTGATTCATCCTAATTTTAAAATCAGATTCAAATGGCATATGTTGTCTTAGGCAATGTTCTTCAAGGGAAGTAGTTAATGCATGCACAACCCACATAGGGTATTTTGTGTGGCACAGCCTCTGACATCCTATTACTCCTAGAAAATAAAGCAAAGTGTTTGTTTATTAGAGAAATTCCCTGGAAACCTGATAGTCAAGAGCAAGATGACTTCTCAGTATGCTATAAAAGACCATGCCATGGAAGGCAGAATAAATAATTATAGAAGAAAACAGTAGGTACTTGGAGGGTGGGTGCACTTGGACAATATTATGCTGGAGACCAGTGTGTATCTATGGATGATATGCACTCTGTACTGTATAGGTGCTTCTGAATGTAAGTCTCGATCAGTACTTTGGAAAGGCAACATAACCAGAAATATTCAATAATCAGTGTAAATGATGGGTGATGGGAAAGGAGGAAATGGCCTCGGGTTGTGTCAGGGGAGGTTTGGGATGGATTTTTGGAAAGATTTCTTCACAGAAGGGGTTATCAGACACTGGAGCAGGCTGCCCAGGGAGGTTGTTGAGTTGTCATTCCTGGAGGTATTTAAAAGATGGGTAGACTTGGTGCATGGGTACATGATTTTGTGGTGGTTTTGGTAGCGTGAGGTTAATAATTGAACTCAATGATCTCAACAATCCTTTCCAACCTAGATGATTCTCTGATTCTATGATTCTAAATGTCCTCTGCCTGAGAAAAGCTTGTGTCCCAGTACAAACTGTGACCTTCCTATTGACTTCAGAATAATTTTTATTTGGTCTCAAACTATTAGAGGACACATAAGGCATTACATTTTTCAAGCAGCTTTTGTTAAGACATTCAGACTTCCCTAAAACTAAAAGGCAGAAAAAAATCACAGCTTTTTAAATTTGTTTCTTGTTTTGTTGTTCTTAGTAGAGAAATTTTGTGGATGGATTTGTGTAAAAGCTTTTTGAAGCCAAAAGAAGCTGCACTTCACTAGTAATTTTTGCCATAGTTGTTTCAATGATGTCTTAGTAGCAAAGCAAAGTCCATTAAGTAGTACAGAACAAGTTCCTACAGATTATGATATTCTTCAAATGTATTTATTATACCAAGTTCTACCCGATAATTTATTGAAAATAATTATTCAGCAGCAGTTCATTCATGTTCAGCAGAATAATATGTATAATGCATATATTTTTATTAACTCCATGGTCTCCTAGATGGGGAACTCTAGTGCAAACATGTGAGACTCACTCACTCACTCAGTCAATCCTCTTCAACATTGGCATTTTAAAGCAAAATAGTTTTCTAACATTCATAGTAGGAGGGAGAAGTTAGAAATAGTGGTGCAGTCACAACATTAAAAGTCAACAAGACCATAAAAAACCCCATGAAGATCATTATACTTTAGTACTTAGAATTAGCACTAGTGCAATAAAGAAAGGCTGACCTTTTTAGTGTTAGGAAATGTTAGTCCTCCGTAAGATAATTTTGTCATTACCAAGTGTGCACTAATTTTTTATTTACAACCTGCTACCTGTCTGTGGTACATTAATTTTTAAATGGTATGATATCACAGAAGCAAGCTTCTCAATCATCTCACTTGCTCAGTGAGAAGGGTAGAGTCTTTAAGGCTCAATAGAGTCTTCAAGAATAACTTAATTTATTATCGGGCTCTCTTCAATACCATAGTATGATGTACAAACAAAGAATCACTCTGTAGCTCTGATCCATCCACATGGTTGCGTTCAGTGACAAGTGGAGATTGAATCTCAGTCCTAAAAGCATTATAGTTATCTTAGCAACCATTCATATCCTTATAGCAAACTACTTAGCCAGCCAAGCTTTATAGTTTGGGCTCAACAATGTCTTGATCTAATGTGCTGCTGCTGGTTCCAAACCAAATGTAATTCTCTCCTCTAGCCCTTCCTTATAGAATTGTCATTTTGGAAGGTTTGAGCTCATTCACCCTTTTCCTTCTTTTGCTTAACAGAAAAAGTGCCACCCCCAATTCCAAGCTCTAAATAATTTGTACCTTCCAAAAAGCCACACTGTTAATTAATCATTTGGTGGAGCTGCTAAAACACTACCATGATACATATATACAAAGTTAAGTAGAGAGAGGGAGTAGCAAAGTATAGTCTCATGAAGATTCTGCTACTGCTAACTTTATAAATAGATAAAAAAATATCAGACAATTGTTCTAACTCAAATTAAAATTTTAAGCCTAGGTCTACAAAAGTATGAGGTTGAAATGCTAAACAAGACATTGTGAGTAAATAAATCTACCCGAGTGACGAATTACTTTTTCTCTAAAAATGGTATCTCAACACTCTGTGGAGTTTCTTTTGAATACATTTTTCTCCAATTCTAGAAGGCTGTGGAAAATGTTAAAATTTGGTCTTATTAGTTCCTCATGGCCATGGTGACTTAGAACTGCAAATCCTTTAGCCCAACTAGGGTCTAGGTCCACTCTTTTTCCTACAGATGGCCATGGAGGCACTTTCATGCCCTTTCTTTACTTCTCTTCTTCATCTCTCAAGTTACGCCAACATTCAGCCCAGCAGCTGTTACTTTCTTTTTCATAGATGTGGTTATGCTGTACTAAGGGAAAATGCAATTCCTGCCTACAGTGTGTAGACTATGGATATTAAGGCATATGTATAAAAATTAAATTTGCTGTAGCATTTCCCTCTCTGTTTTATGCAGCATACCCAATGTAGAAGCTGAAACAATGCTTTTTGCATGAAAGCTCATCCCATTTTTTTATCTGTATCAAGTGCACTATATGATATCATGTTTTTATTGCTGATTTCTCAAAGCCTAAACCCCAGACTTAATTTTGATTCAGAAGTATTATATAAAAGTTTAAATTTATGAGTTGCACCTATAGAGCATGATACTGACAGCTCTATAATACTGAGTGGCAAATGGCTTGTAGCATTGTAGTGCTTGTTTATAGTTGACAATAATTTTTGGATACTGAAAACAATGCAGTTGCCACTAAAGCCAATTTTCAGCAGTAGTCAGAGGCTCTAAGAGCATATATCTTTATGATTCAGAAACGACTGTAGCCTGTGAGTGGTCAGGTCAGTTTTCAAAAAGCAACTTAGAAGAAAGTCAAAGATAAGCAAAACTTCTTTTTTTTATTTTCCAGAGAAAATCACTTTCATCAGGAAGGACTGTTTGCATGTATGCCATGAAGGCATGAGTTTATGCATGAGTATGTGGAGAAACATATGTTTCACAGAAGTGAAGATGGTTTGAGTTGTGCAGTGAGAGGGACTTTTTACCGTAAAGGCTTGGAATTTGTTAAAAAACCTAAATATCATCTGCAAGAATTTGTCCTAACAGAGCTGGTCAGCATAAGAAGGCTAAAACTAGAATCAATTGAATGAAGGAGAGAAGAAAATGTAGCTGTTGTGTCATGCTGAGATGGAGGGTTTGAATACCTGATTATTTTTTTTAAACAAATACAGAAAGCACATAGAATTCTGTTTGGAGTCATGTTTGCAATGGCCACTTTTAAATTTTGATCGAAAAATTTGAGACTTCATGCACTATTTTGTTTTTCATTCTCTATTTTTATGTTTTAGTGTGGAAAAAAGTTAGTAATATTTAGTTTATCTTTAGTTGTAGAAAATGCAGTGTGATACTTGAAATATGGATTATAATAAAATGAAATCCATTAGGAAAAATGGATTGTGATACTTGACATATTCAGATTATGAAATTTGAGTTTATCAAAATTAGCAACATTTACAGGTTTTTTATTTACAACTAAAATTATTCTATTGAATATTGTACTTCAACAGTTTGCAGGTTTATCCTTCTGAAAAATCTTACAGAGTCCATTAATAGGCTTATCTTAGCACAAGAGTAAGTACTGAACACAAAAGTCTGACTTTAGTTTCACGGTCAATGGTAACATAATCATTCAGTGGATAGAAAAACAACTGGGAATTGAAAAAAAGTTGTACAAGAATACAGGTTGTTCGTTCATCTGCTTCAGTTCCTTCAGCTCTGCCCTAGCAGGGCTGCTAGGTCATTTAGAAGTCCTCGGGATCTCAAGAATGCCAAGTAACTCCAAACACCAGGACTATATAGTTGCAAGAAAAGGCTGTCTTAGAAAAACATGCTGGTGTTCACAATGAAGCTGTAATAATCAAGAAAAGGTGCTGAGTAACGCTTTAACTGGATTTTGGATCTTGATAATAAATACAATGCCTGTATCTCCTGAGGATTTTCAAAGGCCTCTTTTTTCCCTCTTTCATATGTCAAAGTTTTTCAGGAGGTCTCCAGTTAGTAAGTGTTTTAATTTCTGCCAGTGCTTTTAAATAGTTACGGCATACTGAGTTTTGGCCAAAAAAAAAAAGAATAGTGTCTACATGCAAAACTGACTGAGTATTCCCTGCTAAGTATTTTTTCACGTTGTCAATCTTGATATATAAAGTCATTCTTTCATAGAGAAGCATTATTGCCATGGCATGAAAAAGCGAGCAACAGGTTCATACCTCATCAACATGTGAACCTTAGTGCTTGGCTGAGCCCATCAATGCAGTCTCTGCCTAGACACAAAAGACAAACATCCCATGACAATTATACTTGGTCTTTCCTAATCAGTTTCAAGCCATTTATTCACTTTGTGGGCTAAATTGACCTCAGATATATCCTTACCACTATTCATTGTTAGATTTTGTATTTTGGCTGCATCATATTCTGATTCTGTTCTCAATGTGTATGAGAACACATTGTGTCTCAAGCAGAGAGAGGAAGGCTTGAGTCATCTGCGTTCTTTGATCATCCGAGGATCTACATGGCTGTATAATATGTCTGTGTAGGAGCATCTTATTTGTCCTCTGATAACTTTTAATCTGTTCACGGGCAGATGGTCGTGGAAGCAGACAAACTTTTTTACATTTAAGTTTTTGGTCACACAAGAAGGAAACAGTGATCCAAAGTTCTGAGGTTAAAACTAGGCAAACCTGTGAGATTCAGCAAGGCAGGAAAGTCTTTCAAAGTGAAGGTGAGGATATGGGTGACACAAAAATTGTTTACCAAGTCCATCTGCCTAGCTTGATTTCCATTTGAGTTCACCTTGATTGGGAGATTTCCTAATCTCTGATCCTAACTGAATTTCAGGTTCCTTTTTATGTCTACACAGCCTAAGTGCCAAGACATTAGTTAGGAATACTGACTCAGTATCAGTAAAAAACCAGAGTTTAAGCTTGAACATGGTCAGCGTGAATGCCAGCCAGAGACATCTTTGGTAGTGTAAGAGAAAGTTAAGAAACCATGTAAACATTGCCTGAATGAATACAAAAACCATTTTGTATGGTTTCATTAATCACTAGACTGAGGCTGTGATGAACATCTGTCAGTGTGCAATGCACTATAGTATGAAGCAGTATGGATTATGGCAAACCACTGCTGAATGCTAAACCAAACCTGTTTTACAACTCAAAATCATTTGTGTAATCCATTTTCTTTTCCATTGCAACAGATGAGGAAAGTGTGTATGGTTACATGCCTCATGGAGAATAGCATAAAAATGCATAGGAGAAGGAGCCACAGCAGCAAATACAGTAGGAAAACATTTCCTGGTCTTTCCCGCTACTGTTACTATTGTCACAGATCTTTAAAGAGTATTTTGACAAAGAAACCAGCTAAAATCGAGAGATGAAGACTGAATTTGCAGAACTATGAATTAAAAATTGAATGTAAGATTCAAAAGCCAAAAAACAACTACCAGTATGCAGATGTCTGTATTTCACAATATCCTTTGAGTGCTGTCATCACTCTTAACTGCAGTGAGGAGGGAAGGCATATATAAAATTTATATCTTCCAATGTAATGCCAAAAGCACTTTCAGTAGTTTTGAGGAAGTACAGTGTGTGACTGAATGACTTTAGACTGTATGCTGTTTTATATTTATTTATATTGGTTCCTAAAATAATGGGTTAAAGCCTTAAACTAAACCATAATCTATGGAAACATACTCGTAGACCAGTAAAAAGATGTAGGATTTCATGCTCAAGGGTGAGGATGTCTTTGTTTAACTCATCTTTGTAATTGCCTTGTATAACAGAGCTATTATAGTGCCACAATAAATACTAACAGATGTTGGACTAAGTTTTTGACCTAAGTGCCCTCTTCAAAGATACTTTGAGGCACGCTAGAATTATTACATTGAATTATACAATCAGTTAAAAATAGGAGATCAAGCCAAAGACAGCAAACCTTGTCTCTACCACCTCACTCACAGCAGTGGTCTACCTCCCCCTTTAACTGTACTTCAGAGACTGGAGGGAAAAAAAAAAAAAGAGAATTCATTTTGCCACTCATTTTATAGGGAAAAACCTCAAAAAAACCCCACCCTTCATGGCCCATGAAAGTGACTGGCTAGAAGTTCTAAGTTTATAGTCATTTAGCACTGCCTTAAATCCTAGCAATTTTGTCTTTTTTACACATAAAAGAGTAAAGAGATATAAAACAGATAATGAAGGACAATAACTGGAGTTTCCCAGCTCCATTGCTCCTTTCTTCTAGCTTGAGATGAACTCACTCCAGGGCTTATTATATCTCAGTTGAGCATTCTGCACATTGTGTCAGGCTATTCTATGTTGCTCAATCTCTCCAGGAGACTCAAGAGGTGGGAAACGCTTTGTTCAAATATTGCACGCAGGTCTGTTCACCACACCGCTCAAAACCACTTGGACTTACCTGGACATGCTAGGTAGTGTGTCATGTATACATATCCATGTACATGCCAGAAGAAGAAAAGTCAACAAGATTTTACCAATGGGAACTTGAGTAACTGAGGAATTTATGTTTGGAGTAGGATGATGTTGCTAAGCAGACAGGAGTTTAATCTTCAGGGAGCTAAGATATAAATGCTGAACACTGATTTTTCTAAAAGCTAGAGCTGTCTAGTGAACAAGACACTTGGCAAAACTTGATTTAGTTTTCTTCTTCCAATAGACATTGAGACAACATTAAATAAATCACTCACAGTGTATCCAACCGTATCAGTGTAGCAAACAAATAAAACAGTTTTTATTAACTATTTTATTAAGCAACGGAAAAGATAAATGAAAAAATAATTTACTCAATTTTTTTTCTCAAATAGTTTGAAGTAGGAGATACAGTGGGATCCTTGCTTAAACAATTAGTTGAGCATACAGCAACTTCAGTCACAGATTACATTGTACTTTGCTGAATTTAAGTATGAGGTTATTAATTGTATTCTTAAGCTAAGGTAGAAATACTTTGTTGACCTGAAGGCAAAGAAGATGAAATATCCTTTCAGTAAATTCACAGGGATTTTCACATTCACTTCAGTGGACTACAACTCTATAAAAGGTGTAGAAATGGAATTTAGAATAGACAATGCAACAGTTAATTGAGGGATGGAGCAATTCAAACAAGCTTGGTGGATGCCACATCCCTGGAGTGGGCCAGGTTGGATGGGGTTTAGCAACCTGGTCTACCAGAGGGTGACCCTGCCCATGGCAGGGGGGTTGGAACTAGATGGTCCCTTCCAACTCTAACCATTCTATGAGTCTATGATTCTATGAACTCTGAGACAATCATCTGCACCAAAATCTTTATTTAAACTTCAGCAAAAGTTCGTGAAGGATTTGTACTTGAAAAAGTTAGTAGATAGAACGCTAAATGAAAGGAGTGTGCCAATAAAATGTCTTTGTCTTCTGCAATAAAGGAAGTGAATGATAGTAGCACAAAAGTTACAATAGAAGACACCATCCATCAAGAGAGCTCTTAAAAACACACATTGTAGGGAACAATTGTACAGTGGCAGGGGGATGAATTAGATGACAAAAAGAAAATTCATTTGAAATATCTGAAATGAGCTTTTGTTCTTATTTGCGACAGCTGGAACAGAGGAAACTGCATACATTGATATGCGAAAGATACAGACATCTCATAAGCAGAGTCAATGCAGATGTACTGTAACTAGTGAGCATATTTCAAAGGTCATTGAATGATCATTAAGGATGAATAAGACATTAAAAAAAGTATACAGAAGTAATCTATATGAACAAGGAAGGCTAACCACTACAAATTTTCTGGCCACATCAGCTAAATATGTAGGTTTTAACATGTACTTGAGAGGACGAGATGTTTAACCCACTATCTATGAACAATGTGGCATCTTTCATAAGCAGCAGCACCCTGTGGATAGATATTTGATCTTAGAAAGTAAAATTAAAGATGAACTAGAGAATGCTGGAAAGACAAGAAGTTCGACTCTCTAACTTGGGGTGATGCTTCACTCTAAAAGTGACTCCAACAAAAATGTAAGTGACTGCAGCACTTGTAGCGCTTTTACTGGAAGAGCAGTGTCTTCCGGCACCCACACAGAGTGAGCAGATATTAGTGCTGATAAAAGGGTCCATCCAACTAGGCAAAGTGGTGATTCAGGTTCAAGGTCCATCCAGGGAGTCCAGTCAATAGCTGGAGATAGGAGAATAGCAGAGCTGGAAGAAAGGCTACAACATAGGGCCATCCAGAGACAGGGCTGGGAACTGGCACTCCTGCAGCACTGCTCAGGCAGGGGTTGATGGCCTCAGGGTGAGCTGAAGTGGGAATCCTGGTCCATGGGCAGGGTGCATGGATGGGGGACCATCCTAGGCCTGGCCAGGGCCAGTGAGGCTCTATAGTGTCCTCAAGGCTCTTGACACCTCAGATTTTTAGTAAATTCTGAGGATGATGATGGCAAAATGTAGATGTCTACAGTGTTAACTCCTACAGCTGAGCTAACCTGAGCAAATCAGTGTCATCAAAAGAGAAACAAGCTTCTCTCACAAGCTTCTTCTTACCCTGAAGCAGTCTTTTAGCATGGGTAAGAAGATCAGTATAGGCTGGTAACTAGCTTTTACAAAGACCTCCATGTTGCAGTGATCCAAAATTAGGTGAGGTGACCAGATTGTCAAATTGCATACTAAGAAGCAGCATAGTGATGAGCAATAAATCCTACTCAGTACCTTGAATTTAAAATTAGAAATGACTTGCCACCTATTTCACAATGTGAAAAACATTAATATTTTGCTAAGTGTCAGTAATGGCACTATGGGAGTCTCTTGAAGTTGGCTGGGAATTTTAAGATCATGTCTTAATTAATGTCATTTTTCTTTTAAATCAGCAGAGGTTCAAATAAGGGCCTGTCTACAAATATGCAAAACCTAAGATAGCCATGTTAGACTGTGTAGTAAATTACAAAGAGTGAATTGTAGTAAAGAATGGCATTTTATCCATGCGTCTGTGTTGTGAAAGAACTGAAAAGAATGTCCAGAAAAGAAAAATATGGATGAAATACAGATCCTGATTTGAGTTACAGTGACATAAAGATCTTTAAAATTTAATTAAGAACATGCCACTTGCTTTCCTTGTAACACAAGACTAAAACAGTCATTTACCTTGTCTCTTAGCTGTCAGCTCTCTGAGAATCTTTTTATTCTTTTGCAAAGGTAAATATTTTTGGTGATTGGGGCAGCTCTTAATGTGGAGGCATAGATGTCCTTCTCCCAAATCACTTTATAAACTTCGTTAAGTCTCATTAAACCTCATTCCTTGTCACCAGCCTTTGTCTTAATAGCAACATTCAGTGGCAGCGTAGTCTATTAGAGAAACTGTACAGAAACTTCTAACACCTTGAATACTGTGTTCAGTTTTGGGCACCTCACTACAAGAAAGATATTGAGGTGCTGGAGAGTGTCCAAAGAAGGGAAACAAAGCTGGTGACGTGTCTCTAACACAAGTCTTATGAAGAGGGGCTGAGAGAACTGGGGATGTTTGGCCTGGAGAAAAGTAGGCTCGGGGGAGACCTTATAGCTCTCTACAACTACGTGAAAAGAGGTTGTAGCGAGGGGGATGTTGGTCTCTTCTCCCAAGTCATGAGTGGAAAGAGCCTCAAGTTGCACCAGGGGAGGTTTAGATTAGATATTAGGAAAAATGTCTTCACCAAAACTGTTATCAAGCATTGGAACAGGCTGCCCAGAGAAGTGGTGGAGTTGCTATCCCTGGAGGTATTTAAAAGACATGTAGATGTGGTGCTTAGGGACATGGTTTAGTGGTGGACTTGGCAGTGCTAAGTGAATGATTGAAATCAATCTTAAAGGTCCTTTCCAACCTAAGAGATTTTATGATTCTATAACAGTAAGTAAAAAGTTTCCATGGATACATAGACATATCTTTTACTCATATTTATCCATTTGCATGTTATTATAGCAAAAATTTTTCTTGAGATTTCCTCAACAGTAGAAGACAAGTGCTGCAGACCACTTTTCTGGTTTTGAGGGTCACCATGTATGAAAAACACTGAAGTGTCAGTGCGATGTGGATTTATGTCTGTTCTCCACTGATTCAGCTACACAGTCTCATGAAAGACTTAAATAACATCAATTATCTAATTCAGAGTATGTAAGTCATGGCAGAAAATTTACTTTTCCTTCGGTAATAACTCATGAGTCTTCAGGTTACTTACATCACATTTTTGTTGGGTAAAGAGCAACCCTTTTCTCCCCTCTGAACTATGTCCGTTTACTCTGATTTCATCCTTTTCCCGTCTGTTTATTCCCCTTTCCTTCCCCATTTCTGAGCTTCTGTTCTCACTGACAGTGAAACTGCTTTTGGTCCCCTTAACTGATCAAACCCTTGTATGAGTCTTTCCCTTCTGCAACTGCAGAAGCTGTAATAAACTCTGATCCTCATGAGGGTTTTCCAATCATTTGCCTTTTCTGTTTTTTTGTCTCATAATTACCTTCACTTCCACTGTTCTCTAAAGAAATGCATTATCTTACAAGGTTTTTTTGTTTGTTTGTTTATTTTTTTGGGGGGGATGTGTGTGTATTAAGTTCTTTTTGGCTTCTTTCTTTACTCATGTTTTTCTTCTTTGATAATATGAAGAAGACGTACCTTTTTGCATTGTATCAAACATCTGAGTCACTCGTTACTGTTTCTTGCTCAAGTCCATTGTGATCTTTTCATCTACTTGATTATTGAACGTATTTTATTTCCTCTGCTTCCTATCTTGCTTTGGGAGGATCATCTTCACTTTTCATTTGCATCCTTGTTTCTTGAGTTTTTTTCTCTCTCTACCTGATCTTGCCCATTTCTTGGAGGCATCCCAAATGGTTTCCCAAATCCCTAATTTGTGTTCAGTGTTTCAACCACAACAGCTGGAGGAACCAGAACAAGCATCAAGTGTCATTTACCTTAACTATCTCATTAAATATTTTAGTTTGCTATCTTGATCCTCATATCAGAGCAGCTGCAGCTGAATTTGGGTGACACAGCATGGGTATATCGTTTGGTAAGTGTGAAATAATGGAACTACTGAAGGAAAGAAGAACATTTCTAGCTTGAACAGACACCATGAAACTGTTTATATCAAGCTCAATAAAATTGACCTAATCAACTGATACACATTTCTGCTAACAATATTTTAGGTAGGAAAGTGTTTCTCTTGACAAGCATGACAAATACTGTTACAGTATTTTCTTGCCTCTGCTCTGTGACAGTGGCAGCTGAGTTATTGTTAGGCTTAGGCAGAGCTATTTATACCCTGAGACTTCCAGCGCTCTACTCCGTAGCAGCATGCCCCTACTTACTCTGGGAGAGAGGGACAAATAAAGGGAAAAAATATATATTAAATCCTTACCTTTTTAAAAAAATATTTACTAATCTTAGTAAGAACATAAACCAAATTTCCTAGTCCAGTTGTTTCAATTGAAATGAAATGAGACCTTCCTTCTGGTGGTTTTGTTTTGTTTTGTTTTGTTTTTCTTATTTGCACTTCCCTTTCTCCTGGTTTAGATTGCAAACTAAGAATGGCTGCAGCATGGAAGGCACAAGCCAAACCTCCTCTATACCAATTCAATGAAGCATTCCTTACTAAAAAAACCAAACCAAAATACTCCAAATAAACAAAACCCAAAAAACCCTTTGATTATTTTGTTTACTTCATGCATGACTGAACAGAGTTTACTAGCCAAAGTTACTTCGTATTAATTGAGTGACAGTTCTGAAGTAACCTTTCCTCAAAACAATTCTGACCTCTGCATTTAAGTCCTATATAAGGAACAGCTAAAATGTATTCACTCCCAGCCCCAGGAGACCCTTCTTTGTTCTTGTTTTTAGTAGGAAGGAGATTTTAGCAGGTTATACCACTTCAGAAGGGTAAAGCCTGTTTTTCACTATGTAGCACACATGCATTCCTTAAAGCTGGAAATTAGGAGGAGAGAGTCAAGGTTCTTTCCCTTTTCCATCACTTACTGTCATCTGGAGAATAGCTGAAGATCTCTACATCCATCTTGCAGACCACCAAGACGAGAAAATATTCCCATTTCTTTCCTAAAACTCTTCTCTTCAAACTCAAGCACTCATGCTGACTAGAGAAATGTGAAATGAAGTTTGGTTTTTGCATAGCTGACAAACTGCTGGATTTCTCTGAAATACCTTAACCTTGAACAGGTTTGTGTGAAAACAGAAAATAAAAACAGACTTCTAGAAATTTTCTTAGGAATAAACTTATATAAGAATACCTGCTGATCATCTTTAGGAGAACATCCTGTGATATGTACTTTTGGTGTTTAGGTTTAATTCAGGATTTTGAGGGATTTTTGCATTGTTTGAACATATGCTCATTAGTCACATTAATCTGCATCACAGACCTTCAGTAAACTTGTACTTTCCATTTCTTCAAATGTGTTAGTTCCAAATGATAGGCTCCTAAGAACCTTAATGAAATAGGTTTAAACTTTTCTACATCCCCAAAGACTCAATTTCCAGATGAAACACTGCATATTATGAGATCCCCAAGCTATCAGGTAATATTCTTTTTTAGTTCTAATTGGCTTAATACCTGCACAATTTTTCCAGCTTTAGGATGCAAATTCCTATTTACTTTCAGCTATTTGCCCCAAAGTTTAACACCTTTTGTAACATTTTGCTAGTTTCAGATTCTGGGAAACACATGCATTTTCTAACAGTGGGACAAAAACTATTGTCATGTTTTTCAGATACTAAACTACACATACTATAGTCTTTACAATAAAACCAAAATTCTTTCACTCACATTTTTTTTTAATATATAGGGGTGACTGATACTGAGATTTTCACACCATATCACTTAGAAATTGTTGCTTTCTTTTACTTCTTTTTTCACTCTGACTAAAGGAACCTCTTTGCTATGTCATTTATGCTTAACTGATGCAATTTTCAAGGTAAAACAAAAAATATATTCTTAGTAGATTTCCTAAGTATCTGAATAGCTTTCTAAAAGTAAAAAAAAAATTAATAAAATTAATAAAATATAATTCAACTATCTGAAATAGCTGCAAAGAAGTATAATTCACCTTTGTCCTCAACTTCTAAAAATAAAACAAACGAGTATTCAGTATTCTTTGGCAGTGCACAAAATTCTAGGCTACTATTTCTACTTTTAATTTTTAAAATAACTGTATAGTTATTTCTTTGGTTTTAGATATTCTTCCTGCTATTTAAAGTCTAAACACACTATCGATTTTCAGATTAACGATTTGGAATACTTCATTAGCATTTTGTGTGTCAAAGGATTTTTTGACATTTGACATTTGAAAAATGTCTGGAGAACATAATTTATAAACAAATTCCTGGGGAGAGTTTTGGTTGTTTCAAACTTGTCTGAAAATATTTGGAGAAGTTGCTTAAGACTTCCTTTGCATCTTTGTCTCGTACATTTGCTCGGTATCAGGAAAATTGCTGTCTGAATCTTACAGATCTGTTCATTTCACTCAGAATGATTGTATCCACTTTATGTAAGACAGTAATGATTGTCCTCAATTTATTTTCTGTTAATAAAATACGTTTTTGAAGGACAGAAAAAACAAAAGGCAAACCACAATTCTGAATAGGTTTCTCTTTGTTTTTTGCCATCTTTGTTTCTTAAGTGTGTTGTTCTTCTGGTTCTTAACTCTGTCTCTTAATGACTCCAATGGAAAACCAGTATATGCCGATTAATACTACTTCTCTCAAAGCAAATAAAATAAAGCTTTTCTGTTTTCAAGGACTTTTGCATATAGGTTTGAAATGACCTGTAATTTTTGTTACGTGCCAACATTGTCTTCTGTCTTTAGTATGACATCAACTGCTGCTTGGATGAACTAAAAACTACATGGACCATTCAGCAAATAAATAGATTATTAAAACAAATCTTTAGCAAGTGTCTGGATTGTGTACAGCAAATTACTATGGACAGAATTTTTTTCCAAGGCAACATGTATTCTTCCATGATTTCCAAACATGAGGCATAACATTGCATTATAGCACTTCCTATTTTAGCAGAATAACTTCTATACTCACAGTTTCTTCCCATTTGGGACTTTCTTCAACAAGAAAAGAAAACACTGCAAATGATCAATCAATTCTTTTTGAAGATGATGATAAAAAAATCAGGAAAATAATTCTTTGTTATCTGCTACCATTCAGCAGATAATCTTGACTTTTAAATTCGGTGGAAGCTGCTCATACAACAGCACTTTAGATAATAAGCTCAGTCATGAGATTTCTATCTTGACTTCAGCAGCCTAAGCATGATTTCAATATGTCTTATATTTTTCCTCCAGCAGTTGTTCAGTTATTATTAGTTATCCACCAATATGCAATACTTTCTGTTTTCACTTAACCCTGCATTTTCTATCCTTAAGATTTTAAAACCACTGCTGCTACTGGCTTTTCATGGCTTTACCTCAAGTACAGTGTGTTCTGCACAGTTCTTTATGCAAGCCTCTTCTAGCAACATAAACTAAGTTACATCTTCAAATATTACTCAGTTGTTCTCCACCTACACTGGGACATAATGTCCTATTTTCTAACTGGTGTAACAATATAACATCATAAGATACTAAATAAGTATCTAAAAAAATACAAACTTTCACTGAAAGAGCAATAAAGTTACAAATTTTAAAACTCAAATAGCAGATTTTTATTAGCTGTTTGAGGAATGCACATAGTCATGAAAATAATATGTATATTTTCTTTATAATAAACAAATAGGATTCTTTATGTGCTATATATAGTTCTACAAGAATTTAGCTCCTGAAACCTTTTCTAAATTGTTAAACTATTGAAGAGATGAATATATAGACATAATTGATATCAACTTGATATAACATTAGCAGAGAATCTAACAATTCTAAATGATTCTAAAGATAGAGGAAGCGGGAAGAAAGGATTCAATCTAACAATAACAAGTTATCTGAAAAATGTAATTTTCAAGTGTGTTGCAGCTTTCATCTGCTACTCTGTATAAAGGAAGAAAAGCTGGCGTGAGTTAGAATGGGGGAGCTGACAATGGGTACAGAGCGCACTCAAGATTCAGGAAAAGTCTGTAGGCAATTTACATCTGTACACTACACTCAAAAGGTTATGCTCAAAGGCATCTGAAGTCAAGGAGAGACCAGCTCCCTAATTTACTGTGAAGAACAGACTTGTTTAATTTGTTCTTGTAAAGAAAGAAGAAACAATCTAAACAAAGGAGAAGACAGTAGCAGCAAACCTATAAAGCTACTGTCATAGATTAAATGCTGTAAAAATGAGGTCCAGGCAATAACACAACAATAGCTACTATTCACTTCAAGAACTGCTTATCAAAAAACACCATTTAACCATCAGTGATTAAGAGAAGTGCTATTATAAGAGAAATGACATCCATATCCAGCGTGTCACTTCATCTTGGAAATATTAATATATCTTACTGAGAGACTTTTATTTATTCTCACAGTTGCTACCTGTCTTTTGGAGCTACGGTTGTCTGTATGAGAGGATAGATAGCTGGGTGAAGGATAATAAAACAGAAGAGGAGTCTGTTAGCAAGAACGAACTCGATTATGTTCATAGCAGATTAGTTTGAACTAATTGCAACCTGTTTTAATTTGAGACTATTTATATGTACAACTTCTGTACCTTTTGTTTTTCTTAACATGTAAAGCAAAGAGGTATTCTGATAGCTGAATAGGTGAAACTGTTGGACAATTCAGAGAGCTGGAGAATTGCAGGGAAAACAGATGCTAAATAAAGTAGCTGTGAAGATTGGCACAGGATCTTGAAGGGTGCTGAAGGCTTAGGACTTGCCTGCTGTATAGAAGGGACCTGATATACTTGACTGTGGGGGAGCCTTGACAATTTTACTACTAACTTCACTGAGGAAGAGACATATAGTTATCTTTTTATATAAAGAGAGTTTACTATCCAGATGCTTTGCAGAACAAAGGTATCATTAATTACTGAGATATTAGTTTGATCCTTGTAGTTAACCCTCTGACAAAATGAGGTTTTATATCAGCCAAGAGAGACTGGGAGAGAGCTCTCTCTTTTTAATATCGAGCCTTATACAGTTCATGAGCTTTACAGATTAGAAGTCTGACAGCATTTTATGTCTCCTAGTATATTACACTGGCTACTCCACAGTCACAGATGCTGACAGATATGCTTTAGTTTTTATAATGCTTAGGAAATTGGTGGTAAAAGTCTGTGCTGCTGTTCCTCCAGCACCACATGAAGTTCCAGATCCTTGCTGAAACATCACTGCAGTGCAACAGATGAACATTGCACAATAACAGACTTTGTGCTGCCAGAGCTTAGTGTTTTGCACAGTATGATCATGATATTGTATAGCTGCATAGCTCATATACTAGCATCAGCTATTCAAAACACTAGCAAGGTGATTCAGACATGATGGGATGTCACACATGCTCTGTCCCCAACCCCACACATGGTTTTGCAACATGCTGTATGCTCTGTATATAGGCAAACTTGAACAGTTCCTTATTCAGTGGGGAAAAAAAGTCCTGGTACAAATTCCTTTTTCCCGTGTCTTATCTATAAGAGCTGCTTGTACTGACTTGCATTAATTCAGAATCCTCAACTTTATATTGCTATCTGTAAGCCCTTGAACTGGCCTCGTGCTACAGTGCCCAAGACCAAAAAAAGTTGGCTAAAATACCTTCTCAATGTCATTCAGAACAAGTATACCATGAAAGATAGATGTGTGATAAGACAGCCTGACCACAAAGTTCTTCTGTGCATGGCCTTACTGGAATTTCTTTTAGTTGACATTTTAATAGCTATATAAATTTTTTTCTGCTCTTCTTCTATCAATGTGTTATAGTTCCCTGAATCAAATTCTCAGGTGGGGCAAATATTGCATGGTCTACAAAGGCACACGGTGCACTATATAGTAAAGCCCTTTGGCTTTTTCTATTCTTCATTGTCCAATGTGCCAATTAAACACTTTTTAAAAGCCTGAAGGAATGCTTAGTATAGGATTACATACCTCCCAAGAATGTCAATTCTAAGTCTCAGTAAATGAGAGGCATTTTTCTGCTCTGGGAAATGTTCCATGCATAAGTTCAAAGAAATTTAAGGGGGGGTATTAGATTTTGTGTGTTTATTTTAATTCTGAGAAAACACCAAAGAATTCAAGTGTCAAACCAACCTTTCAAAATGTTATTGGAAAGATAGACAAAGGAATGCTGCCTTGCCTTTCCTTTCCTTCTCTTTCCCTTTCCCTTCCTTCTCTTTCCCTTTCCCTTCCTTTTTCCTTTTCCCTTCCTTCTCTTTCCCTTCCTTTTTCCCCAGTAAGACTGTGCCATGGCTGCTGTCACAGCCAGAGCCTTTTAAAGCCTGCTATGTCCTATTGTCTGTGCCAGCAAGTCACTCAGCCTTTAGAGCTCCTTCCCCTTTGCTGACTTCCAAGTAGCATTCAGAAGGCTCTCCCAGTCTAATGTGTATCATAATCACTACCCCTCCAACCCTGATTTAAGAGCAGACTAAGTGAACTGGAAGTCTGCAGGCTCTGTCATTGAATTGGTTCCTAAAGGTAAAATCTCTTATAATGTGAAAAATGCTGTGGGATAGAAGAAGCTGTAAAGAATCTTAAGGTCACCTACTGTCCTTTAAATTCATGATATAGACTAGAACTGCAGCCTGTGACTCTTTAATCCACTGAAACATTTCTTTCTTTAAACCTGTTTTTATCTTTAAAACTTGAGTGTGACGTAGTTACAGCATGGCATGTACCAGTTCATCTCTGCCCTTCCCACATTTTTTAGTGCTTTCCACTCTGTTGAACTGATGAATTGATTAATGAATATTAAACACTGTAGTGCACATAAATCTGTGACAATCTGTTACTACATTAACAAGCTTTCTGTGAAAATACCAAAAAGAGTTTTTCCCTCAGTATTTAAAAAAATGAGGTCATGCAAAAAATGTTTTTCCCTATAGGGTGCTGAGGAATGTAAATTAGTGATGAATATGTATTTCTGATGTCTGTATACACTCAAGTGGGTAGGTGGTCTGACATCATGGACCTCAGCTCTTTAGTATCCCACTTTTGTTAAGAATAAAGTGCACATTTTTGACTCTGATTAATTATTCTCTTGTCCATTTCTGGAGAACTGTAATCTTCCCTGACCATGCGAGGACAGTGTGCTTCCCTGGAAGTGCCTGTCTGTTCCTGCCTTCCCTGTCTGTTCTGTGATACTTGTGGAAAATAGGAGCCACTTTTCGTTTACTCCTTTCTTGTTAAGTATTTTCAGATTTTCCAGTCTACCTTCTATTCAAGAGAGCTTCTTGAAGGAACCAATTGATATATGCTTATTCTTAATTGAGGAAATAATTAGTATTTCTTAGCAGCAAAATACTGACTGAAGTTACACTAGTGCAGACAGTTCAGCTTCTCTACTAGCAAATTAAGATGAGAGGGAATGACCAATCTATAAATGAAGATCTTTGTTTCCCATTTTACAAAGCAGAAAGTCATCTAAAAATTACACTACAGTAACAGTTACTTGTTTCTGGAAAAAAAAAAAATTGAGTCTTAAGACAGGAATTTAGCATCCATTACACTTTTTCATGTCATCACATTTAATAAAATGTGAAGCTCTGTCTCCAGGTGTTTGCAATGAAAACATGTGGCAGAGGGTAATAGGTTAATGCAACAAAGAGAGTAAGAGAGGAAAAGGTAAAAATGAAATTATTTGATTAGCAAAATGAGAAGCAGACATGTCCTAACAGTGTCTGGATGTGATCAAGGGGCAAAGGTACATTTTAATAAGTCTTAAAGAAGACAGTGCAATGGCTTAGTAAATATTTATGCAAATCTCAGCACTGTTTATGTAAAACATAAAGTTCTTTTAAGTCTTCTATGATTTAGTTAATCAGAATTATTCCAAGGAAATTAAATGATCATAATTTTTTCATAAATATGTGTAGCATGAAAATTGCCATGTTCTGCTTATTTTTGTTTTGCTTAATTTGTTTTAGTCTTTCATTATATTGCAGTTCCTGTACAGAGTGAGGTTGTACTAAGAGACTGATTTCCCGTCGTGTAAATTAGAGTTTCATAAGACTAGGAGACTTTTAGTTTGTCATTTTACCACCAGCTGTTTTATGTCTGTAAATTGCAGGTGCATCTGTCTGGAAAGTCTTCTTCTTCACTCCAAACTTCAGTCCTGAAGGCTCCAATGGCTGCTATGATTCCCACGTTTGCTTCTGCCATGGAGGATTCATCACACGACATGATCCCCCACTGCTCTTCGATCTTTCCAGAGACCCTGAAGAGAAAGTCCCACTGACTCCAGAAACAGAGAGCCATTTCTACGAAATCCTCAGGGTCATATACCTAGCAGTAGACAACCACACCAGATCCCTGCATGCTGTCCCTAACCAGCTATCATGGGACAACCTTCTCTGGAAGCCATGGCTCCAGCCATGCTGCTCATCTCTCTTTCAGTCTTGCTACTGTGACTATGACTCAGAAGGGAACCTGCCAGAGGTGCACTCAGGATAGACAAGCTGTAATTCTCTTTAGGAAACTGGAACAAGAGAGCATGGGTAGCTGACTTGAACCACTGCAGTACTGGCCTTCAGAAGGTTTTGATATGCTGGAGGACCTGTCTTTAAATACATCATTGCAGTAGAAGGGAATTTCAATCATTAAAATGTGCCAAGAGAAGGGGGGCAAGATACATCTTTTCTGTCTTTATGATACAAGAATCAGTACGAAGCACATGTTGCCATCCTCATCTACAAATGGGTAGGGCATAGGGGTTTTCTAGATGAGATCATTTTCTAGATTTTCAGCTTTTTTCTTACTAAGCAAGGAATGTACCTATAGTTTATGTCAATTACGACCACTAAATGCACACTTTCCTGTCCTTTTTGCTAAGTATTATCCACCATTAATAGGACATAGCACCAAGTAAAAATAGAGAGATAACAGTGGAGAGGTCCACCTGTGACTATAATTTGATAACTGATAGATAAAGAGCAGACCTGTAACAGCATCTCTATCAACAAGCGTCATGGATATGAAATCATAAACAGATTGCCAACAATGTAACATTATATGTGCCATAAAAATCTAGAAAGCTATGTAGTGGAAGACCTTGTGTCTACATTAAAATGGAGCTCCCTAGCTAGTGTTCTATTGCATGGCAGCAACCTTTGTTTTAAAAGGAACACACTTCAACTGTGCCAGTTTTATACTTGAGTGTGTACCATAAGTCTCCATATACATATTCAAGCACCCCAAAACCCCACAAATCCTTCAATCCCTGATATAGACACACACTTATGGTCATAGCCCAGTTGCCAAAATGAAAGATTTGGTCCATATTTGATATCTGAGTTCCAAATTCACATGATGCTACAAAGATATCTTTCACTATCTACCATACCTATTCTTCCACTGATGAATGTATTGTGCATCACAAATAAATGAAATTTTGTTTTCCTTTAAACATCTTTGCCTTCGTTTAAACTCTCTGAATAGGATCTATCATTTTCTGAGGAGAAACTTGGGCTTGAGCACTTAAAGCCAAATATAACTGTCTCTCAGTTCTTAGCAAGGCCTTGGGAAATCTGCAGTACTTCAGGCCTAATTTCTGTATCCATTTTTATCTGCATCTTATTCAGGCACATTTTCTTTCCACTCTGTAGGCAGGCAAACTATTTTCTTTGGCAGATTGTATCAGAGGAGAACCTATCGGCAAAATACTAAAATGATGTCTGATAATAGAAGGTGACTTGTTCCTTATCAGAAAACACTAGTTAATTCCAACATTATAATGTATTACAATCCATTTGGTAGTATTAGCACATCACTAATGTAAAAGTGATCTGTGATGATAGCAATGCAATTGCTTCAGTCAGCCGACATTAAGGTTGCGACCTGGTTCTTGGGAGCTAGTGAATCCTGTCCTATAAAAATGTATTGTGATATATGGTATATTTCTCTGTCTGTAAAACCTAGGCTTTATTTGATTTTTCTGCTGCAGTTTCATTCAAAATTTCATTCTCCACAATATCCAGATGCCTGTCCTGGGAAATGTACTCTTCCCTTGAAGTCCTATTTTTGATATTTCACCTTGTTGTTCGTGATTGTGTATCTTAAGTATGTGCTTTGCAAGATCTCTGTAGGCAGCAAAGTCCTGTGCATGCTGATAAAGTTTCTCTGTTCAGGTATTTCCCTGATAACCTCGGGACTGTTTATATTGTACCTGGAAGGTTGCCAGATGGCCATTCATGTGGCAGAATACAAGTACTCTTCTGCAGTGATCAGTGACTGTCTCTTGACATCACAGCAGGATGCATACATCCCAAATTTTTGGTCCTCACCAGCTGGCCCAAGTGAGGCACAGTGCTGGTGCCTGTGTGCCTCTCCCTGCAGTGAGTGGGCAGTCTGGGCTGTGGCCAGAGTGCTGGCTGCCACAGCACCAAGTACCATGGCGTGGGGGGAGGCTCTCTCCAGCTCCTGCAGCTTACACAAAACTTTTTAAGCAAATATGCCCACTGAAGCATATGGGAGAAAATATGTTGTATGTTAGGTATACAGCAGTAACTCAGACAAGGTGTTTGATGTCATTGGATCTGTTTTGTTCACATAGTTGCTGGGCTGTGACCTTAACAGAAATCTCAATTTATATTCTCAAGGACATCCACGTCTACTTCTTTTCATTGGGAAGATGCTGTGTTGCTATTATTTCTTGTCTTTCTGCAGGTGCAAGAATTGTTTGTTCTGTTAGGCACAGCAGCTGTTCTGCGCTGCCTGACTGAGGTATTAAATATGATAATTTTTCTACTGCTCTGATTTCTTCTTGCCTGAATATGGCCTTTCCTTTATACCGTCCTTTCTTAAGAAATCCACACCCCTCAAATACTTTCCCCCCTATTTCTTTACCACTCAATCGTCCTGTTTGCTTGTCATATTAATTGTGATGGCTATTTTGCCCTAATCAATCAGAAAATGTAAAGTAGTCTTTATGAAAAGATTTGACTTTTAGGTCTCCTCGACTGTGCTAACTTCCTACTTATTTAAGGTCTAGCAAGGATTAACTTTGCATTATGAAATCTAAGAAATTTAATTTCACCTAAGACACCCTGTGTAATAAAAGTTATTTCTTGTTTGTGGCACAAGCTTCATATTTTTCAAAATATAATCTAGTACAACATTTAATATTCTGACTTAAGCAGTAAAATCTGAAATCCGTTTTTACAATTGTTCCTTCAAGAAAGATTCTATTAAGAATAGGGCAGTATTTTTCATACTCTATGTTAATGCCATTTCATTTAATGCCTAAAATAAACCATCCCTGTATTGCAAATATATTGTACCTTTCAGTACTGTACCTTTTGTTCTGGAAATGACATTGCCAGATCATGGTAATTAGTCTTGTTTATCTGCAAAATAAAATGAGAAGTACAATACAACATTTTTGTAATGGCATTGCCTGTTCTAACCAGGAAAAGTTTTCTTTTTCACAACAGGTTATTGATGGGATATACCTGATTCACAATTTATTAACAAAGAAGGCTCAAGGAGAATGTGCTACTCTGGTATTTGAAACTGACTTTCAATCTATCATTTAATGAGCACTGGTATTGTAACATGGTGCCTGTTTGTAGAATATGTCATTTTAAACTGGGACTTAAGCTTCAGAGGGAAGTGTACTCCTTTACAGTATTATTTAACAGTACCACATCCTAGTTTGTCACAGATTACCTGTATGGCGCAGACCAAGCCATTTAACTCTGTTTCTCTGTTCCTCCTTTGTGACCAAAGAAGGATAACAGTATTTCTCTAACTGTTGGGAATACTGAACTAAGAAAAAATACTGAAAGTGGTAAGCTGGTAAAGGTCCACTTACTAGTCAATAAGGCACAGGAGCTGGAAAACTAGGATGTAGAAGAATCCCCTATACGAGGACTATAAGATACCCTTAACTTGCAGGTAGGTTCTGTACTTACTATTTAGCATATGTGGGATCAGGGCTTGGAGGAGAGAGAACAGATGACTAAAAAAGATGCACACTGGGGATTCAGAGAAATATATTAGTCACATTTTTCCAATTATTTTTATTCTTTCTTTAAGCAGACATAGGAGACTACATGGAATTATTTAAATAATATTTTCCCCTCAGGGACTGGGTGTCACAGGTTCCTGGCTCTTAAAAATAGAGATGGCCTGACTTGCCTCAAATTACTGTGTCAGAAAAAGGAAAAAAACCAAACAAACCAGAAATAAAGGAAACTATGAGCCTTTAGAGATAGGTGTCAGCTCACTGAAATCTAATTGAAAGTTTGCAGACAACTACGTGAATATGGTCCGCATTCCTTACCACTCAGTGAGAATCATCACTTGCCAGCAATAGTTTATTTCACATTGTAGTAATGTGAGATCTGGGTGTTCGAATGTGTGGACAGTGTAGAAAATTTCACATAAGATGTCACCTGACACAGGAAGAAATGGAAAAAGAAAGAAAAAGAGGGCAAGCATAGCTACAAAAATCCTATATTCTAATAGAGTGTATTAAAGCACAGGGGGTTTTGATTTACATTAACACATGATAGTTCTGTGTACAAGACAGACCTTTTCATCTTCTCCGTCATTTCTCTTTCCTCTGGCATTGCCTGTCCAGCATCTGAAATATACTCTGAGGAGCTCACTTTCAAGAGGAGTCCACCCTGCCAGAGTACACTACAAACAGAGTGGCCAGCCATGTGGACAGCAGGAAAGGCTGGCATAGAAAACTCTGCACTGGGAACCACCAGGGAACAAATGGTTTCTGGGGGTTATCTCCAACCTGAAGACAGAGGTCTACGAATTGCTGGTTCCTCTGAATCCGTCAGGGACTGCAGGTGACCAGGAGGAATGAGGACACCTCTGCAGCTGACAACTGCAGTGTATTCTCCAGCAGCATCCTTCAGTGTTAGACTGTCAGGTGGAAGTTTGCTCGATGGAGGACCCCTTACCTCTGAGTAAACACACCAAGCAGGCTACTCCTGAATCATTATTCAATAGGCAACAGATCTTAATCTTAAATTCTGGATCTAAGACAACAGTCACGCATTTGAATCAGTTGTGGACCGGAAGACATGAGCCAGGCTCTAGGGACTCCCAGTTTTACAGGGTATTAAAACTGCAAATAATTCAGGGAGTCCTGGAAACACTCTGATAGATCATATGGCTTTTCCAAAACATTTTGGTGTTCTTGGTAGATTTTATTTGTGTCCAAACCAATAAAAATTTGCCTAAAACTTCATCCACATGGCAAACAAAGGATGCTACAAATTGTT
This sequence comes from Limosa lapponica baueri, assembly GCA_002844005.1. Lineage (NCBI taxonomy): Eukaryota > Metazoa > Chordata > Aves > Charadriiformes > Scolopacidae > Limosa > Limosa lapponica. Next base: position 362,370 of record KZ505692.1, read on the forward strand.
CTCAAGACTACCTACAATAGGTTTAACCTTCTGGTTCAGTACTGAGAGTAGTGAGCTTTTGCCAACAACAGGTTTGGTGACTGAAGGTTTCTTGTGCCTATGGAAAGATGCTGAATTCCAGAATCCCACTGAAGCTTGCAGTATATTGACTAGGAAGATAAAATCTGGCTTGATTAGCCTCACTTCTCTAATTGTACTGTCAAAGTTCTGAAACATTGCAGACCTTGCAGGATGTGGATTATAGGCCCTGCAACGCTTATACAGCACCTCCTGAGTACTTAAAAAACATTCCTTTAATATAATCATGCTAGATTCCTTATGTAGATTAATGTTAGTCTTATTTATAAAAGAATGGTGCTACAGGCATTTCCTTGAAAAAGAAAACTATTTTTGAAGAGAACAGATTCAGCTCAGTTACAAAAACCTTTCAACGTTATTTATTCTACAGTTATCAAATAATAAAATATTTTATTGTACCTGATTTTTGTGAAAAATACTGTGAAGTAGTTAAAATTATAAAGCAAGGCTCTTCATTGTGACACTTACTTTAAAAGAATTTGATATGAAGTTACTTTGGGTAGCAATATTTATTACAAAAGATTGGAACAAAGCATCTCAAAAGCCTTCTGGACTCAAGTTGGGTTGCAAGAGAATAACTTTGGTTTATTATGCTCTTCATTGCTTATGAATGAAAAACCAAGCTATGAAGGAAAAAAAATCCCAACTTTAAAAATGGTTTGCCTGTGCTGATAGTGATAAAAAGAATACTAGAAGTTTGTACCATGTGTGAGAACTTCTTTCAATTTTACCTTATTTTTATCTTTTATGGTATATCTCCTCCTGCCAAAAGGCAAAATATTTAGGCTTAGGAAAGTGTGCTAATTGGTTTGTAATTGTCAACCTTACACTGTCATATGGAATGCATTGGGAAGTAACTGTTTAATACTACTGTCCAGAGAATTGTTTAAGCTCCAGGGAGATTGTTAGAATAGGAATTTTATATCCGAACACCTCCTTGTCTGAAACACATGAAAAGCACAGTCATCCAGTGACATGTCATCACTCACCAAGATTTTATAATGCATATTATTCTGCAAAAAGAGCTGCTTCATCCCCCATCCTTCTCCTCTGTGATACTTACTAAAAATAAAAGGAAATCCTCTCTGATACTAAGATTTACACTGCTGAATAACAACCCTCTGACTATCTTTCAACAAAATTCAGTCACAAGAGGCCATCCCTAGGAGCTAGATCGCATTCTGCCTGTTCTGGAAATTAATGATAATGATAAAAGTCTTTTGTTAGAGCTCAGGCAGCTGTGTTAATGTACAATAAATGAATGCTGCAGACACTTAGTTTTGCCCATAACTTTTTAAGCACTCGGTACCAGACTATGTAGAGGGATGCCATCCTCATATTTTAACCCCATGCTCAGTTTCAGGTTATCTCCTGTGTTTCTCCTCTTTGCCCTCCAGACACAAGTTTCACTTTAAAAAGTTGGCTTGGCAGATTTACCTGACCGCTTTATGAAAATGTAAACCCTTTCTTTGCATGACAGGTTGTTACACCATAGAATGAATCAAGGTGATAGTCTATTGAGATCCAGACTCTGGCCTTCACAGTCTAAAGGCAAGGTCCAGATTTTAATGAACATTCACCTTGATTTAATGGTGATCTCTTTTTGTGCAAAGAAATGGTTTGCATCCATAAAACTGTCTTAGGTAAACCCATGCAAAGGCAGCAATGTCATAGGAGCCTCTTGAGGAATTGTATCTCATCAAGAGAAGGTTCCTCTTATCTCTTGAAAGCAATGCAAACTGGAGCAGAATTTTTGCTATTCATCGAAATCTTGCTGCCAGTAAATCTCTTCTGATCAGAGACTCATTAGACACCAACTGTCTAATATAAGCTGTGGCTTAAACTTTTATCCAATTGATTCTCAGGGCACTGAACCTTCAGCTTTCTGAAAGGAGACTGACAAAGCCAAAGGAATACATAATCAGGAAAGAGGTAGAATAAGGAAGTCTTTTAGGGGACGCAGAGTATGTTTGCAGAATGAAACAGAATGAGAAGGCATGTTTTCCATCTTCTGATGCTTCCTATAGACTCCAGCCATGATCTCATTCTGTACTGACTGGCTTTACTCTGCTAGTGGAGAAGGTACACAGCCAGCGGACCAAATGGACATGGGCAACATCACGCAATGCTTAATTATTATTCTTTTTTATTTTATTTCTTTTAAAAAGAAGACTGTGAAGCTCATCAGAGCATGTATCTACAAGCCAATTTAGACGGGGCAAGAATGTTATCAGGAGGTTGAGAGATGAAATCAAGATTTAGGAAAGTGTACAGGCTGGGAATGAAAAAATCACTCTTCCTCTTCTGGTTGAAACTGTGGCACTGAGTAGTAAACAATTTTAAATCCAGGGAATGAGGAAGAGGGTAATATTCTCTAGCAGTAAGGGCACTCACCTGGCTTGTGATGACAGCTTTGCTATGAAACTTCAAGACTGATTAAGTATTTTTAATCACATGATGTACACAGATTGCCTGTGGAGCAGAGAGGGACATACCTTATGGCTACAAAGTCACTTTCTGTCACTGTTACTCACTCCCTGTCCCAGTGAGTCTAGGAGTCTTTCCTGCAGAGCAGCAAAGCTTGTACAGGAAGGGCAGCAAGTGTGTTATGCTTCTCCTTGCCCACCCTCTTCTCACACACAGCCAGATGCTTAGTGATGGTTTGTTTTAACTGCATGTCCCATCCAGAAAAATGTTGAGGAGGGAAGGCTTGAAAGAATTATCTGTCTTTTTTGATCCGAGGGTTTGAAAGAAAACGATGCTTGGGCAGGAAGAACCTCATTCTTGCATTGCCAGGAGTGCCCTGAAAGTAGTATCAGAGTCCTTAGATGTCATAGGTAGGATATATTCACTGGCTACAGAAGGATTTAGAAGTCACTGTAGACAGAAATGTAGTTGTGGGTCTGGGATTTATGTTATTTAAGTTCATACACTTATAATGAAGATATCTAGAGCTGAACTTGCCTCCATTTCTACCTAGGGGAGAGAAAAACAAGATGTGTCTAGCCTAGCTTGTATGACTGTGTGAAGATTATATCAGTAATACCTAAGAATTTTCTGGTTTCCTTTTTCATAGATAAAACAAACAAACAAAAAAAAAGGCATAGGGTAATAGGATAAACAGTATAATTAGCATAAATCTCAAGACATCTGTGTTTAGGGTGTTGAATCCCACTTCTGTCTCCTAGAGTCTTTAAAACCTTTTTTAAAAAGTGAGGCATGTATGAAATTTTCAACAGTACCCAAACGGATTTTCACAATCAGAATTTTTCCACTAAATGCCTTAAAGCACTTTTTTTTAAGGCTAAGCTTCTTTGCTTGTTTGTTTGCTTGTTTTTTGGCTCTGACCTTCAGGTCTTCTTGTCTCTACCATGCTCTGCAAAGCAGTGAAGAAAAATCCTACTGAAAGTATTTAAAAGAAGTGTTATCATTACACAGGTCAGGCAATTTGTTTTTAAGGTCATATTAATCATTTTGTATGCCAACATTTTAATTATTTTACTAGGGTGAGATATTTCAATTAGAATAGAGTTTTGCCAACAGTAAATTAAGATCTTTTCCAATTTACATTTTCTGTTAACATCAATTATGATTGTGTTGAAAGAACTTGACTCATAGAATACCGCTTAATGTCTGGGAAAAAGTCATGACATTTAATATACAGCCGTCAATCTCTACTTTAGTGAATGTTTACCTGCCATGCTAAAAAGTTTACATTTTTATATTCCTATTGTACATTTTCCATCATCTTGTATCTTCAGAAATGCTTCCTAGACAAGCAAATAAATATACTGCTCTGAATTATGCATGAAAAATTATTTTAGGGCTCCATCTGCTAAGCCTTTTTTAGAGTTTGTTTCTTAAGTTAAAAAAGTTTACTCTGCATTATATTGAGTATAAAACTAGCTGCAACACCTTAATGGATTTTATTTCTTAATATTCTGTATTATCACATGACTAAGTATATATCTAGTAAGAATGAGGGCAGGAAGATCCTAGTTTAGCAAGGCATTTGAACATAGGCTTGCAATTTAGCTGTCTTCATCATTCCACTATGTTCAGGAACTTTGCTGAGTGAGATGCTTCACCAACAGGAGACACACAGGCTGAGTCATGTATAATATTTTAGTCTTACTGTCAATATCTTTGATTTACTCTAAGCCAAAAATCCTGTATATGTTTTAAATGCCAGGTGTTTCCAGCATTTCCTATTCCATGATTTCAGCCTGTGTCCATCAGATACTTGTAAACTTGCCTCCAGCCTTGCTCTTTGTTGGAAATACAATGCAAGTTAATATTTTTTTTTGAGTTCAACAGCCAATTACTTCTGTTACTAGGATACTGTTTACCATAAAGATCATGATGTAGAATGCACTGGCTAAAAAAGATAATAAAAAGCTAGTAGAATAATGAAAAGCTTTCAGAGGGGATAAATCCAAAGGCACTGAGGGTCAACTACTATCCAGCTATAAAATGTGTCTTTTCACATGCGTCACAAGAAGCAACACTGAATCTGTTAGATTCCACTGTTAAAAACAAAGGACAAAGAAAATTTAAATGAGAGATGAAAGAAGCATTTTTCACACAGAGCTACAAACAAGCTAAATCCAGCATTAACTACGATTACATTGGCTTATGGCTCTATAGAAATAAAATGCTGTTGGCAGGACAAGAAATAAATTGAAAGACAGAAGAACCAGATGCAAGCATGAAGTATATGAATTAGACAAGTAACCAAAAAAAGATATAAAAAAAGAAGAATAAAAAGTACTCCAGCTCCGCTGACCTTCATAAGCAGAACAGAGAGGAAAACATGAAATTAAAAAATCTAGACAAGAATCAGAAAACACATTTACAATTATTGATCTGGCTGGTTCATTAGGGAGAAACATTTCTTAATGAAATGAGTAGGGAAAGGCAGATTCTTGGTTTATCCTGTAATCTTATACTTGGATGGGAAAATATCTATTGAATTTAGACATCTATGAAGCAAGATCATTAGGCACATAGTGGAGGAAGTCCCTCTAGATGCCTACTTTTCAGACATCTATTTAGTGCAGAAACGTTCTAGAACCTTTGAACGTTTCTAGAAGTAGGTCAGATTTGTGTTAATTGCAAGCTATGGAATCAAACACGTAGGTTCCCCCTCCAGATGTACTGAAATAGAAGATTTCAAGGCTAATTTTAGAGGAAAAAGCAATCCAGAAGTAGTGGTTTTGAAGTTGTTCGAGATCTGGGACAGAGGATATCTTCCAGTGTCATCAACAACATTTATGATAAATCCTTTTTTATTCCCTGAATAAAATGAAATAAACATTTAAGTGTGATTTCACCAGAGTGTTTTGGTCAATGCTATAATAGGCCAAATAATTAGACAGACAAAATAAATATTGGGAGCAGATAAAACATGATTTCTTAATTTAAGAAATATGATGACTGGCTGTACGGATGAAGAAATTATTCTTTTCTTCACATACATTCAAAATATTTTATGTTTGGACAAGTCTCTTATTTTTATTTGCTTTTATGTTTTCTGAATGAAAGACATTAACAGGAACCAACTCAGATTTGTTTGACTACATGTTCTTATCTGAAAATGTAATATGTACATGTGTTGCCGACTTTGTTTAAAACACATCTATGCTTAGGGACATGTAAGTTTGTTTTGTTATGAATCACTAAGTCATTAATTCTGCATTCTTGTTTCTCTTTCTGACTGTGCTCTTTACCTGCTTCCATTACAATGTAACATCATGATCCTAAATACTGTCAAATGACATGTCAATATAATGCCAAAGAAAATGCAAATACTAATAATTACTACTACTACAAGTACTACCAGTACTACTACTAGTAAATAAAATTCTAAAGCCTGTTAAAATGTAGCTCCCAAAAGGAAGAGTGAATAACATCTCTTAGCAGCACAAATTAACCCTTATTCAGTTCTGTGCTGACAAGGTTAACCAGCAGCTGGGTAAGCTCAGTAAAAATGCTCTTTCTATCTACATTAGCTACACTGAAATCTGAAGTACAGTCGTACCCAAAACTGAAATAATTTGATGTTAGCTAAATATCTGTTTCAGATCTACAGCATACACTTTTCTCTTTGCATGAATACTATAAGCATACATTTCCCCATACATTTTTATGAATTATTGGCCCTGTCTCTACTATAGAGAACAGACAATGTAGTAAGATAGAAAATATTCCAGAAATAATATACCCAAAAGATGATGCGGGTTTCCTCTGATGGAAAGGACAGATAACTGTCTAAATGGGCTGTGGTCCAGATTGTTTGTTTCTCTTTCTAACATTTCCTAATTCACAGAAGAACACAATACAGAAATTAGCAAGGCATCCTCTGGAAAAACGAGAAGAAAAAGAAGTATTTCTAAAGATTTTAGTGTGTTAATCTTCCTGGAACATAAAGTACTAAAAAAGAAAGAGTTTAGAGTTGAAGCAGCAGACTCTCCATCCTTATGCATTATTAACTGTCTAAACAAAAGTAACATGTACGTGTCAACATTCATTAGAAAATTCAAAGCACATTAATCTATTTAAGGACTGTGATATTATGAAGCTTACCCCATGTAACTGATTGTTTAGGAGAGATAATTTGCAATTTTTAGTGGACTGTCTACAAGTTCCACTAATCACTTTAGATGAAAATCACACCTAGTGATCACAAACAAGTATGGTTCCTTTATCTATGTTTCAATATTCATTTGCATTTGGTTTTGCATAATTGAAATTAATTGGAATAAATGTGTGTCAAAGGGTTAAGAAGTCAGTAACCTGATTTCAGCAGAAAGAATAATTTCAGTTTCACAGAAATGTCTGTCTATTTCTTCTATTTTTGTCTTGTGATTTCATTTTACAGTATATGACAGCTATCATCTGCTCGTAAACCATCATTGTGAAAGCCTAGAACACAGCAAAGAGAGGATTTATTCAAATTCTGTGTTAAAATAAGAAAAAGGATTAACATAATACTTATTAAGATGTAAATGATTCAGAGATGACCAATTCATGGACACATACCATTGCCCATACTGAGTACTTTATGTGGCACGAAGATACTGTCATTTGAAAGGTGGCCATGATATTTACAGAAAACACTTTGTCAGTTCACCACACATCACATGACCCATAGGATTTCTGAGTATCTCTCTTGCTAATTCACACACAAGAAAACACTTTGGCTACAGTGTCCCAAAACTCCAACAATTTGTTTTTATTTGGGTACATAATGCAAGATCTAATTCCAGTTATTTCCGCCAGGATTAATACCAGCGGTGAAGCATGTGCAGGACAATGCAAAGGACGGCGCTGTACAGAGATTATGTGTCTGCATAGCAATTTCCTTCCTCCTGCGATACAGTCAGCAGCACTCTAAAAGTTAGTACAGCAGCTGGCAGAAACATCCCAGTGTGGTGACTGTGGCGGTGTTTTCAATGTATTCCGTCAGTTCTGCAAACCTGATTGTTTAAATTCAGCAATTATTTGATTTTGATGTTGGGGTTGTTTTTTCTTTTTTATCTCCTCTCCTTTTTCTTTTTTTTCCCCAGAATCCTAAAGTTCTAATAAGGGCTAACACTAATCCAGAAGCCATTTTCAAGTTCATATCTTCCATGTTCAGATCCTTACCCAGCCATGAACAATGTAGATGATTGATGTATCTTGAAGTGAAGAGCTTTTTTGTCATTGTCACTTTGATTGGCCAGAAATGATTCCTTAGTGCAGTATTTGAAAGGACTCTCAGTCTTCAAAGGAAAGTATAGGAGGGGGTGAGAACGGTGTGACAGAAAAGTTTTTCTGTGTAAAAAATATCCATCAAGTTTTTGTCCTCTTTACGCCATTGCAAATTTTGTTCATTTTCATCATCATGAAGCACTGTTTTCTAAAGAAGAGATGAACACTGTTACCACCTTTAAGAAGTGAGTAGAGATATTCAGGGTGGAAATTCAGAGAAGTGGGAGAATAAGGTTCAGGAGTAAGGTTTAATTACTGCTTTAAAAGATACACCCATGGAATTAAGTGAATCTGCAGCTAAGCTCCCTTAACTGGTGCACACCTCTAAAACACCCTTAAGTAATTCTAATTTTGTATAAGCCTCTTCTCTCCTCTCCTCTCCTCTCCTCTCCTCTCCTCTCCTCT
>KZ505692.1:370815-415068 GCA_002844005.1 Limosa lapponica baueri
TTTTGACTTTGCTAGAGTTTAATTTTAGCCAGTTTTAAACAGTCTAACACTCAAATTCCACAATTTGTATGCCAAGAGGCCTATCCCTGTTGATGCAAAATACAACGGGTGTAACTACAATTGAGTTTTAGGTCAGATCAGGAATGCATCTTTGCAGCTAAATCTCCTGATTATGTCCTCACTGTCCTCACAATGTAGTCTCAAAGAGTGCTAAATGGATTTGTTTTAGCTGTAGGTAAAATGGAAGATGTGCTCAATGAACAAACTTAATTTCTTCCAACTGTTAATGGATGTTCATCCCATGGGACCTACCTAGAGTTAGTGAAATGTCCTGAAATGCATATAGTGTTGACATATCAGGTCCTCAGCACTAGCTGGTTCCCTCTGCAGATCCACTGTGCCACACTACCTATTGAGGCTGACAGCGTGTGAGCATCTGCTGAGCAACCAAAACTTGTGGTTCACAGTGTAAGATACATTTACTGCATGTTATGTGGGCATCCTACAGAAGAAGAATCTGTAGCAACCAAAGAAAGTGATTCATGTGATTTCTCTTGAATGCTTACCTTAGGATGAGATGTATCTGCTGATATATCCTTGAATATATATATACACATATACATTTTCATATATATAATAAAAATATATTATACGTTATACACATATAAAGGTAGATGAATAGCATATTAATATATATTAGCTGACGTGAATAATAAACATAATGGTCCTCACCTGTATAGCTGGAGAACAGCCTGATGTCTACACAGATTTTTATGTGCATAAAGAGAGATGGTATCTTTTGCTTGTTCTGCAACCTGGACTAAAGATGGGCAACTCCAGTCAACAAACTAGGTAGCTTTTTTTGTCTGGTGCTGTTTCTAAGTGAGCATGATCAGATGCAAAGATCAGATATGTCTGTCTGGATGGTAGTAACATGAGATATATCCATTGTGGCATTGTGACACACTAATGTAGCTCAGTAGCATCCAGAACAAATTTCCACTGTCCTGCCATTTCAAACACAGCCTCGAGGAGCTGGAGCCCATCTTCATCCACCCATAAAGAAATTCCCTGAGTTTTCATTTCCTGACAAGCATGCTTTAATCAGCTGAAGTACTGTTAAACTCACAGCCATGTAGTGATACTGATTGATTTTAAATCTTCCACTGTACTGACATTCCTCTACAAATATCTCCCAGACTTAAGAGAGGAAAAGTAAGAAAGCTAAGGTGGAGGTGGCAAAGGACATATGTGCAGAGGAGGGGGTTGGATAGCCATCATTAGAGAGGCAGCATACAAGCTGAGTGTGGAGAAGACCTACCAGATAAAATGTTGAAGGTGAGGGGAAGAAAGACTTTAAGGTATGATCAAAGTACCCGAACAAAATAGAAAATGTGCCGGAGAAATAAAGCCATAGTATCAACAAAGATACTCTTTTCACCAAACTAGAAAGCAGAGTAACATCTCAGCCCTGCAAAGTAAAGTGAACATTTCAATCAGTCCTTTGAATGACACTTTTTATTAATAAACTTGGACTACATGGTTTCCCTGGCTACGTAGGCTTCTTATCATTCAAGGGTATATGATGAAAATATAGAGTGGTTTAAGATGACTGCATTCAATGAGAGCCGCTAAACACTAAACAGGAAAAAAATTTAAGGAAAGGCTCTAAAGCTTTCCATACAATTAGGATTGTCTAATTCATTTAAACTAATTTATTATTAGGAGACTTTTGAAAGCAGGTACTGAATCCATTGTGTGATGTTGCCTATTCAACTACATTGTCAGTTCTCATCTTTTTCTCAGTGTCCTTGTATCAGCAAGATTAAATAATACTGACAGTTAAAAAGCCTTGGTTTAACTTGCATAGATGTATCTGGAGATCCATGCGAGACTTGAGTTCATTTAGAGACGTTGCTTGACAACCTGATCCTTTGAACTCAATCTGTACTTGATCTTGCACCTCTACGTTGCCATGGCTCCCAGATAAAACAATGTAAGTATTTTACCCTAAAGGCACACCAACAACTAACATATTGCAAAGAGATCTCCTTGGTTGTGCTTTCAGTTCTGGAATACTGATGCACAAACTCTCTCCATGCACAAGCATGCACATCATTAAGTTTCCTTTACAAACCTTCAGAATATCCTTTGGAAAAAAAAAAAAAAAGAAAAAAAAAGAAAAAGGATATAACATGAATCTGTAAAACTCCATTAAAATGATTGTTATGATCTCTACCCTGTTAACCTTTATGATCTCATTTTCCACAGTTACTGTTAAATTGCTTCCTGCAAAGTGCCAGAACAGGTGACATTGACAGTATGTTCTTCATTTTACCATGGTATCAATGGGTAAAAATGATTCTAATCAGTCTTCACCAATAGTTATGATCCCGTAAGAAAATATCGCACTTATCTTTCTGTAAAAGATAAGACTGGTAAAGTGCATACCACTGTCACACAGAATGAAGTCGTCTTTGAAATATGATAAAGAAAATACAAAATAAAATAAACATACATATTATGTTTTAGGAATTTAGAAACATAAATGGATTCTTAATGTAAGCAGTTTTTCTTCACAGAAAAAAAAAGGAATTTAAAGTGTAGCAGAAAAACTTTTTTCTATGCAAGGCTGGAGCTGCAGGAGGTGATTGAAAGCTTTGCAATGCCGAGTGATACTTGTAAAGGCATGATTGTTAGTTATAGAATATTCATTTTAAATTATTTTTCAAATGTTTATGACACTAGTTTAGATTCAAACTGTGAGATGTATAGTCATGGTGGCAAACATTTTCCAGCAATCACAATATTTTCAAAGAACTATCTGTAGTGAAACAGAATATTCATCTGAAGGTGGACAAAATACGAATATGGTTCTAGGAGGTCACATTCAGTTGTTGAATTTTATTTTTATTATGAAACATTTGATTGTGTAATTATAGAGGAAAAAAAGGATGAAATAAAACTGGTTGGACTTTTTTGAATCATTAATGAAATATTTTGACAAAATTATTTTTCTTTCTTGAGCTATTCCTTTTTCTTCTTTTTGCTTTTTGCTTTCTCCCTTTTTTTTTTTCAGGAGGTTTTTTTAAAAAATTATCCAGATTTGGACTTTTTTCCTTCTCTTTCCTTTTTTGAGATAAACATGAACATTCTTTTATGAAAATTTTAATTTTTGACTAATCTTCCATTAGTGGAAAGTGTAAGAACAATTTTGCTCAGAAGTCAGTGTTGTCATTTCCCTATTTCCTGTAAGGCACTGCTCTTGTGTATGCCCTGAAAGCTTTATTGCAAGTTAAAAGGAAGGATGTACATTTGATGTCTACAATCAGGGATATAAATCCATATATCAACTCATAAGGAGGAGGACGTCATTTTTCAAATACTAAGTACTACCAGCTCTCTGTGACTTAACTCTGAGAGCTAGATATGATATGTTTTGCTACCAGATATAACATTTTGTTGTGATGCAATATTATTTAAAAAGACGTTTCCTAGCCAGCTTAGATTTTTCTTCTGCAAGGAATAGCAAGTTTTGTCTGAACTAAAGGGTAGGGGGTTTTTTTGTGATATTTATTACTGTTCTCTGAGTATTCCCTGCCCTCTGCCTGTCACTTTTAGAAGAATATTGTGGAGCCTGCCCTTTTTTAAAAGTGTTTGAAGCATACATTCTTTCAGTGTTCAAGACACGTTATCATTTCAGTCAACATTTCAGTAGTGCACTCTGTTACTGCCAGACCACAGATAGGTCCCATTCAGCTCAGTGTTAGATAACAGATACTTGAACGAGATTATAGAAGCAGAGTAAAACCATATAGCTAAGAAATTAGTCTCTATCATATGTAGCACTTTTACCACATCCATATCTTTGAATTTATAGTGTGTGCAATGGCCTCTCACATAAAAGATACAAGATAACAACAAGCTGTATTCTTCTTCCTGGAGAAGTTCATCAGATATCGTACTGGTTCCTAATGATGAGAAAGAAGGGACTGTGGAGGAAGTTTTTTCTTAGGTTTCTGATGATTTTTTTCCTGTGTTGGAATGCAAGTCTTTTGGCTATAATACTGAAACAATTATGATGAAGTTCCGAATTGGATTGTAACTATTCTGCTTACTACAATACATCTGATTTTGTAGAGACCTTCGGAAATTCAATTGTTTGTCAGTCTGTGTGAGCTCCTTGCACCCACTTAATTTTATTTTTCTTTTTTTTTTTTGGCTGTTGATATTGTTTAAAACAGTTTATTATGTATAATCTACTGCCCACATCAATACTGATATACTTAGCATTAATCTTCTGTGTTGTGTTGCAAGAGCTCTGACTCTCCTGCCTCCTCACCCTAAGCTTATTTGCTATCAGTAAAACCATCATGACACACCACTTATATTTTTCCATTATTTCAGAGCTGATGCACAGGATCCCCTTCTTATAAATGCAACAGTAGGAAATCTAGAACTGCCACCCCCAGCATCATGTGGTTAAACAGTAACTTGAGATGAGGCAATTTCTTCAGCCTGAAAGTCAGTCTTGTGGCTTCTAGTCCTTTCAAACATCACCCACTTCCCCTGCCCTTTCTCTTCTTTTGTTCTTTTTTTCCTAGGAGTAGGTCAGTTTTGGACTCTTTCCCCAACAGAGCTGTATTTCTGGAGGGGCTTTGCTGTCCCCCTGCCACCCCAGTACTGGAGCTCCAGGAATCTCTGACCCATTCACCTTCCCAAGCTTTTGACTTTATTGGCGTAATCCCTCATGTTTCAAGTGACACCCCATATGACAGAGCAGAAGAATAGGAGGGAGGGTAGGGAAGAAGGTGGCTTTGAAGGTAACGGAATTTTTCTGTTTTGCCCTATCAACTCCTTGTAAAAGATTGATGCCTCTGACCCTTTCCCATGCCTGCCTGCCACTTCCTCAGTGGAAGAGGAATAGTTTGCAAAAGGTCTTCAATTGGATATGTACTGCTTACAGACTGAAGAGAGATCAAAATATGTCTCAGAGGCAGGGTCTTAAAGCACTGGAGGTTGGAGTTTTTCCATCACAAGGAGCAGGCCAGCAGAAGCCAAATTGCATTATTCAATGTAATCACATCCCAAGAATTGGTGACTTCAAAGTGCTGTGTTAGACCGAGAAGACCTGGTATATATTCTAGAGGGTATTTGTGTTGCTTTATGAAACTTTGATCCTATGTTTGAAGGGAGATCAACCAAGTCAACCAAAGTACGAGAAACCTGAAAATGAGGACAGGAAAAGTAGGAAGTGGCTTAAATATAACCAAGAGGCAATGAAGAAAGAGTACTGGCTGAGGAAGACAGTAAAATACTTCCTGAAACACAGCAGTATAAAATGCCAACTGTATTTTCTTCCCAAAGGAGCAGAATGAATTCAGAGAGTAAGGGTGCCAACCCCAGGCCTGTGGTGGGTCAGGAACCCTATATAGCAGCTAGGGGTTGTATTTCACTCCCTTTTCCTCAAAAGAACAGTGTGGAATTGAATATGTGATAATGAGAACTTTAATTACTAATTGTTTCTTATTTCAGTGGGATGCACTTAGCCCATTACTCTGGGCCAAGTGTGTTGTGACAGTCGTAGTTGCATTGGTGGTAAGCTTAACACAGGGGGGAAACTTCTGATAAAAGGTGCCAGACAGAGAAGAATAATCTTCCAGATGACTGAGGGGAGACCTTTACCCATCGAATGCAAATTTTATTGTAAATTTGATGTCAGTGAGAACGAAATACTTGTATGACAATCTGAGGAAGCCGCAAGCAAAGAGGATTTAACATATACAGAATATCTAGACACCTTGTTTCAAACAAATGGAGGCTTGGAGCTCTATCTTACAGTTATATTGTTTGTCACTGGAAATGCTCAAACTAAACTACTGAGTGCACAGCAGCTACTAGGAATTTGTATCCACAAGGTGCTAGTTTACATTTAAAATCAGTGCAAAAGGAGAAGAGTATAAAAAATTGGACGCTTGAAAGGTAGCTTGGAAATGGATGGCAGATTGCAGATGGGAGAGTATGCTGAAACAGAATGCTTGGATATTGCTAGTGTCTCCAATGCTTTTGTCCTATTTAAACACCTGTGTCATTTGTTTGTTGAACAGTAGGAGATGCCTGTGATGTTGCAGCTCAGATTTCCAGTGGATACAAAAAGTTGTGAAATGTAAGATGAGTCTAAGTGAGCTGGAGATTGATTATATTCAGAGAATAACTATTTACCCACATACATACTTCTGAAATGATGCTGCCAGACAGCAAGCAAACAAACTCTCAGTCAGGGATTGCAGACAACCAGATCCTGCTGCCTCTGGAGCTGAAGCTAGCCAGAGGTCACGGCAGAGACATGACTCTTCTGCATTGCCACATTTCCTTCTCACTGCAAAATCAGTTGCTTTTTTACAAAAAAGCTTTTAAGAATCTCAAAAGGAGAATACAGACCTTTCTAATAGTGAAGACTAGTTTGAATAATAATAAAATAAAATAAAATAAAATAAAATAAAATAAAATAAAATAAAATAAAATAAAATAAAATAAAAACTGGCTCCATGTGATGTTCCCTGCCATTGTTCTAGCTGGGAAGGATGTGTTCTGATATCAGGAGTTAGTAACTGCTATGAAGGATGTCATGGTGGCTCTGTTTCTGTCTATCACTCTATTATTAAAAAAAATGACAAAAACCTGCTTTAAGAATTGCTGAAAATAAAACTTAACATATTTTTATTTCCCTCCAGCAGATACTATATTCTGTATGCAAAATGTGGCTTTTTGGAGGTGGGGGTGTGTGGGGTGTGTGTTGTTTGTTTGTTGTTGCTGTTTTTCAGTCAAGGGAGCACCCATCTGCAATGAATGTGATTTTTGCCTGCATGCTTGGATTTCAAATTACAAAACTGATATTTTGAGATGTCTGACAGCTTTTTCACACCGTCAAAAGCTCTGTCTCCTTGCTTATCTCACATGGCAAATTAATACCAAATCCTTTACTGGATGTACTTAACTCAAATAGTCTTGATGTGAGAAACTTTCTTTAATTATGTCAGATATATCAAATATTCCCAAACTAGGTGGTAGGATGCAGGATATTAACTTGCAATAAAAACTCAAAGAATGCTTCTGATGAAGTAACTGAAAATTTGTGGAAATTAATTTTAAAACACAGATTAAATCTTTCTTGTGAATTCTTAAATAGATGTTAATGTTGGTCTGCATGGATATGCTCATCTAATCATGGTAATACAATAGCATGTACAATACAATCTTTACAAGACAGAAAAAGTGTCCCAGAATCCTGTGGCCTTTTGGAGTCAGATATAGAAAAATTCAAGAAAGACTTTGTTGTACTACATTTTCAGCTGATGCTTTTCACTTGTCTTTTCTTGTTTTCTGTGCTTATCTAATATTTTTTCTAGTATAGCATATCTGGTTTTGTCTTTACAGCATTCAAAGAAAGTTATAAGGAAGTTGCCTTATTTGAAGGAAAATATGGATATAAAACTGTATGAACATTAACCATATTGCTTTAATTTTGAGCTATTCTTTTGGTATTATTTTGGAGGGGTTGTAAGAAGAAAAAATTCGATTCAAAAATCAGTTTTAATTTTGGTAACTTTACAGAACACAAAGTCAGTCATACAGGTCAAGAAGCAAGAGCTGTACCAAGGCAGCAATGTAGTGATGGACTTTTCCTGTTTGACATGTTTCCCTGTTGAAGAGAGAGGGCCCAATACCTCAGAGAGATTTAGGCACTGAAAAGTCAGTTAATTTCAATTTAATCACAATTTCATCAATGTCAGTCCATGGAACTTTAGCATCTAAATTCCTTTAGGGATCTGGGTCAAAGAATCTCAACATGTTTAATATCTACTTTCAGCCACACAGATTAACACCTATGACATGTCTCTGTGATAAATTTATTCAACTGCAAAGGAGTCATAATTTTGCTTTATGACATTACTGTGGAAGTGGCTTATCTTAATTAAACAGAAAACTTCATTAAGCCATAGATGTTAATTTTGATCATATATGATTTAATGATGCTATCACAGAATCACAGACTGTTTGAGGTGCGAAGGGACCTCCAGAGGTCATCTTGTCCAACCCCCTGCTCAAGCAGGGCCGCCTAGACCTGGTTGCTCAGACGGCTTTTGAATATCTCCAAGGTGGGAGACCTCTCAACCTCCCTGGGCAACCTGTGCCAGTGCTCGGTCACCATCACAGGAAAAAAGTGTTTTCTGCTGCTCAGATGGAGCCTCCTGTGTTTTCATTTTGTGCCCATTGCCTCTGGTCACCACCACCAATATGCCCATGGTCACTGGGCACCACTGAAAAAAGCCTGGCTCCTATCTGCCTATACACATATATTCTTACACACATAAATGTACTTTTAAAGACACACATCTACCCAGAATTATTATTCTCAGATTTATGCCTCTTGCTACATATCTTGTTTGGCATATCACTGTAAGTAATACAGTTGTCTTAACTGGATATTTTAGAGTTTTTCTTATGGCAAGTATAAATTAAAACCAGTTCTGATTTTATTCTTATATGCTTCATGTTTCCCATTTTCTCTAAGTAATTTTCCCCAGTATAATATTAATTCTGGTTCTGCAGATGTGCCCTGGAATTTGAGTTATTTTCCACCAAATGAAAAAGATATACTTCTATTCTAGAGTTCAGTTTGCCTAAATAGGTGCCAGCTGAAGTAATTCATCACCTCTACTCTAGGACCTCTGATTTCTGGACAAGAAAGGACAATTCAAGCTTTTGTTTAATGCAGCTTCTGTATTAACAGTATAGAGAGTGGAACGAGGGTCAGGTGCCTCTAAAGGATGCACATAAATTCTTTCTCTTCCTTGATATGCCAAAACTGTAAAATTTTGTTTACCACTAGACCCAATCTCTGTGTATTTTTTTTTGCTTCCTGTTCATGTGACTATAACAGTTTACTTCCTGCTATGAAATAACTGCAGCTATTTTTTTCTGCATCTTGCCATGTCCTGATCTCTGTAGGCATTTGTACCTCTGTTTATAGTCATGGTTCCTGCATGCACTAGCTTTTGTCTGTGCTGGATTTTATGGAACAAACCGTTGGTTGAAACAACAACAGCTGAATTTCCATAAAACGCAAATTTATACTTATATTTTTTTCATAAGCATCACTCATCCCAGGGTTTAATTTGTATATTGCACTTTATGCCTTTAAGATGTTTGTTCTATATTTGTCCTTACGGATTTCTCTTCTACTTTTCATTGGTCATACATTTAGAAAAAAGAACTATAGCACATAATAAAGAGCAACAGCTGCAATGGCAACAGTGGCAACAACACCAATTTTACCTGCCATGCCTATAACAATATATAAGATTGACACAGATGTGTTACTTGCAAAGTGCCAGCTGCTGGCACTTCTTTTCTTGTTGACTATAAGCAAACAAAAAAGAAATAAAACAGATTATTTCTGTGACACACCACTTACTCCATAGATATTTCAGCAAATGTAAGGGCACATTTCATAGCTGAATATATTTTACCCTTGGATACATTCAATTTGTATTCATTTTAGAATTTACTCTGTTAATTAGAAAAGGTTATAAGATTAATAAGTAGTCATTGCTAATGTATGCAATGGACTATAAGCTTCAGTTGATGTTTTTTCCCAAAGAGGCATTAGAGATTCGTTCATACAAGTCATAGTGAGCTGTATATCCTATCTTTCAAAGCTGGTCTTTATTGTTATGTTGCTTTATAATCTCTGAATCATTTCTAAAATCCCTGCCAGAAAATCCAACAAAAACCCAGCAAACCCTACTCTACCAACATAAAATGATACATTGGAATTTCAAACGTTTTTATAAAAGAATTGATTTTCAAGGAATCCTTTGTAGATGTAAAATGAGATAGCTTAAAAACACGCAGAGAATACTACAGCTTGTGAAAAGATCCTTATTTATTAAGAAAATGTGTCAGTGGGCAGTTTACCTTCCTGGCTTCCAGGGCATTAAACTGAGCATTGCCGTGTGCTCCAAGCCCAGCCTACATCATCTCAACTCCCATTTTCAAAAAGGGGAAAAAGGCAGACCCAGGGAACTACAGGCCAGTCAGTCTCAACTCTGTGGCCAGTAAGTTCATGGACCAGATCCTCCTGGAATCACTGCTAAAGCAAGTGGAAAATAAGGAGGTGATTGGTGACAGACAACATAGCTTCACCAGGGGCAAGTCATGCCTGGCAAATATAGTGGCCTTTTACGGTATTGCCACAGCATTGGTAGACAAGGGCAGAGCAACAAACATCATCTACCTGACTTATGCAAGGCATTCAGCACTATCCCACATGACATCCTAGTCTCAAAATTGGAAAGTCATGGATTTGATGGATGGACCACTCAATGGACAAGGAACTGGCTGGATGGCCGCACTCAATGGCTCAATGTTCAAGTGGAAACCAGTGATGAGTGGTGTTCCTCAGGGGTCGGTACAGGGACCAGTGCTGTTTAACATCCTTGTTGGTGACATAGACAGTGGTATTTAGTGCACCCTCAGCAAGTTTTCTGATGACACCAGGCTGTGTGGCGCTGTCAACACGCTGGAGGGAAGGGATGCCATCCAGAGGGACCTGGACAGGCTTGAGAAGTGTGCCTGTGTAAACTTCATTAAGTTCAACAAGGCCAAGTGCAAAGTCCTGCACCTGGGACATGGCAATCCCAAGCACAAATACAGGTTGGGCAGAGAATGGCTGGAGCGCAGCCCTGAGGAGAAGGACTTGGGAGTGCTCGTGGATGGGAAGCTTGACATGAGCTGACAACACGCTCTGGCAGCCCAGAAAGCCAACCACATCCTGGGCTGCATCAAAAGAAGTGTGGCCAGCAGGTCGAGGGAGGTGATTCTGCTCCTCTACTCGGCTCTTGTGAGATCTCACAGGGAGTGCTGCATCCAGCTTTGGAGTCCTCAACACAGGAAGGACCAGGGGAGGGCCATGAAGATGATCAGGGTGCCGGAGCACCTCTTGTATGAAGACAGGCTGAGAGAGCTGGGGTTGTTCAGCCTGGAGAGGAGAAGGCTCCAGGGAGACCTCATAGCAGCCTTCAAGTACCTGAAGAGGGCCTACAGGAGAGATGGGAGGAACTCTTTATCAGGGAGTGTAGCGATAGGACAGGGGGTAATGGTTTTAAATTGAAAGAGGGGAAATTTAGATTAGATACTAGGAAGAAATTCTTTACTGTGAGGGTGGTGAGACACTGGAACAGGTTGCCCAGAGAAGTTGTGGATGCCCCATCCCTGCAAGTGTTCAAGACCAGCCAGTGTCCTCTTCTTTGTGATCACCCAGAGCAGGGGCTCACTGTAGTGTGGTGTCAGGGTGGCCTCTAGATAGGTGATTAGTGAAGATACTCCTCCTCCTTGGACAGGTTTCCTGATCAGATCACTCTAAGGCTACTAAGCATTTCTTGATGCTGGAAGGTGATGCATCCACTACACCTTAAATTCCTAACCATTTTATTACTGGCTTACTGCACTAATCAGTCTTCTTTCTGTATTGACCTTTCCCCCACTTAAGTTTGGAGGAAAACACTCCAGGATGATTTTGTCGTCCACCCTCTTAATCTTGCTATGGACAGAAAGGACAGGTCAGATTTTAGGTAGATCTGGACTCTTCTCGTATGTCAGTCACAGTTCAGTCTCTTTATCATGACATTTTCTTAGGCTGCCTTTGTTGGAAAAAAATGACAACTCTTCTCAGTCTTTATAAATACAGAGCTAGAATAGAGCTCAGAAGATCATCTGCTCCCTCTACTACTTGTAAATTATCAAAGGATTTTGTCTGACATTTTTTTAAAACTGAAAAAAAAATATCTAAACCTATCGTTTCCCACGAAACATGTTGATTTCTATGTATAAACATTATTCAGATTTAAAAAAAAATTGAAATGTCCACATGCAGACACTTAAACATAGGTGTCATAGATAATATGAATCCCAACTTGCAGGTCAGCTGCTTCAGGAAATAAAATATATATGGTTATGTCCTTTTGTACTCTCCCTCGAAGCTTTGGTAAATTTGTTACTGTTGAGAGAGTGTCTAAAGAGCATCTCAAGAACTATGAGTATTGCATGATTCAGGATTAATTATTAGATGAATTTTTCAGTTTTAAAAAGTTGTAGTAATTTTTGGGATGTTTCCAATACATATCTTGCACAATATTATGGAAACTGTAGGATATTAGTTGCAGAAAATATGTGAGCTTTTTATTTAGAAATCTTATTTGAAGGGAAAAAGTCTGTAGGAGTCTTAAGAAAATTTATTCAGCCTAAAAAAGTTTTCTACATAACTCATATTCACCTTTAATTTTTTTAGTGCTTTGATATCATGGAGTTAACTCAGTTAAGGAAATGAACTTTAGTGACAACAAAGTCAAAAAAAATGTTTATTTAATAAATTTCATTTGATACACAGTTTAGCTCCTGTACTTGGTATACTTTATATTTCATATTAGTAAATACAAGGAATATTGAAGGCAAGGGAAAAATTCTGTCTTAGGCAACTGAAAGATGCTGTGGACTAATAATTAAATTAAACTCAGAAACAATTTTATTTGCACATTCCCCCATCCTTTAGCCTGTTTATTGTCTTTTTTCACTGGTAATAAAAACTGCACTTTTCCATATTTTTTTTTTCCTGTACTTTTTTGTATTCCTGTACTTTTTTGTGCAAACTATTGTGGTGAAATATAAGCTCAGAAATGCACGAACACATTTGCAGAAATTCAGGCAATGTTCCACATACATTTCTATGTCCCTTTTAAACAAAACACTGTCCATCTTTTGAAGGCATGAAAATCTATGTGCATTGTGATCCCTCAAGTGTACCCGCAACTTAATATGTAAAAATAGCCTATATTACAAATATGTCATAGTTCTTTATTATGTCATAATATCTTACTGCTTTATATAAATACAGATGATAAGACTGTTATATTAGAAATTAAATATTAATACACAATACACTTTCAAAACACAAGCCTCAAAATGCACTTCATATTTCATTTTTAGTGCTCAGTTTAAAATCTTCATGACTTTTCAAAATAAATCTGAACAACTACTAGACATTATTGTTTATGACTAAAGGCTATCTACATTAGTCTGTGCAGACATAACAGTTAATAGATTTTGCAATACAGTTTTGAAGCATCCAAAACAATTTTGATATGTTTTGTCCTTCTGAAGTGCTATGTCACTGGGAGCATTTAATGAACAAGGACAAGGAGCTTTTTAATTGTGATCTAAACTTCCACAGATTTCAGTGAGAACATATGAAAATGATCAGTGAGAAGAGATTTTATGCAATGCTTAGTGGTTTATTTGTACATTTGATTACAATGTGTTTACACAGTCATTTAAATAAAAACTTTCCATTTTGTATTGCAACACATCTTAAATCATCTAACTAGAATATTAGTGAGTTTACTAGCAGTTGAGACACACAAAGTTATTAAATAAGTTTTTCACAGTTATGAGGATAATCAAATTATGCCCCAAAATTTGACTGACTAATTGGTTTTAAGAACCTTTATTTGCAGTAAGCACCATCATATTCTTGTTGCCTTTGCTTCATTTCCCTTTTCTTCTTATACTGCCTTAATTGTTTGCATCTATTTACTTTTTTTTATCAGATGTCTTGCTGGATTACCAACCCTACAACAGGAGTATCACTATCTCCTTCATCTTCCCACATGCCAAATCAGCAAGAGAGCTGTAAATTATCACCAGAGTAAACCCCAAAAGTTCTCACAAAAGCAAAGATTCAGAAAAAAAGTGTGCATTTATCAAGCTTAAAATGTTAAAAAAGAAGGAAAATAAAGTCTTGGGTTCAGAGAACTTTCTCTGGTTTTAAGGCAGAGCTGCAAAGGAGGCTCACTCGCTGGGACTATTTGCACTCCTGTCTGGGAGAAGTGGGTTGGGGAGCCCCTGGCAGCTGCTAAGTGACATTGATGGTCTTGTCAAGTCTACAAGTAGAATTAGTGGAAAACAACATCAGTTAGAAGATGGCTCTAGCAGTATCAAGAAATCTTCTGGTTTGCTAGAAATTTGTGAATGTTTCCTAAACACAGAGCTGGGTGGATGACATTTTTTTCCATGTATCTTGTATGACATTGATAACCCTACATCAGTCATTCTCACTTCAGGCTTTCAGTTTTCTTCACAATGTCCTGCCTGAAAATATACTTAAAAACTGTAAGCTGTTTTCTGCTTGAATATTTCACATGGCCTCATCAATGGTCTAATGTTAAGTTAGACCTGGTGTAATTGACCTGATCTGTATATGTAATACCCAGCTGGCATAT
The DNA here is from genome assembly GCA_002844005.1 of Limosa lapponica baueri. Taxonomy (NCBI): domain Eukaryota; kingdom Metazoa; phylum Chordata; class Aves; order Charadriiformes; family Scolopacidae; genus Limosa; species Limosa lapponica. Next base: position 385,155 of record KZ505692.1, read on the forward strand.
TCCAGATTCTTTCCTGTCTGTCTCTCACAGTGCATGCAAGATAAACCTAATGCTGTCTGATTTATTTCTTCTCTGCTTCTAAATTACATTGCTTTTACTCTAAAATTATGTTTGGAAAAGAGAACACTCAGACTATTGAGCTCTCATGCAGGGTTTAGGAGGAGCCTAGAGAATGGACATCGACGTAATCATCAACTTTAATCACTGTCAGTGTCTGGTCAGGTGAATATTGTTTTCACTGCAATGATCCACCCACTTTATTTGTCTTTCACAAACAGGCTATGAAGAACAGCATTATCAGGTGTCCATTTTCCCAGATATTACTGGTCAATATCACCGCAAGCCGTGCAGTTATAGAGGATTAAAATCTCTCTCCAGATTATTTAAAAAAATCAGCAAGCCCTCAATAGCTTGCTGAATGACCATGTTTGAAAATTAGCATCTTTTACAAAAGCTCTGATATTAGTCCTCTGAAAACAGAGTTTCAAGTCAGTGGATAACTGCCTGAACCTGCACAGGAATGCACTGGTTATTTTCAGTGCTTATGAGCCACAGACAGAAGAACCCAATTCTTACAATGTGAACATCCTTTCTGGAGATTATACGTATGTGTAATGTCATCTGAAGAAGCCACCTTCTTTCTTTCTAGTTTGACTAGACTTTTATTATGTTTTAAACCACATCTCTGGGGAAGAACAACTAATCTGGGACATTATGAAGAGTAAAATGAGCTCCCTTCCCTTCTTCCATTGACAGGAAAAAGGGAAAAATAAAGGAGAAACCAGGACTATGCCACTTGTTCCTCCATCATCTATCTGTCTGACAGCAAGAGGAGAGATCCTTAACTGCCCAGACCCCTAACAAACTGTTATATACAGAGACTCTGCAAAAGCTGAAAGAGGACTGAGGCACAGACAAGCATCCCAGCCTTAGGAATGATGTTAAAGAATCCCAGACACTACGTGAGAAACAGACTTAAAGGAGGAACAGAATTACTGTGTTCACACTGGAAAGAACAATATTGATCCTGAGATTTAGGGGCAGAATTAACTGTTGGGTGAGGAATGAATGCTTGTGGGTTTGTTAAAGGTTTCACTCTCTCTTTTGCTCACACACACATACACACTTTTTCAGTTTAGGTACCAATTATTTCTATTTCATAATACTGTTTGTTTTGCTCTCACCCCAGCAGATGTTTAAGATTATGAAATATGGGAATTTGGTCTTCTCTTTAGATGAGCTCACTGAATCTTAATGTATCATATTTTCATGTGATTACAAAAGAGTTCTGATAGAAGACAATTCACCTCTGGGAAAGATATAAAACCCAAAAAATATATGACCTGTCTTTATATAACAGAAAACCACTGCATATATATTTACCTATATAAGATGTTTCTGCCAGAGGTATTTAAAATTATTATTTGTTCTTCTCTTTAATTTCATAAAAATCTTCCCATACCAACTCATTATAGGCTCGTAGGTAGAAGCTGACAGTGAAGGCTTGGCTTGGTCCGCCATGAGGCAGTATGCTCTAGCTAGTGTACTTGTTCTTGGGAATCTATAAATGTCAAGACTGTTAACTATTTCACTGTTCATCAAAGCATGTCAGAAAAGAGAGAGCTTTGTTCTCTGAAGAGGTGCTCAATCAACTGTGAGTGGCAGCTCCTTTTCGTGCCATGAATTTATGGGTTTGGGAAGCGTACTTTATTTACTTTTTTTCCACGGTGCAGGAGCCCAGCAGTGTTCTGCAAGGCATCTGGCAGGATATGCCTCTGTTGTAATGAAGGCAGGTTTCAGACATCGTTACTCAAACTGTTGCCCGCTTAAGCTGGAACACAGGCATGGGCTGCCCCTCAGGAGACACACATCTGGAGCTGGACAGCTGTTCATCTGTGGTAGCCCACAACTGGCTGGTGTACTTAGGCGCACCCTTGTATTTTTGGACATGACTATACTTCTTTTGGGGAAGCCATGACAGGTAGGAAGCTTAACAAGGCAACACAGTTTTCTGGTATCAGTGTCAGGCATTTCAACTTGGGGCAAGTCAAGAGGCGAGACAGGGCATATAAACATTTTTCAGATACTGCTGAAGTCCTCAACCACCCATTTCTTATAAGGGCAGTCTGTGAATAATACTTGCCTGTTGCCCTCATTTAATAACTGTGCTAAAGCAAAATGATAAGGTCTGAAAAATATGATGGCTAAGTACTTTGAAAATGTGACTCTCAGATAGTTGAAGAGCAATCATGAGCAGGTTCTTGTACTTTGTCAAAGGACTTGCAAATCTCTACACAAGATTCTTACGGTGCTTTGTGGAAGAAAACGTTCAAATATATGATTAAGAGATATATAATGTGTACTGAATAGCGTGCTACTAATGTCTGTAGCTTATGCACATACTCAGCATGCAAATAGTATAATTAGTTAATGAGAAAATACATGTTGGAAGATGACAACCAATGTGAAACGAATAATGTACTGCATAAAGAACTGCTTACTTGTGTGAAGAGGAATTGTAGTCTCAATTATTTATATTGGACTGCTGACGAAGGAGATCCAATTTTGTGCTGTTTGATCACAGTGTTATGTATAGGTTTGTTCGGTGTTACATATAGGTTTGTGAACCACCATAAATGCCCACCAGATAAAGAAATCTGACTGACAAAAGCAATACCACACTGACCAAGCACTAAATGAATGTGTTCCCTTAAGAAGATAGAGTTAAAGGTAAACTCTGGACCAGACAGCTGTGGCCAGGGAAAAAGCATCTGCACCCAGTACGACATGAGTAGGGCAGAGCTGCTGAAATGTGCTGGAAAGATGATAGTGGCCTGTGGGGCAGAGTAGCCACTCGCTGGTCAGAGAAGAGGGTCCTGTAAGGACTGACCAACAGTAACAATTTACATGTAGTCTCTTTTTTTGTTCTTAAGTAGCCCTTCCTTTCCTCATGAGCAAACAACATACCCTTACACCAAAAGCCTCTTATGGCTTTTTTTACTGAGTCATGCCCATGGGTGAGCTCACACACTGATCCTCTGGAGCAGAAGGAGTAAAATCATTCTGGCCCTACCTGTACACCTACGAGTGCCCAGTTCTCCATTCTGGCAGCGTATCAGGGAACTGCATCATTCAGTTGCAAACAGGCCAAATGCTAGCATTTCTTGTTGGAGGGTGCTGCACAGCTTTCTATAAGCTTTATCTGGGAGCTTTCGCACTGGCCAGCATTCCCATTATGTCTTTTCTATGCCCATCCCCACAACAATTCCTGCAACATACCATTTGCATAGTGCCACCTAGACAAAACAACCCCCTTATGCAATTGAAAGAATTCAGTTTCTTTCTTTGCCAGGGGCCATGAGAGAATATTAGGAACAGGTGGCTGTAGCCAAAGTCCTAGATTTTGCTTTATTATTTGTGTGCATTTACAGCCTTCCTATGTGACAGTCTCATTCAGTCGGTGCTACAGGCAATCTCTGTCTGTAGCTAAAAATATCTTTAACAGCTGCAAGTAGGGAACAATCACAGGGGAAGGAAAAGAAGCATACAAAAGCAAAAGGCAACTTAGAAAGGAATTGGAACCAGAGGAATTGAAGACTGGGGTTCTTTTATTACCTAAAAGGACACTTATTTTGAGGACCATGCAGAGTTTGCTTTTACTGATTCTATTTTTGTTGATATTTTGTCCGTTGCCATTGTCTGCTTAAAATAATTTCTCAGGAGATACCTGGCGGCTGCAGGCAGCAAATTTTAGCAAAGTAGCTCTGAAAGTGAAAAATTGGATTATTCTCTACAGAAGACAACTACTTTATACAAACACAAAGAAATATCTGTGAATCTTGGCATTATATATGGGGATGTGTGACAAGTTCCTATAAACTCACAGACACAACCAAGAAATAGTGTGAAGAAAATATTTTTCTCTCTCTTCAAACCTTCAGCTGGAAAGACTGGGGGGTAATATCTTTTAGCTCTTTTTCTGGTGCTCACTGGAACATTCACATTTAAAAGTTCTTTTCTGTCCTTTCTTCCCAAAGTCCTTGTAGCACTTATTATCTCACAAACTTTGCCTTATCCCCTTCCTGCCACCCTGTCACCACTTCAAAAATTGTTAAGCCAGGGCTAAGAAAAATCATTCTCTGTTTGTAATCCCAAAGTAGAGACCTTAAACTAGCAAACCAAAAGCAATTTATACTCCTTTCTGAACTATCCCTCCTTCTATTTCCTTCCTTTTCCTTAGGTCTTCAGCTTCCTGATAAGTGTTTTGGCAGAATGACTAGACAGAAAGTACAGTCATTGGACCCCCCATGAGGGCAATCTGACACCCCAGGTCAGCCTGCCTGTTTCAGATACTTGTCTAAATGCTGATTAATTTCCTTCTTTCCCCCACCCAGCCCACAGCTTTGAGCTCATAATAGGAGCAGGTTTCAGGGTGTCCTAGTTTCCTGAGGGATAAAATTAAATATTTTCCTCATCCCAGAACAGCGTAGGATGATGAGTAGGTTATGATTCATGTTGTCTCCACTTGCACGGTGTTTTTATTTGTTTAACATTTTGACTCCCTGAGGAACTCTATTTGGAAGTGTATTAGAAAGAAAGACCTACTCAGGGATGTAGAAAATGGTGTGGTGTTCCTCATATCCAGTCCGAGAAAAATTATTTCATAGTATCCAACGTACAAACAGGTAACCCATGTTTTCTCAGCCTTTTTAGTCTCATGCTACAAGGGAAGAATGTCAGAAATCTGTGCAGTGTGTCCCTGATACCAGTGAAAGACTGTCCACACATGCCCACATATTTTTCTCATCTTTTCCAAGTATATCTTATATGAATTATAAGAGGCTTTTGCTTTCTCTGTCCCTCAATTTATTCTGGAAAAATATTAGTCTACCCTGTCATTAAATCCTCCAGTAACTGGGATTCTACAACATGCCTAAGTACTCTTTTCTGGTGCTTCACTAAATAATCTTAACTTAAATATTTTCCCTCTAATTCCAAACATAATAAATAATGAAACAAAACACCCACGCAGACTCTATTGCTTCCAAGTAATTTTTATTTAACCCAACTCTGGCAAGATTCTTCTAACACGTTTAGATGCCTGTAATATAAATATCTAAAGTTGATCTGACTCTCATTGTCTACTTCTATAGTCAATGGAGAAAAGGAGGCACTTCTAGACTTCTGTCCATCTGATCTATTTTAGCTAATTAGTGAGATTAATCATGACCTGGAAGTTCCTACTTCAGCTGCTTAGCTAGACAGTGGTCTTAAACAAATTAAGAGATAGAACTAGAGTTTCACATTTACACTGGGAAGTCCCACCTAGAGGAGAACACAAGAACAATGCTACTACTAAAGCCTTATGAATTATTTCTTAATGAAAGCAAATCTTACCTATGGTGCCCAGAACTGACCAATAGCATAATAATAGCTGCTCAAACATCCAAGTTTAATCTGCTATCTCACAGTCAGTTCAAGTTTTCTTTTTTTAAAAAAAAAAAAAGTGAAGAGGAGCAAAAAATAAATGAGCATAAATTAAAGCTGCCCAAGGGTTCTTTACAAATACATTAAGACAATAGACATTATGAGACCAAAGAGTAGATGCATTAAAAAGTGAGAAGGTAAATGAAAATATTCATGATTCATATAATAAATTAGATAAAGAACTCCTTTTAAAGGACCTAAGATTTAATTAAAAACTGAATTAAACTAAACTAAAGGGCTTCTAACTGTTATAATAAATGTGGAGGAAACTTTCCAAACATGAATAGAATGTTTTCAGAGACACAACAGTGATATGAGTGCCTCTGAAGTAAATGCCAACCCCCTTTAATTTACCCTTGGCCTCTACTCATCTCACTGTGCAGCAGTAACACAAAGAGTTCAAGCCATCAGAAAGTAATGTAAAGACTTCAATCAAATCACCCCTTGGGGAAGATTCAAGCCAATGACTGAAAGAAATAAAGAAAAATAAAAGACTTGCTTGTAAGTTTCCATTCCACACTAAGATAAATTTGCTCACATATTTGCAAGAACACAAAGCAAATATAAAAGAAAGTTATAGTTGTGACTCATGAAGTCAAGCATTCGAAGTTTTTCCTTTTTTTATATGAGAATTCCTAAATTTTATACCTATTTTTTAGTTTTTCAAATTCCTGTTTTTCCTAGAAGCCTGTCTTATTCAATACAAAAGAGACAAATTACACACAGAACTAGCAGATTTTCAACACTTTTCTTTTAAATGAGTTGTTGAAAGTGTGGTTTACTGAAGAAGAAGACAACTGCAGTGATAAGTAGTCTGGTAAAGATTTCAAGATATTATAGTGAAGTGGAACATGCATGAAGACAAAAGTCAGTAGTCTTCAAACAAGATGAGAAGAATAGAAAAGTAAATGTTAGGGATACAAGAATGATTAGGTTTAATTTTTGCTCACGCTTTTCTGCTAAAGCACCAGAAAGCAAAAAAATGACTACATTATTTGAAAGGCAATGAGGTTTTCAAAGATGCAACCTGCTCTCTTGTTCAGAAAAATGCAGCAAGTTCTTACAGACAGACTGGAGCTGACCATCAGGGGTCTGTGAGGGCCAGCTGCCCCAGGGAAGGGAGTCAAGAGTGGCCATGGAGCTGGTAGGGCCATGTCCTCCTAAAGCAGGGACCCATCCCAGAGCATCCAGCGACTGAGCAGGACCAGGTTGAGGACAGTGACTCGGGCCAGGCCAGAGCCCACAACTTCCTGGCAAGATTGCAGTGATGGGGAGTACTGAGGTCCGGTAAGGAGCCAGCCTGAAGTTCTGGTCCAGAGCATGGGCAGCCAGGTGGGCCCTGGGGTCATGGGAAGGGTGAACGCATGCCCCTAGCACATAAGCCACAATTTTTTCATTTGTGTGACATAGCCAGTTGAATAGACAAAATACTTCAGTATTACTGCAAGAGATCCTTGCTGCCACCAACTTGATTTTCAATCATAGAATCATAGAATATCAGGTTGGAAGGGACCTTAAGGATTGTCTGCTCCAGATTTTCTTGGCAAAAGCACCATCTATCCCCCTGTCCAGCACAATCTTAAAATGTCTGATGCTAGGAAGTCCACCACTTCCTTGGAGAGATTGTTCCGATGGCTGATTGTTCTCATTGTGAAAAATTTTCCTCTTCTGCCCAGTCACAATCTGCTCAGGAGTAACTTGTACCCATTACCCCTCATCTTTCTGTGTGACTCCTTGTAAAGACGGAGTCTCCATCTTCTTTGTAGCCACCCTTTAAATATTGTAACATGATCTCCCCTAAGCCTTCCTTTCTCAAAGCTAAAGAAACCCAGTTCTCTCAGCCTTTCCTCGCATGGCAGGCTTTCCAGTCCTTTTATCATCTTGGTGACCTTTCTCTGGATCCTGTCCAGCCTGTCCACATCTTTTTTTTATATGACTGAACACAACATTCCAGGTGTGGCCTGACAAGCACTGAGTAGAGTAGGATAATGACTTTATCTCTGCCGGTGATACCCTTCTTGATAGAACCCAGCATCCTGTTGGCTTTCTTTGACATAGCTGCACACTGTGCACTCATATTGAGTTTGCTGTCCACCAGGACCCTCAAGTCCCTTTCCATAGAGCTGCTCCCCAGCCGGGTAGATCCCAGCCTGTGCTGCACTCCTGGATTATGTTTTCCCAGATGCAAAACCTCACACTTGCCCATGTTGAATGGTCAACAAGGTTCTTGTTAGCCCCCTCTTCCAGACTATCCAGGTCTTCCTGCAGGATGAGTGTCCACTTCCCCACTCAATTTGGTATCATCAGCAAACTTCATCAGGGTACACTTGATCCTGTCATCTAGATCACTTATGAAGATATTAAACAGCCCAATATGGATGCCTTGGGAACCCCACTTGTGACAGGTTGCCAGTTTGAAAAGGAGCTATTTAGCACCGCGTTCTGGGTGGGACCTGTCAGCCAGTTCCCCACCCACCACACAGACCGCTTGTCTAGACCGTAACATATCAGTTTCTGTAGGAGGAAGATGTGGAGAACTGTATCGAAACCCTTGAAGAAATCCAGGCTAACAATGTCCACTCTTTGCCCTACATCAACTGAGCAGGTTACCTTGTCATAGAAGGCGATCAGGTTTGTCAAGGCCAACTTGCCCTTGATGAATTTATTTTGTTTTAAGTATTACTGTTTTAAGTATTGAAAGGCTGCAATAAGGTCTCCTTGGGGCCTTCTCTTCTCCATGCTGAACACCCCAACTCTCTCAGTCTTTCCTCATAGGAGAGGTGTTCCACTCCTCTGATCATTTTTGTGGCCCTCCTCTGGACCTCCTCCAACAGGTCCATGTCTTTCCTGTGCTGAGGGCTCCAGAGCTGGACACAGGACTCCAGGCGGAGTCTCAGTAGAACAGAGTAGAGGGGAAGAATCACCTCCCCTGACCTTCTGGCCATGCATTTTTGATGCAGCCAAGGACATGGCTGGCTTCCTGCACTGCGAGTGCACATTGTTGAGTCATGTCCAGCCAACAGTCAGTACCCCAAACCCCTCTTTGCAGAGCTGCTCTCAATCTCTTCATCCCGCAGCCTGTATTGGTACCAGAGGTTGCCCCATTCCATGTGCAGGACCCTGCACTTGTCCTTGCTGAACTTCATGAGGCTCACAATCACTTCTCAAGCTTGTCCAGGTCCCTCTCAGTGGTATCCCATCCCTCAGGTGTGACAACCCCACCACTCAGCTTGGTTTTGCCTGCAAACTTGGTGAGGGTGCACTCAATGCCACTGTCTGTCATTGATGAAGACATTGACCAGTACTGGTCCTGATGCGGACCTCTGAGGGACACCACTTGCCACCGATCTCCATCTGGATATTGAGCCATTGACCACCACCCTCTGGATGACCACCACCATCCAACCAATTCCTTGTCCACTGAACAGTCCATCCATCAAATCCATCTCTCTCCAATTTAGAGAGAAGGATGTTGTGGGGGACCATGTCAAAGGCTTTACAGAAGTCCAGATAGACAACATCCATAGTTCTTTCCTTGTCCACTGGTGTCATCACTCCTTTATAGAAGGCCACTCAGTTGGTCAGTCACAACTTGCCCTTGGCAAAGCTGTGATGGCTGTCTTGAATCACCTCCCTGTGCCTTATAGCACCTTCTAGGGAGACTTGTTCCATGATATTCCCAGACACAGAGGTGAGGTTGACAGGCTGGTAGATCCCAGGGTCCTCCTTTCTACCCTTTTTAAATCCAGGTGCAATGTTTCCATTTTTCCAGTCATGAGGGACTTCACCTGACTGCCATGACTTTTCAAATATCATGGAGAGTGGCTTGGCAATGACATCAGCCAGGTCCCTCAGGACTCTGGAATCTGACATCTTGTCAGGTCCCATGGACTTCTGTATGTTCATGTTTGTCAGGTGGTCATGAACCTGATCTTCTTTTACAGTGGGATCTCTCCCCCAGTCCCTGCCTTGAGGTCCATGCACTTGAGAGTTGTGGGGAGAGAGATTGCCAGTGAAGACTGAGGCAAAAAAGTTGTTCAGTACCTTAGACTTCATCTGTTGTTACTAGTTTGGCAGTCTTGTTCATCAGTGTTGGGTATGCTTCTTTTGACCTTCCTTTTCTGGCTGGTATACCTGTAGAAGCCCTCTTGTTACTCTTTGTGCCCCTTGCCAAGTTCAGCTTGAGCCATGTCTTGGACTTCCTGACCCCTGGGCAAACCCCTGTATGACTTGATTGCACTTTGAAGAAGAGGTTTCACTACGTGACTTCTAGAGGTTGCTTCCAGCCAACTTTTCTATGATTATTTTCAGTACAGACCTTGTACCACAACAAAGTTTGAGAATGAAAAGCAGAAAACTCATGCGCTATCTTCGGAAAATCTTAGAAGAACAATTTTTTTCACGGGGTAAAAATAAAAATGAAAAGCACTAATAAAGACAGGGAAATAATGTCAGGTGTTTGAGAAAAGTTACAGATATATCTGACCTAGGCTAACTACAAGTACTTTTTCCTTTTTGTGAGCTCTGGACTCATGCAACTTCATAATTGCAAAGTTTGATTCAATCAGCTGATACTAGGTTTGAGTCAAAGAGGTCTGAGGAGCACTAGGTTAGGTTATTTTCTATTTCCTACATCTAAAATAGAAATATGCAAACACAAAAGAGGAAAAAAGGTAAACACACCATGCACTTAGCAAAATTGGCTTCATGTTACATCTTGTTTTATTACTGAAAATGGACACTTTTTAATGTGAAAGCCTGGCTGCATATTTCTGCAGCTCTCAGTGCTGAGAGGCATTGAGGCATCCTTGAGTCTGACTACTGGGACTTCTGGAGTATAAAAATAACTAGAGAAGTGCACATTCTATTAACAAAAATAAACACCTCAGTAACTTCTGAACTGTGAATCAACAAATGAACACTACTTAGCTGTAAAAGATTGAGTTCTAAATGAAAAATATTTGCTGAATTTCTCATTGCCCAGGAGAAATTTGCATTGCAAATACATGACACTTTGAAAGGGTCATATCACTTTTTGCATGTGTTACAACACTGCTGAGGCTTAATTTATGTACTGTCATTGAAGAGAGGGAAGTATAATGGATTTTTAATTATTCCAAGTTACAAAGAGCAAATGGAAGGTAGTCCAGTTTCTAAACAAAGCAGGAAGAGAATTAGGAGTTATAAAGAGTAAATTACACAGTCATGCCCTATTAAAGTTTTCTTGGTAACGTGGCATTCCTACATTTTAAAAGGTATACATTTATTTCTTGATTCACTCTCAGGGTACAATGCTTTATCACATTTTTAAAATGGTTAACAAGGTTGCATGCACCAAATTAACTCTGGTTTATTTATATTCGCACATACTTTGCTTTTCAGTATGTAGGTTAATGTACCATACAAAGGCAACAAAGCCCTGCTGATAGACTTAATTTTTCTGGCTTTTCCAGTTCCTCAACTTAAGAAAGTGGAAAGTTATTCACATACTTTCATAAAGTTCTTCATTCTCAGCTCATGTAATAAAGTACACCATTAATGGGACTTTCAAGCATAAATTCTCTTAGTAACTGCTAGCACTTAGGATGAGAAGTTAAAGGGCAAAACTGATTGGCAAATTTTTTGCATTGGGGCATTTTTGGATCTTAAACACTTGTCTAGTGATAGCTGATTACAAGGCAGATAGTAGTACTTTTCTATATCTCTATTTCTTCCTGTTCACTAAGAATGTGATCCAGTGCATATTAAAGTCACCAAAAGTTTTAATAATTTCAATATGGATTTAAATCACCACAACACATAGAGTATTTTTCCTCCATATATCTGACAGAACTTTATCACTAAAACTTAGTTTCAGCATTCTCACTTCTCCCCACACTCATCTTTCCAAGTCTTCCATGTCTCATTTTTTCTCTTCACCCTTGTTGCCACTGAAAACACACATTTTACGTGGGTTTTCATTAAAATAGATAAAATTATAAATTTTCTTTGATTAGGTTCCATTCATCTAAATATGGTAAATTTTGATGTTCAGCTGAACTTTGAATAGTTTGAGCTTTAGAATAAATCTGGAGATCTTACAACTGTTCTGCTTTTGGTTCTGAAATACTACAACAAACCTTGTTGGTGTTTCATCATTTGCAGTTCCATCTGGAACCCATAAGGAAAATTTGCATACATAAAAATAAAATATTATCTGAATATTTCAGACCTTCATTAAAGGTTTGGTTTAATTTCTGGTCTAATCACAGATGAAACTCAAGTGGTGTTGGGGGACACTTAGATTTGGACTGGTTTATATCTAATTTTCATCATCATGATAACTGCCTTCTCTTGGGAAAATGCAATAATTAAAAATTCTGCTGCTTTTTGTCAAGATTGACTTTATGGTAAAGTGTTACAAGAAGTAAATGGATTGGATTCAAATACCTGTGATGCCTTTTAATAGGCTTTGGAGGGCTACAAGGAATGAAAGGTAAGAATTCAAAGTTGAAAAGTTTACATGCACCTACTGCCAAGAATTTATATGTTTTAGTGCAGAAGCTCCCCTACTAGAACATAAGACTGGTTATGGACTTCCAGACCGAGTTTCTGTATGGCAGTGACAGCTATGCTAGAGCCATAAAAGAAATGAAATGTATTTTTATTGCTGTGTTTAAAATTTTGAAATAGATTGGTTTCATTGTTTTTTGGAACATTGCTTCATTGTGTTTCACAGCAGAAAAATTCACAATGGGGCCTTTTGAAGACCCCTGGTGTCTGGAGAGTTTGGGCACAATTTAGAGTGCTTGCAACTGAGCAGTCTGTGATTCCACAGATAGAAGCCTACTGCTTCCATTATTTTGAGTTATTAGTGTTTTGTTCCTCTATTTTTCTAATACATACACAATGTGTGAAGCAGTTGGTTTCTTTTCTCAAATTAGATTTAACAGTAAATGATAGCAGTTTCACCAGAAATGTCCCGTATACCAGAGACTGTGGTTGTGTCTGCTATCAATAACATAAAGTAATATGTGAGACACTCCAGGGGCTACTAAAAGAGGAAACAACATATACCATATCAAGTTCTTAAGCCAGAAAAATCTAAAATGGCAACATCATAAAATCTGCCTCTGTGAGTAATGACAGACATGGATAGAAGTCTCAGGCTCAGCCTTAAATGTAATATATTACTTCTACTCCTGCCATTCCCTGGTGACTGCTACTTCTCTCTGCGGGATGGAGCATGCAAGCTACCAAAAATATGTGTTTGCTACTGTTGGCAGACTGTCTCTGAGAGCAACAGTTAAAAAACGAAATCGGGCATGTGCCATCCACTTCTGTGGAAGTTTTCCAGGCGGTATTTCAACCTGCAAACAGGGATTCCACCTTCTCAGATGCCCTTGCATAATAGGTAAGAGGCTCTGCAAGTGGAACTGAACAATGGCGAGGTCGATGGTTGATCTAGGCTGAAGGTGTTGTCAAGGTTAAGTTGGTCTATGCGCTACGGCAAAAACGCTTCCATAAAGAAAAAAAGACAGTTATTGACATAGAAGACTTTCTCCTGTGGGGAACAGATGGCCTATGCAGACTGGACCCACTTCTTAGGGAAGTCTGCTGCCTCCCTGGGGCCCAGGTTAAAGATGCGAAGGTCCCAGTTGCCTGGAGGCTAAAATCTGTAACACCCATCTACAAGAAGGGCTGGAAGGAGCATCCAGGGAACTACAGGCCTGTCAGTCTGACCTCAGTGCCCAGAAAGGTTATGGAGCAGATCATCTTGAGCGCCATCCCATGGCACGTACAGGACAACCAGGCAATCAGGCCCAGTCAGCATGGGTTTATGAAAGGCAGGTCCTGCTTGACTAACGTAATCTCCTTCTATGACAAGGTGACCTGCTTAGTGGATGAAGGAAAGGCTGCGGATGTTGTTTACCTGGACTTTAATAGAGCCTTTGACACTGTTTCGCACAGCATTCTCCTGGAGAAACAGGCTACCCATGGATTGGACAGGTGTACTCTTCTCTAGGTAAAAAACTGCCTGGATGGCTGGGCCCAAAGAGTTGTAGTTGGCAGTCAGTCATGACTGGTATTCCCCAGGGCTCAGTACTGGGTCCAGTTCCGTTTAATATCTTTATCAATGACCTGGATGAGGGATTCGAGTGCACCCTCAGTAAGTTTGCAGACAACACCAATTTGGGTGGGAGTGCTGATCTGCTTGAGGGTAGGATGGCTCTACAGAGGGATCTGGGCAGGCTGGATCAATGGGCTGAGGCCAATAGTATGAGGTTCAACAAGGCCAAGTCCCAGGTCCTGCACTTGGGTAACAACAAACCCCATGCAACACTGCAGGCTTGGGGAGGAGTGGCTGCAAAGCTACCTCGTGGAAAAGGACCTGGGGTGTTTGTCAACAGCCGGCTGGATATGAGCCAGCAGTGTGCCCAGGTGGCCAACAAGGACAAAAACATCCTTGTCTGTATCAGAAATAGTGTGGCCAGCAGGACTAGGGAAGTGATTGTCCATCTGCATTCTGTATTGGTGAGGCCTCACCTCAAGTACTGTGTTCAGTTTTTGGCCCTTCACTACAGGAGGAACATTGAGGTGCTGGACTATGTTCAGAGCAGGGTAAAAAAGCTGGTGAGGGGTCTAGAGCACAACTCTTATAAGGACCATCTGAGGGAACTGGGGTTGTTTAGCCTGTCGAAGAGGAGGCTGAGGAGAGACCTTATCACTCCCTATGGCTACCTAAAAGGAGGTTGGAGAGGGGTGGGGGTCAGTCTCGTTCCCAAGTAAAAGATGATAGGACAAGAGGAAATGTCCTCAAGTTGCATCTGGGGAGGTTTAAATTGGATATTAGGAAAAATTTCTTCACTGAAAGGGTTGTCAAACATTGGAACAGGCTACCCAGAGAAGTAGTTGAGTCACCATCCCTGGAGGTATTTAAAAGATGTGTAGATGTGGTGCTTAGGTACATAGTTTAGGCATGGACTTGGCGGTGTTAGGTTTGCGATTGGACTCGATCTTAAGGGTCTTTTCCAACCTAAATGATTCCACGATTCTCTGAGGATAAATAGGAAGTGTGGGATGACACTTGACTATTTAGGAAGTAGTGGTGGAGGTTGGGCCTAGTGAAGTTCTTTGGGAATAAAGAGAAAAAAATGGTTTCTTCTAAGCTTCAAGATGATAGTAGATAAGTGTAGAGAGAACTCATGAGAATATTCATGCATATTAGTAAAAAATGACCTTTTAATCAAAATGAATATTTTTGATCTGCTTGAATTGTTTCAAGCAAAACCACAGAATCTGAAGGTTAATGTATTTGTTCTCACTTCTGAAAATTTTTGTCATTTCCTGCAACATCACAAATGAAAAAGATAGCAATGAAAGAAAGAAAACAAAAGCAAAGCAAAAGAATAAAAATCCAGAAAAATGTGAGCAAACAAACAAGCCTCCCAGGAGAGCACGAAAATTCATCGGCCTTTTTAGTAGGTTTTGAGAAAAATAAAATTGCTGAAGGAAAATGCTTTATGATGTTATTTTTAGTACTCCAAAATTGGAATATCTTCTGGAATTGTATTACCACCATATTATACTCTTGTCAGCTGAAGCCCTATTGTAACTAAATGTGGCAAGTGTTTACCTTGCAGGTGCATAGAGACTAGAAAAATAAGGACCAGACTAATGCAGTCAGTATGGACTATTAAAACCAGTGTCACCTCCCACACACATTGCAGCTAACCTGATGGAGGTGAAAATTGTCTTTCCTTATACAAATACTTGTTACTACAGAAATAAATCTGGGAGACATCTGTGAATCAGATTGCCATTATCCACAGTTTTAAAATAAAAGCACTGCTGAATAATGAAGAAGTTCTCTCAAGTCCTCACTTGAAAAACCTGAGCTTCTGTGATGCAAAAAGTGAAAAGGACAGCCATTTAAAAATGGTCCCACAAAAGTGTACAGACACTGTAGGTGTTGAATACTATTTCCAGTGAAGAGACTGAGCTGGCTTGCAAACGTGTGGCTACCGTATATGCAAAGGAGTTGCCAGGGGGAAGTAGATATTTGTAATGAAGATTAAGCAGGTTTACTGGAGCTACATAAGTATGGGGGACATATATTTTCACCTGATTCCAATATCCTTTTCTAATCTGTTTTTTTTCCGAGGGTGTGATGCCTTGGTTATTGTTTTTTGCAGGAGTAAGGCTCTCCTTCTTTGTAAACTTTGACAGGAAAAAGTGACCCAACATTGATATGGGTCTTCCACACCCTTTAGATATAGTTGGTTTACTGGATGCTGAGTACTGAAGACTCATTCTAGTTAAAATTAGAAATCATGCAGTCTGGACCTGAGAATCTCTCCAGCAAAAGCCAGTACAGTTCCATTGGCAGGAGTAGTCATGACAAATCAGTGTCATCACCACTGGTCTTTGGTGTTACATCACTGTTATGAGGAGTGCAATTGTTTTTTTCAGCTGATTGACAAGATTTATTCTCCTTTAACTATACTCAAGCTAGTTATGCTACTTTAACTAATAACTGAGGGCTTTCTTACTGACCTCAAGAAAATTGATGCAAATTAAATAAGGGGAACATAAATCAAATTGTAGATTAAACACTTGTGCCAGTTAGATCAACAGGATTGCTATCAACTATAGCAGGGTTGAGATGTCCTGCTTTAAAAAAAAAAAAAAAAGGTTATGGAAAGAAGTCAAGTAAAAAATATACCTTAATCTTTTTTTTTTTCATCCCTGGATTATTAACCAAAGGCACCAGAGAGTCTTATGACATATAACTGACAAAGTTTTTGTCTTTTTACCTACACTATTAGAAAAAAACAATAAACTGAATGTGTTAAGTCTGTTGTCTTTTGGCAAAACTTACAACATGATCTAAAAGAGCATTTATTAAATAACCAAGAAGATTTGCTGATCAAATTAGCTCAGCAAGTTCCTTATCCTGGCCTGGACTTTTTTGCAATTCTGATCAGGACAGAGAAACAGACATCAGGATCAAGAAGCCCTCATATCAAACCTGTTTTTACTATGTTGTAACTACCAATTAGAAGTGTGATGAATTACAGAAGTTCAGTAGATTATATTTAATCAATTGTATATCATGGTATGAACAGAGAGCAAGCTTTAAAAATCTGTTAACTGAAAACTTAGATGATCTAAAAATATCTACAAAAATATTTATAAAGACAAATACAGACAGAATGCCTATCAATGAAATCAAAACCTTGTGGACAAAAATCCACAAGAAATTGACTACTTCACACCAGAAACGTGATAAGGCACACTGAAAGGTAAGATTACGTTGACTAAAAGGCCTTAGGAATTCCTTTCTTCTTTCTCTGAGTTGGGGTGAACTTACTCATTTGGATACCACTTGTTACCACACCTGCAAGATGGATATCATTTTCTCATTTACAGCATTGTATGTGTGAAACTGCTATAGAAAAGGAGATAAAGCAAGAAGATGACCCTCCTTGCAGCTCAGAAGGCAGAGTGATACTCACCTAGTGGTATCACAAGCTCCAAAACCTAACATCTCTGCTGCTGCTATACACACAGTAGGCTAATCCAACAGCAGTTCATGGACATTGACCCTTTTGTCAGTAAGATCTGTTCCTGTTTCTACTAGGTAAAACTTTGTGATCTGGAGACAGCAAAAAAGAGTCATACAAAGGATTTCCGGGTGTTTTGACTCTTCTGCCTTTTCAATGGTGCTCTCAGTGGACTGGAAGTGATGTAGATCCTGTTACATTTCTTCCATTGAGATTAGAGTGTGACAATAACTAAAAGACAACATGGAGGTTGGTAACATCATGCTTTCACTGAAGGAACTCCATGAAAAACACATGGCTGACAAAAGAGGTCTCAGCACAATGAAAATTCAAAATTATGTGACAATTAAGTATACTTAATGCAAAAAGTCTCTAAGAAGTTTTTCAGAATTAGAAAGCAACACATTTCCATTGCTTTAACACAATCTGACAATAAAGTTCTGCATTAGACTGAAAAATAGAAGAAGTTAATCTAAGATACTAACAGAAACCTGGCTCTTGACAGTCAGCTGTGATTAAGCAGATGTTAGAGAGCAAAATCTTTGACAAATACCTCTGACAGTTAATTACTATTTTCCTTAAAAGTTTCTTTTTTCAAAACAAGGTCAATGCAGAAAGATACATGAAAATGAATAAAAAGAATGAGCTGCCATTTAACAAAGTTTTTGCTATAAAATGAACTGTATGAATTTATGTCAAGGCTATAAAAGCACAAATGTAACACATTACGCAAGCATCTTGGTTCATTTCATGTTAAACATTAAAGCTTAAGTGTCCACTCCCAAGTCCCAGACCATAAACTGCCAGCATGAGCAGTATTTATGTACATTTGAATGAGGAATGAATAGGACTAATAAGGTAACACATAGCCTAATAGGACAGAAGTATGTTAGACATTGGTTATTTATGTTGTTGACATTGTATATGTTAAAATATTAAAAGATTCTCATCTGCCCAATAGATAGTCATATTTTAAGCAGTACAAAGAAAAGGAATACATACTTATATTAAAAAATATGACAAAGCATGAATGAAGCACTTTGAATACTTTAAAATTGCATGCCTGACAAATACTTCTTCATCTACTGCAAAATAAAATGATAAATAATTTCAAATTAAACATTATAAAAATTGATTAGTTTCACTAAATATTATGACATCATATTTTACAGAAATGTCAGAATGAATAGTTGAATGCATACTACTTATGAATAAAGATATTAGCTGCTGACCCACTGAACTAGCACATCTCCAAAGAGCTGAAATCTTTTGGCATTGAAATTTTGTCTGTGATATTCAGAGTGGCATCACCTCACTTACCTTAAGGTGTCTCCAGCACAGGTGTAACATTTAAGCTAGGGTATCTAGACCTTCATTTTATTCTGTCGAGACCTATTCAATGACATCCATAACCTACAAAGGTTTACTCATTCCACTGTGATGCAGACTATACATTTTATTAGGTAATTGCATCTAACCTCATCTGACTAGCTAATCTGCTGTAATGGAGACCTAGATGTGTTACTGACATGTAAAGGTCTATTTTGTAAATGCCTAAAGCTAATGGATCTACCAACCTTAATGCAGGTATCACAAAATCTTCTAAGGGAGAAGTAGAATGTAAAAGAGACCAGCTTCCTTTCCTTTGTGGCAGTAGCCAAACATCATTACATACTATCAGTCATCATGAGAGTGACAATTGAAAAAAATGAAAATACAGATGTTACTTTGTTTTAGCATTAGTATATATCAGCCTATTAAAGTAGGTCAACACCAGCATTCACACTTCAGACATTAATATAAGGAGGAGAATAAAATGAACCCTGGATCTTGACGGCCAAAAAGTAGTTTCAACAGAGATAGCACAAAGAGAAATTTCAGTGTAAAGCTGTATAAAAGAATTATTATTTAAAACTCTTTTAAAAAGTAGTTTTTCTTGGAGAGCTCTGAATGGTGAACTTTCTTCTCTTTAAGTAGTGACAATGTTAAATTTAGGATAATACTTTACACCTCAGACAAAACACAACTGATTTTGCCTACCAAAACAATATGAAGCCAGGAGTGCTTCTCTCTCGGGAATACCAAGCACTTGCCTTTTGTGTTTGCTGCTTTGCGCTTAAAAGAAAGGATAGTGCTAGATTATAATGTTACATTTTAAACAAATGCAAAAATGATTCAACTTAAAAGCAGAGCAAATATGACCGATTAGGATTGTGTCAAATGAATGGTTATCCTGCAGGAAGAATTATACTGAAAATTGCATAATATTTCTCTCTCTAAATATCTTTGTTCTGAAAAAATCTATAGCTTTAAATATAAAGAAATCAATAAAAAAAAGGGCCATATGAAAAAAAGAAATCATATCAGAAAGAATTACTAATGTATTTAGGAAACAAGTTATTTAGTACCTGAAAACAATTGCATATTGTACTTATTTTATGTGGAATTCAGTATATATAAGCGTGCGCATTTATTCGTGTGCATACTTATTCCCTTTGGGATGAACCCAAAAAATTTCATCCTTTTGTTTTAAACTGTATGAAAGACAGATACAGAAGCAAGAAAGGAAATATGTACATTCACGGAAGTAAATTAAGCAATGACTACACTATGTCATACTTCTTTTTGCTGAGACAATAATTTTCCCAAAGGAGAAAAAGCATCTGGTACTTAAGTAGCAGGGTTCTTGATGTTCGCATACTTCTTCAGATACCTCTAAGTGACAGAAAATGAGCAGAAGTGACAGATAATTCAGAATCAATATGTACTGTGTGCAGTGAAAACTAACACAAATGAAATATAAGCACCCCTGCCACAGAGAAACCAAAGAAAACTTGACTGAAGAAGTAAATGCAGGCTTTAGTTTGCATTTGCATTTTCTCTACTCGTACAAACTATCCTCCTGGCATCCTATTCAGTCTCTGGCTGGAAAAGTATTGATGATTTTGGGGCAGAAGCTGGGTTCCATAGTTTGAAAGTATAATTTTCTTCCTGAGGAAAGAGGACTCCTGGTAAACACAAGTGCATAGGACAGATCTACAGTGCTTTTTTGGTGCTCGTTTCTGGTGTAAGCAGAGCATCAGAGAGGGAGAGGGACAAGCAGACTTCTTAGTCCTGAAAGTTGTCTCTAATTATGATTATTAAAGATTGCTTATAAAGAATAATTTGTGAACTGTATGGTTACATCTATACCAATTAATTAAACAATAAGATTGTTGTACTGTTGTTTCGTTCTGTTCTGTTCTATCTTATTCTAGGAATTGTATCAAAATAGGGACTTTTTTTGGTCTGAGAGGGTTAGGAAAGGCAAAAATCCTAGTATAGTGAAATGATGAAAGTCCTCTGCAGCTTTAAGCTACAGCTACTCTAGTAAATTGCAGGTCTCTCAGACCATTGACAGAAAGAGAGGCCAGTGATCCATGGAACAGTCCAGATCTACGCTAGTAAACTCCTTTAGCCCCCAAAACAGGGTAGTCATAACCAAACTGACTGTGGTGAGCAAGCTCCAGTCCATGTTAGCTATAAACCACGACTGGGAATCGTTTAGGAGGCCATTAGTGGGCAGCCTCTTCCAGGGACTAGAATGAACCCAGCTTTCCAGGTTTGAGGATGAAACTATTCCAGGGACTATTCACACAGACATACCCGGAGACAGATTTCAGGACCTGGGAGTCTGCTCTATTTGCTTTGTCCCAGTCCCCCAGTCTGCTGCTGCTGCCATTTTGACCTTTCTTCTACCATCTGGCTTGCACATACTCTTTGCACATCCTCTCTCCTCCCCTTCAGCTCTTCTGCATTTTTTTTTTTGCTTTTCTTGTTGCTTCTTCACCCTTACTACATGACTGTAACATTACTTCTGCTGCTACTGCTTGTCATCACTTGCCACTGATTTCTGTTGTTCATTTTTAGCAGAATTGCACCACCGTGTTGGGATGTGGATGATCCTGTCCTGAGGCGCTCCTGTCTCTACACAGATAGTCATTAGTCCAAAGGGAAGAAATGCTCCAACTGGCCTTGTGTGAATCTGCTTTCTTTTGATCTATTAGCAGGGACTGTCTGGGGCAATTTCATGTTGCATTACACTTCATAGAATCATAGAATGGTTAGAGTTGGAAGGGACCTTAAAATATCATTGAGTTCCAACTGGCCCTGCCATGGGCAGGGACACCTCCCACTAGACGAGGTTGCTCAAAGCCCCATCCAGCCTGGCCTTCAACACCTCCAGGGATGGGCCATCCACAACTTCCTTGGGCAACCTGTTCCAGTGCCTCACCACCCTCACAGTAAAGAATTTCTTTCTAGT
Organism: Limosa lapponica baueri; assembly: GCA_002844005.1. Taxonomy (NCBI): domain Eukaryota; kingdom Metazoa; phylum Chordata; class Aves; order Charadriiformes; family Scolopacidae; genus Limosa; species Limosa lapponica. The sequence goes on from KZ505692.1 coordinate 406,491, forward strand.
ATGTAATCTAAATCTTCCCTCTTCCAATTTAAAATGGTTACCCCTTGTCCTGTCACTACATTTCCTGACAAACAGTCCCTCTCCAGCTCTCCTGTAGGCTCCCTTCAGATATTGGAAGGCTGCTATAACGTCTCCCTGGAGCCTTGAAAACCTCTGTCCTGGGAGATTATTAAAAAATAAACACAGTTCAAAACAATAAGCTGGATATCTGAGCAAACCTCAAACTGAGTGTTTTAACAGTCCTAGAAAAAAAAATAACTCATTTCTGTGTTGCATAGCTTTTGGCAGGAGATAGACCCCTAAGGCAGCTCAGGCTTAAGCAGAGGGTTGATAAGCATGCCATGGAGCACAGTTGTAGCTATTATCTGAAACTTCATATGCTGTAATCAGCTGATATTTTCTTGAGATGGTCTGTGATGTCTCTAAATTCCACCTAAATGGACCTTTGTGATCCTTATTTTTTTCACTGAATGTGATCGTATTACTGTGGTGCAACAAATTATTCTATATCATAAAGAACCACTGCCCACAGACAGCAGCAAAGCACAAGGTAAAATATGTGGACTTAGATTTCAGCTCTTTTCTCAACCTTAGATCTTATTTATGGACTTATCCAGTAGCCTGATTCAGCAGGATCTAAGTTTTTCTTTTTGATTTTGTTCTGTGTTTAAACTATTAGATCTGCCACTTCATGTTATGAACTTATGTGAGTTAGAAATGGTAGCAGAGTAAAACAACAACAAAATCTTCAAAAAAGCTCCATCAGACTGTACCAGTGAACCTAAACTAAACTGGCGATGCTGTTGAAATACACTGTCATCTTTGCTCTACCTTCAACAACAATGAAGGCTTAAAATGAAAATATGTTCTTCAAATAACATACAGAATAATTTACATGCAATGACATGGTTTTTCTTATCCACATTAAGCCCATCTGTGCAATAGAGAATATGACAGAAATAGAAATTGGAAGGCAAGGGGGGAAAGATCTAGCACATCAGTGTTCATGTAATAGACCAACTAAAGTAGAATATGAGCAATATAAAATTCTGACCACTAGCTGTCTGGAAGAGACTAATAGATTTGCATGAGTGACCAAAATCTCTTTATTCTGCTCAATAGTATGGTGAAGGGTGGCTGAAGATGCTCTGTGCCTTGGCTGGTCCATTTCTTCATTGATTTTGAAATAGTGTTGCAGTTGTGTTCTGATCTTGTTTAAGCTGTACTATAAACCAGGCCCCTGGTTTCTTTGACAGAGTTTGTCCCATAGCATGCCAATATGGACACTGGAAAATAAAATTAGAGGGACCCTCCAAAGCAGCAAGCAGCTTTCTTCAACTAATTGCAACTACTTCCTAAAAAGCCGTAAGAGATCCGTCTACAGAGTTCTGACAGCCCAAACTGGCACCAAACCGTAGTGTTTGTGGTTATTCACGTGTATATCCTTAAAGAAAGCCTGAGGAACTGTCCCTTGTTAAAACACGAAGGTTTGTGGTATCATTTTGTACCTGGAAAACTCCATAAATCCAAAACCTCTCTTTCCTTTGATATTTGCCTTTTGAACCTATTATGGGAGGAGTCTCTGAGTTTCACTAATTGCAGGACTAGTACATGGATCCTTTTGTATGTGATCTACAAGCATCTGGAAAAGGGACAAGGCAAACAGAATGGTAAATTTGCATAAAAGCTTTTGGCTTTAATAGTTCGTTAGGTCAATACACAATTAATTTTTTTTCTGTGTGCTACAAAATGTTCTCTGATCACTAGGGTACATGTAATTGCATTCCCAGATGAAATGCTGTATAGTACCAGCCATTCACCAATTCATAGCAAAGAGCATACAGTTGTTGGAACCGGGTGTAATTCTCGGAACTGCTGGTTTTGTTTGTTGAGGTGTTTTCCTCACATATACAGTATGTATGATCATACCGTAACTGTTTAGAAACTCAAAGGATTGCAGAAGTTACAGTATTCTCCACTGTTCCTACAGTAGTAGCAGTTTATACTTTGATTTTTATTTGAAATAAGCATTTCTTTTTGAGTTTGAAAACTGAATAAAAATTTGTGCTTTTTTTTTTTTTCCTGCTGTGACTAGTTGCCATGTCAATACCCTATAATTTACTCTGACATCAAATGGACACCTTACATCTAAACTACCTGATTTCCTAGGAAACTTGTTTTATCTCATAATTTGAATGCTTTCAAATGTCCATGCAAGATCTACACTTTTACATTTTCTAAGAGTCTTGTGACCTTGAGGAAGATTTATTTTGTTATGTGTTGTTGTACTGTAATTACAGGCAACTTTGAAACGTCTTAAATTCTAAGAAAAAAAAAAGTATTACATTTTAGTAATGCTATAGTGTCTTATATACTCATAGTTAAATATAATGCAAATAGATTTGATTTTTTTTTTTAATTCAAAAATTTTTTGAATGTTTGTTTAATTCTCATCAACTCTGTTTTAACAAAACAAATGTAATGTGATAAAGAAACAAAACAATGGTGAGATGATAATGTGGACTTTGTTGTTTTTCCTGTGTAATAAATTGCATTCCTCAGTACCAGAACAATATATTGTCTAAAAACCAGAAATGCATCTTTCTTCTAAAAAATTCACAGAATCCAGAAACTTAATGTGAAATATGAAATAGTAAGCCATGTTTTGGTTATACCTATGCCTTTTTTTATCTTCTGTGAAAATAATAACAGATGATATCACATTGAATAATACCTTGTGCCTGAGAAACCCATCTATTAGTTTATTTATTGATGAGTATGCCTACTTACCTGTCACTCAGTTACTTCCATATTAACTATTATGTGGTAACACTTCCCATTTACTTAATTTTTAAATAATAAAAATAAAAAGTTAATAATGTCATCCTCACAAAAAAAAAAGGTAAATGTGGTTCTGTATAATTGTCTAGAGATCTTAGGAAAAATAAGGATCATGTTTTACTCTGAAATAATTTGGGGTATAGGAGTTCAGAATCTGAACAAAGTTCTCCCCAAACAAGGGATTCAAATAAAATATCTTGTTTTGTTCCAGTTTCTCATTCTGAACATTGACTTGGGACCAATTATTTCTGGTTTCAAAAAGTAACCTTATATGCATGCAAGAAACAAATAAACACAGTCCCCTGGATATATATTGAAATGCTAAGAGTTTCTCTTAAATAACAGCATACTCATGGAGTTAATCATAGATAATTAACCTGAGACAGTTACTCAGTTAGTTGTAAGCGTATAAAAGCCTTCAGAAATGGAAGCCACTTCAAGGGTTACAAAAATCTTGTATTTTGTTTACCATTTCATAAAATCTGTCTTGAAAACTGCAAGGACAATTTATATTTGTTTGCTTAGTTGAAAAAATGGTCCCAGCAACATTGTTTTAGATCACACTTCATCCTTATCATACACAAGTTTTGTTCAGTAATATTTGTTGTAGATGTAGATAAAAAAGCTTACCATCAAAAGAGGTACCCTTAAAAGCTATGTGAAAATTATTATTTGACTGAAACAAAGCCAAGAAGAGAAATTGTTACTGAAAGTTTCAGTAGCATTTAGATTTCTGAAGACTGATTTATTTGAAAAAAAATATTTTGGTGTTACCTCTGTTAACAGTTAAACAGTATACATAAATGCTCCTTTAATTCCTTTCCATTTAGTGTAAATTTTTGAGCTCTTGAGATGTCGTATTTTGAAATGCATTATTTAGTATCATACTAAAAACTTAATGCCTAACCTTATCAGATTCCCTAAGCATGACAGGTACAAGCAACTTTCTTCTTGGGCTTTAGGAAACCTACACATATTGCCTTGATGTCAAAACTCAAACTGAATCATCAGCTGCCCACAATCTATATTTATCCAAAACACCTAGAGTTTCAGAAAATGTATTATGCTCACTCATAATACAGGAGAGGATGAACCCAGGAAAAGACTTCAGCTAAAGTTATATCTCTCTGGAGAGATGGCACCTTATGCCATATTATTTATGTAGTTGTTTCTTGATGGTTAAGAACTATGCATTCTGTAAGTCCTCTGCTGTCTTGATGCGAGTACCAACTAATATGAGACAAGCAAGCATGCCTGCTTGTTTTGCAAAGGAAAACAAAGGTTTACTTTTTTTTTTGCAGATATCCTTGACATGCCAGGAATTTTGCTTGCCTGTTTGGTTGTTTGGGTTTTTTAATATTTCTTATTTCATTATAGCTGCAAAAATGAAATAATAGGTAATCCCTGTTAGCTAAGAGATAGAGGAACAGCAGGATAGATATTGTGATGCATAGACAAAAATTTCCTGAATGAACTCAGATGAGGAGAGCAACTACTTTTTTTCAGAACAAAAATATTTCTTTTTGTCACTTAAGTCTATTTTCCCAATTACTGATGAATACTTATGGAAATATGTCATTTTTGAGTCTCAATGCTGTTGTTATAAATGTTTCTGCCCCTTGGCTGCCACTGGAAGCAGATGGTAGGCTGACAAGATATATTTAAGTTCTGAGTGCCATGAAGGAACTAAAAGCAGTAAAGGAAGGTAATTTGAAATATGGTGAATATAAATCATAACTTCATCAGCATAATTGTAAAACTAGGCTTTGATCCTGGAAGGGAAACTTCTTACACAGGAATCTGCACTTGATATCATAATATGTAGTGGTACTCTGTCAAAAAATCTCCAGCACAGAACCTTTGCCAAAGACCCCAAATTTCCCATGGCTTACTCCTTCCTATGTCCCATCCCTTACTCCTTCCTGAGACTAAAGAACACAGGTGTGTTGCATCAGACCAACAGTACCTTCAGCCTGATATCCTCTCCTTGACAATGGCTAAAAGATGATGTTGAGGGAAAAGTGTAAGAACAGGGGAATAATTTATGATTATTTTTTTCTAATACTTGACCAATCATCACTTATTTTCAACTCTGCCACCTATGGTTTAGGTATTTCTTAATATTGGTGGATTTTTCTTCTGTGGGCCTGATAGGAACCACTGCAATCTGCAGTTGCAATCTTGGAAGACCTCTTGGAAGACAACCTGTATCACTTCTTTTTAGGTCTGTTGCATAGACAGTGAACAATAAGTGTATAGAATTTGAAGTTCTCCGTGAAGATTCCCAGTTGTCACCTTTGGCTACAAAGAGAAACGAGCTTTGGTGGGTTTCAAGCATTTGCATTGCACTATGTCTATACTACAGTTGTAGTACAAAATCTAACCTGAGACCAAATGTGTTGGTGAAATAATCAATATAATTATATAACAGGAATAGAGAAAGAAGCTGCTCTTTGACTTTCATATCAAAATGTTTTCTACCTAGATATGTAACTGATGAGCTATAAAATAGCTAGAATTATTTCTTTTTGCATTTGGTTTGCTAAACATGAAATAAGACAAATTTATTTTAATGAGAATTTTAATGAGAATAAGAGAATTTATTCCAAGTATTTTATAGAAGCTAAAAAAATAATACTTTTAAGAAGATAAAAAATTAATATTTTTAAGAATATTTAATGCATATATTACTTATTATTATGTAAGTATACATGTACATTTATGTGCCAATTTTATGTTGTTTGCCACCTTGAACAGTAATCTAGAGATCTTGCTAAAAGCTGGAAGAAACCTGGATTAAACAACTTTTACAATGGCTGCAATAGCTTCACTTCCTACAGAAGAAAAAACATTTTATGTGCTATTAATTAAGTTCAAAGGTCAAAAAATCTAAGACTACAGCTAAGATCAGTTGAAAAAGAAAGGACAAAAAGGTGTAGCACCAAAGCATACATATGCATGTAAGACAAAAATGTCCTGAAAGTGGAGCCTCTGACATGTCTATACACCACAAAGAGAAGAGAATCCAGATAGAACAAGCCTTCTCTTGGCCAAGGTGTTATGTCCATATGATTCTGAGTAGAAAGGGGTTCCACATACAGCTCCAGAATACCTCCAGTCAAACTCACATAGGTGTGCATGTTTCATACTTCACTGCACAGTACCAGCATGACATGGATTAATTTTCTATGTGTGGCTGAGTGGCCTTGTTCAAGGGAAGAAAAACCTTGTTAGACAAGTTTTGCTGTTTGTTGTTGGAATTAGGGAGTAAGAGTGAAAGGCATATGAAAGTCAAAATTTGTTTTTTACAGGGACATTGATGCAACTGAACTAGAACCAACATTTCTTTGAGGACAGTTTTCACTTAAAAGTCACTATATTTTCTTTTGTTGTAGTCATTACATGAGTCAGCCATTGAAAAGCGCTAATAAACCATGGTAGAGTTAGGAATATATTACAGAAGAATTCTTGAATGACAGAATGCATTGCTTCAACTGGTCAAAGTACTATTTAGTTAAATAAATCTTGTCAATCTGAGAAAAATGTATTGAGAATGCAGCAAAGTTTGTGAGATTGGAACAAAGCTAGTTTGGCAAATAAAATTTTATGTGATTATAAATGTGTTCAGATTTTACGTGTCAGGTAGTTTTTGATGAGAAATAACTTTTTATTGGAAAGACTCAGTAAACAATCATGCAAATTTTTGTTTTGAACTGCAAATTTGGACTGTATTAAAAACAGGAGCTAAAATAAGAACTAACGTTTAGAGTTACTTACATGTCTAGCTGTGAATTATGCTGGTAAATTACATCTTATTTTAATCCTAGTTTTAGGGTCAGAAGGTTACATGACCATCTACTTGAAACACTTTAAGTCATCATTCATTAAAAATATCTGCTATACACTTCCTCAATTTTTATAAAACTAAATAGTTTCCTCTGTGTGCATATACCTTCTGATTTATGTCTTTCCATCACATGCACCATATTCTCTGTATAGAACTTCTACCTTCATAAGACAAAGTCTGCACTTGTTAGGTGTATTAAAACAGGAAAGACTTTTGCAGCTTCAAAGCCTCAATGTATTCTTCTTTAAAATATCATCCAGAACTATGCTTAATGCAAAATAAATATGTGAAATATAATTAGGAGAATACTCCAAAGCTCTTCGCTGCTCAGTTGTCATGGTTGATTATCTTATAGGAAAAATTGCCTGGATGGAAGAACTGGTTTCACTGAAGCCAATAGGAAATATCCTCTTGACAGGAATATGACCAAGATTTCCACAGCTAAGTCTGTATTGAGGTAAAATAGGACTTTTCTGAAGCAGCCCTGACCCCTAAACTGCATGCTTTTGACTAGTCAACAAACCAGATCCGACAACTTTGAAAATCTCATCCATAAATCACAACTGCAGCACAACCCGGCAAACTCATATAAACACATTTAAGTGAATGTCTCCTAGTGAAGACAGATCCAACCCCAAGTTAAAAAGCAATGAACACCTGTCAGTGCTTAATAATGTCTAACTATTAGGCCCACTCTCTAGTTTTGAGGCTTAGGCATCTCCAATAGCTCTCATAAAAATTGGTCCCAGTTACATGAACAAGAGCCTGTTAAGGTAACTAACTAAAAATACTGTGGGATAAATGTCCCTTCCTTGCACCTCAGTACTTTATTGGGCTTCAGAAAGGATCCTTTACACTCAGGGTTTATAGCCTGGAATTTTCCAAAACATTTCTTTGCAAATGGAAACAGATGAAGCCTAGGAATCTCCTATACCTTATTAATAAAACACCTCTAGTTCTAAAGCACTAGATTTGAATACAGGAAAAACATGTATTCTTCCCTCCTTTGCCCAGATCTTGTCTTTCCCTTCGCTGGATAGTACCAAAAAATCACAAGCTGGAGCCCATTCAGAGTGAAAGGATGTAGTTAATTCTATGTCTTTCCCTTGAAGCCATTCCACTCTGCAAAAGACCACAAAACATTGAATGTGTCACAGATCAGGAACATGTGCAAAATTGACTAGACCAACAATTAGGGCATTTACCTGTTAAGGGAAATTAAAAGTTTCTGGTTTATGGTCTCACACTTGTATCATTCACCTGCACAGTCTTTCAGAATAAGGGATAATAGGACAGGAATTGCTTAACCCAGGAGAAATTGTAGCAATTTTACAGTCTCTAGCAAGTTAACATTAGCAAACTGTAAGCATATCAAATGTTTATGAGATAAAATACATTGTTCAGTTAATGATTGTTGTTGGCAGCAGACCCAGAATGAAGACTGCTCAATGGGTATAGGTGACTCCTGCTGACCAGCTCCATGAAAGATACGTGGTGATGACAGCCCTCAAGTGAAAATAGACATATGCATAATTTTTAGGACCTTAATTGCCTAATGGAGAAACACACCAGAGAGGATAATTCTCACAATTATAAACCTGTTATACGAACTTTGCATAAGCAAACCTGAGAGATATAAAAGCACTTATTAGGAAGATACTGTGAATAAACAGTACCAATAGAATCACAGAATCTTAGTGGTTGGAAGGGACCTTTGAGGTCATCGAGTCCAACCACATTAAAAAAACAAACAAACAAACAAACAAACAAAAAAACCCACCCACACACACACAAAAAAAAGCACCCACCAACTAAACCCCACACCCACAACCCCACACACAACACCCCACCACAAACCAATAGTCTTGGGCACTAGAGCATGCCCTGAAG
>KZ505692.1:418880-490204 GCA_002844005.1 Limosa lapponica baueri
GAGTGGTCAGGCACTGGAAGAGCCTGCCCAGGGAGGTGGTGGAGTCACCATCCCTGGAGGTATTTAAGAAACATGTAGACGTGGCACTTCAGGGCATGCTCTAGTGCCCGAGATTGTTGGTTTGGGTGCTTTGTTTTGTGGGGTTTTTTTGATGTGTTTTTTGTTGGTTTTTTTTTGTGTGTGTGTGTATGGTTGGAGTCGATGACCTCAAAGGTCCTTTCCAACCATGAAGATTCTGTGATTTTGTGATTGCTGTCTCATGTCCAAGTTTTCATCCACCAGTGTCCCTAAGTCCTTCTCTGTAGGGCTGCTTTCAACCGATTCATGCCCCAGCCTGTATTGATACTGGCAATTGCCCCACCCAGGTGTAAGTCCTTGCACTTCGTCTTGTTGAACTTCATGAGTTTCACACGGGCCTACTCCTGAAGCCTGTCAAGGTCCCTCTGGATGACGTCCCATTCTTCAAGCATATCAACTACACCACTCTGCTTGGTGCTATCTGCAAACTTGCTGAGGATGCACTCAATCCAGATTTCTATGTCATTAATAAAGATACTGAACAGTACCAGCCCCAGTACAGCTCTCTGGGGGAAGTCACTTCTTACTGATCTCCATTTGGACACTGAGCTATTGAGTGAAACTCTTTGGATGTGGCCATCCAGCCAATTCCTTATCCTTAACCTCTGTTTCTCATAAAGATTTTGAGTGACTTCAGAACCTGGGTATGGATAGAGGGAAATCTAGGTCATCAAGATTAATGAATTCATTCAATATTGGTATGAGCAAGTAAAGCCAACTGGTTAATCCAATTAAAAGTTTTTAATATTTTAACTGCGGAGAATGCAGAAGTATGTTTTCCTGAAAATATAGTTATAAGTAGTCATATTATATATGCACATAGTGTGTGTGATCATGAGAAGTATAGAGGGACAGAGACAGTGACACAGAGAAAGAATTACATTTCACTGTTGGTTTTTTTTCCTATTGATCAGGCCTGTGAAGAGTGGAAATAGATCATTGTCTACTTCACTGAATTGCTTTGTGAGAAGGTGAGAGTAAGGAAAATTAGGGACCCTTTTACCTTACTCTATCTGTCCAATTCAGGGAAAAACATATTACTTCTAAGGAAAGAACATGAGTATTTGAGCTCAGGATGCAATTGGTACTCAAATATTCACAGAAAGTTATTGTGAAATTGAGATGCAAACATAGGTGTGGCATTTTGAAAGCATGTGTGGGAATGCTTTGTGTCAGCTTCATCATTCAAATGCATATTTAAAAGTTAAACTGTGTTGCACATTTTTAGTGTACTTGTATGTATGTCTGCATTTTGTGTTTTGCATCTTTGTATATGACAGTCAAGATCTGATATAATAAGATCTTGAAGTTAGGATGCAAAATTAATATTTAGACTCTTAAGAATTAGTTTTGATTTTCAAGAAACATTCATTACATTGAAACGGGTAAGGGATGCTGGCTCCTCACACCAAGTATGTGGGAATCTAAGTAGCCTTTCATATGAAGTATTTCTAGAGCATTTTATGTACAGTAAATTTTAGAAAACTGACCCTCTTAGAACTACAAAATGAGTTGTATATTGAAATCAGCCTTAGATTCAATTGTTTAAAACCACTGAGCCAAGAAAATCAAAGTTTGTCAATGCCTATATAAGGATGCTTGTGCATTGTGAAAAAGTTGTAATAATATGGTCACTTGCTATGTTTAGAGCAGCATGTCTACTTCCACCCTCTATATTCAACATACGTTTCCATCCCTGATTCTATGGGATCTTAATCAAAGTTTGCTTCTGGATTTTCCTTCAGCACCCATCACTACTGGATTCAAGAATGAAAACTTTTTTTTCATGTATTACTCTAATTTTTCTATCAATAAAGGAGTTCCATTTTGCCACAGGAAGGCAAGAACAGGTACGATAAATGTGAAAATTTTTCTGCAAGATCAGGTCCCTAGTTTGACACCTCTAGTACCTGTTATTTGCAGAATGCTTAGCACTGAATGCCACTTCTTATATCCAAAACTTAGCTCCCAAAACTCATTATCCAAAACTCGTTGCTGTTTGTCACTGTGACTGAGTAGCATGTCCATCAATTAGATATCGGGTCATCAAGCTGAGCATTCAGAAAATAAGAAACAAATAATAGTGACCATCTGTGAAGAGACAGATTAACTGTCTTGACATAGGAATTTTCCATAGAATCATTTGTTTGCTTTGACTAATGAGACCTTTTCTCTCTGCTTGCAATCACATTAGTCACTCAGTGGACTCTTTCTAAATTCAGCAACAAGCAAGGATTCTGCAATTAACAGCTTTCTTCACCACATAAGGCTGACTTTTTAACATAGGAGATCTACTCCACATCCAAAGGAAAAGGAAAGGGAAAAGTAGTATGTTATCATGTAAAGGGAGATCATGTAAAAGAAACCTCAATTCTGTCACATTGGAACAGATTGTGATATCTTGACAGATTTCAACAGGCTGCAAATACTCTTATGTACTTTGCATGGGTAAACAACTTTTCTTAATCTTCCTAAAAAGCAAACTGGAAAAACACAAATGTGATCGAATTGATACCCATTTTTAGGCACAGAACTTACGAGATATGAATCACCTTTCACAGGTTTCTGTAGTCTCTCCCTCTCTCTCTTATTTAGGCAGATTGGAAAAGTTGGCTTCTAACTTAATGCCATGGTTAAGTCTCTGAAGAGAAAAAAAAAAAAAGAAAAAAAATATTTTGATCCTATATTTTGATAATGTCATTTGCAAACAGCCACCTTAATGAATATGTCTTGAACTGTCCATTTACACTTATTTCTGTTATTCATGGGACAAAATGATACAGCTTCATTGTGCTGTTAATTGGTAACCATTTGCCCATAAGTATTGTTTTTCTTATATACAGTGCATATTGCAAGACAATTCATAAACTTTTTTTGATACTTTTGATTTTTCAAAAGCTGATACATCTGTACACTCTTCTGTTACAGAACTGATGAGAGAGGATATATCTAAAAATGAGACATCGAAATAATACAGTATGTTCAAGCACATACTTGTCTCCCACAGAGCCCCACTAATCTTATTTGCCAAAAAGCTTTCACACTCTTCTCCAAACAATGAATACTGTCCCAGAGCTTGATCTCACCAGGCAAAAATACAGTGCAGATAAGGAAAAGAGAAGCAGTTTGATAGGAAATGTAAGGATATTAGGGAGTAAGAGTAAAGTCAGATAATGAGGTCTTGGCAAATTATGGCAAATATCCCATGAAAACAAATCTTGCATTACAAGGAGATAAAGAATTCTTTTCTCTGAGCCTATATAATCCCGGAGAGAAACAGTTCTTACCGCAGGTCTCATTACACAGTCTCAGCCCAGGCTATACTAAGACAAAGGTATCTGACTCTGAAAACATATGGAGAGAAACATAAGCATAAAACAATTTAGCTGGTAATACAGTCACTCCTTTCTTGCTTCCATGTAACAAATTACAGCTCACAGTAGAGCACATATAAACACAATTCTGAAGCACATATAAACAAACTCCTTTTATTCTGAGAGAGTATCTCCTATTAATTACCGGTGAAGGCAAAAGTTTTATTTCAGAGATAAGATGGAGGAGTCTTAGAGTAAGGTTTACTTCTGATTATGCTCGGGCTGCTTAAGTTCTTTAGGAAGCCCAGGCTTTCAGCCCTGGTGTTCAAAGAGTATCACAGCAGCCCGTAGGTCTGAGGGCCAACAACAGGAGGGATCAGGCTGTGTGGTCTCCTCCTGAAGCCCAGCCCTTTTTGCGTTGGGGGTTTGGGCAACTCACTAGTGAAATTCAGGGTCAACTAATTAGTGAGACCCACATCTGGAAAGGCCAAGGTGAGAGCCAGTGTCTGGGTGGCAGGACCAGAACCTGGGCGTAAAGATCTGATGGACCTAGACCCTGAGCTTATATTTAAGGGCCCTGTGAATCTGTGGGTATTGCAGTCACAAAGAGCAAGGGTGTGTGCACATCTCAAGGGTGAGCCTCAGCCAGAGAGGAGCAGCGAGACTGGGCTGTCTGTGGTTTTGTGAGTGCTGTGGTTTTTTATGTGGTTCTGGAAAGGCACCTGTGCTGGTCCATGTGTCTGGCTGTGTTAGTGTCCTCTGTGTATTGCATGATTTGTGTATATCTACCTCTTAGAGTTCATCTTCAACATCACTGCTGGCTGGACTTGCAAAGGGAGGCGTGGCAGCAGCACACATCAGGATGGCATAGGCAAGAACTCCAGGTCTGTGAGTACACCAGATTTGGCTCTCCTGGGCCAGGAAGGAGGAACCCACGGGGTTCTGAACAGCACTAGACTCAGCTACTCCTTAACAAAGACAGCCAGTAATTGTGCCAGGGAATGAATGGGATACTGCTCTATAAGCTAGTAATTCCTGCAGTGATGTCTATAGCATAAGAAGGAAGGTTGTTTAGCCTCTGTGGTTTCTGGGAAATGTTTGTTGTGTTTCCAAAACAGACATGCTCTGAGCAATGAGGGTTTTGAGAACTGTTCCTGTCATCACATCAATTCTGTTAACTATTGAGGAAGATTCCGTTCTCAGGTGCAACGGGTCTGCCAAAGTTTCTCTGCTTGTTGATTGTGCACAGCCTGTAAAATGATCCCAAGGTGGACGAATTGTAGATAAAGCTGTATGTTTTTTCTTTTCCTAAGTGTTCTCATGAAGACTTTGAAACAGAAGTAAGCTGCTTGAAACAAAAGAATCAGTATGCACAAGAATAGATTTGTGCAGACAACTGATGAAACACAGTTACCATTGGAAACAAACATTCCACTTTAGGTTTTTTATACCAGCTCTTCAATGAACAGCACTGAGATACTTTCTGAAGGTGAGACTATCAATTAAAATCCATAACTCTAGTGGATACTAAAATCACATATATCGTAGATGTATTTTCTTGTAACCCATTATAATTTCCTGATGATACTTTCCTAAGACAAAAGTCCTAATAAATTTTTCTCTTTCAGTTTCACTGGGGCTTATGACTTCAACAAATGTATATAATCAACATATATAATCATAACTGAATTTACTAAGAGTAACCTTGTATATTCCAAATTTAGCTTTTTGTTACACTTTATCAGACTTGACAGAAAGACACTGAGTTTAAAAGCTTGCCAATTTTTCTAGGAATATCAGCTGGTCCAATGAAAGATGGTATCTAACTCTATAAAACTCACCAGGAGTTTAGAACATCCATCTGTTACAGTCTTGCTAGTTCTTTACATTTGGATCAGAATTTCCTCATACTTGGGCATGCTTCTTAAGCCTTGACTAATGGCTTTGTGAGAATCTTAAGATTTATCTGAAAGACAAAGGCTAACCTTCATCAAAACATTCCCCAAAACTGGATTTTAAAAAGGCACCTCGTTAACAATCTGTGGAAGATGTCCTGATTTTTTTATCTGTTTTGTAGCTGTGCTGTTATGATAGTCACTGTCTGACAGTTACAACACACTTGCTCAAGTGCAATACTCAGGACCTTGACACCTATGTTTTAGTTCTGCCTTCAGTAAATCTCATAGCCTGCACATTCAAATGTCTGAGTCATGTCTGAGGCTCTGAGTCATCCATTTTCCCCTTGGTAAATATGACAATCATTTTGCTTCTGCATAGAGAAATAATTATGTTTAGACTTAGTAACTGTTGCCTGTGGGTTTTTTAGCGCCTTTGTTCACTGCTTTTGGAGTTTACAGTCCATGTGGCTGATTACATCTCTTCAGGAGCGGAAAAAAGATTTTGTGGAAAGGCTTCATACAACTCCTGTGAGCTGTCTCTACAGGACCATCATTTATTCTTATGTATGTTTAGGGAGGCTTTTGCAGATGAAGGGGAGCCAGTTCTGCTTAAATTTTGAGCTGACTCGAAGTGGTGTGGGTGCATTGCTGCATGGCTGAACCTACTGTCAGGATTTAGCACTACACCAAGCACTATGGTAACTGCATAGTATAATCATCCATCTGCTTGGACCAAGCAAGCATTTTGTAAAACAACCCAGGGATTCAGTTATTACAGCTTTGTTTACAAAGTCAGTTCACATTTATCTACTCATAAATTTACTTTTGTTGCTAATTTTTCATCTGCTGGTGGGAATTACATACACCAGTATAACCAGCGGCCCAAGGTTCATGGGTCTTGATTTCAATGCCTTCCTATACCACAGTATTTTAATGTGGTCTTGGTCAAGTCACTACCTTTAATTTCCTCTAGAAAACGGAGAAAATAATTTGATTCTGCTTCTCAAGGAGGAAGTCAATTTAGTTTTTGTGATGGTTTCAGAAACTAATGTGAGAGAGTTCTTACAATCACTTAATAGACTTTTATACACTTTCTTTAGTATCCTTCTGAAGAATGTATGTTTTACACTCCAAAAGTAATACAAAGGAAGAGAGAACAAACTAATGTGAAACAAATCTATAGGAAAAATTGAGTGACCATGATAGTAAAGTGTATAAAAAAGTCCCAGCAGTGGACTATATCCTTATATACAGGGGCAAGCAGGTACATGGCCAAGGCAGGATGATGTGATACAAACATGTGCAATGCATCAGACAGCAGGGAAGTGGTGGGAGGACAGAGGCTGAAATTCCTTGACTCCTTTCTCTAAGTACTATATATGCAAGCTTCCTCCTGGGTGCAAGTAGTGTAGGGCAAAATGTTAATCTAATACAACTTTACCACTTCTTTTGTATTATACTAGATATCATTAAACATCATTGTATTGCACACATCACTGCTTTTTTTTTTTTTTTTGATTGAATTAGTTCATTTTTTCCCATAATTGTTGACTGTATGATTCTCACTCTCTGTTAGTTTGAAAGCATTCCTAGTTAATCCATCCTCTATATTATTTGTAAAGATATGAAAAATTCTCATGTATGGAAACTATTTCTTAAGGATAACTCTTTAATCCAGACACTCTTTGGAAGTACAACTGATTCTTAATCATGACTTACTGGGTTTTATTTCTTTTTGCATCCATAAAAATGGTAGAATCTAGCTTTTTTGTGCAGTTACGTAGAAGAGTTAGATGCAGTATCTTGCTAAATTGTATATAATTGGTGCACATCTTCTGTCCTTTTAAGACACTCAAATGCACAGTGTACCTGTCAGACGCAGTCTGTGATTTGTGAACTAGGGTAATTTTATTTCTCATCAATGTATTTTCTTCGGTTGTTAATTTAAATTCCCAAATTACTGTCTTAATTTCTTTTGCTCACAGAAAAACAATATTTAAAAAAATGTTGGCAATTGCCTAAGATAAGTTTTCTCTCCTCTTCTTTGACTTGTGGCAAATAAAGTGATACTTTTTTCACCTACTCCTTTGAACAATGCCTTTTTGCCACTTTAGATCCATTTTCTCCCTTTTGTCTCTTCTCCTTTTACTCTGTGTTTTATTCGCTATCTGTGCACTCCTGCTAAGACTTCTTCATCTTTGTTACTAGGTCATCCATCACAGCTGCCAGCTATTTCACCTTTTTTTGGCAGCCAGCCTCCATCTCCTCTTTCTATTATTAGATACTTTTGCCTTCTCAAGTGCCAGGCGCTCTCCATATCTAATACCTAATGCACTCAGCAGAAGAAAACATTATGGCTTGGATTATTTTTCCACAAAACAAAATAAGCATTCTAAACCCCAGAAATTCCTGTTTATTCCCTTAGCTGAATTTCAACCATAATATATTATTAACAGCAACAACAAAAAAATAAATACAGTATATTTTTGAGAAAATTAAAAATATCAAATCTTAAGAACAGAGGCAATGGCACCTATACAGGTATAGTTATCTTTGGACAAATAATTACTTGCATTCCCACAGGCAGAATAGCAATTTCCTTTGTCACCCAGCCAAATCTTGTCATAGAATCATAGAATCACAGAATCGTAGAATGGTTTGGGTCTACAGTGATCTTCAAGATAATTTTGTTCCAACCTTCCTGCCATGGGCAAGGACACCTCCCACTAGACCAGGTTGTTCATTAGACACTGAATCCAAAATCAAACTCTTCAATACAATTAGTAGAAGAAAGTTACTTTAAAACAAAAAGAAAAAAAGTGAGATTTTTCTTTGGCAGCCAGATACTCAAATTCAAAGCTCAAAGTGTCATCATTTGAAAATGTAGCACCATTCAGAAGCTGCTATAACTCAGTCTGCCTTGCAACCAGTGGCTAGCTGTTGGCTATCATATTGCATCACAGGTTAATAATTGACTTTTACCAACTCCTCCTCCCTCAAAAAAACCCTCTTAGAAAACATCAGGAACATTTCCATTCACTTTACATCCTTTTGCCTCTCAGCCTCAAGAAACTGGCATCTCTTACAAAGTGTATCTTACCCAGCAAATGAAATACGTGCTTTATCATCTGCCAGCAGACCTGAAGACCTTTACTACTCTTCCATATACATCGGGTGAAGGCGGGGGGGCAGAAAAAGTCCTTCCAAGAAATTCGTGTTGGGTGTCCATTTTGTTCTGCAAATAAAGAGAGGTAAATAAAAATGTATGAATCACTGCTCAAAGAGAAAAGGATTGTGAAGCTTTGCTGAGATATAGGGTCTACTTTGTCACTCAGGTAATCTAAGAAAATGAGTGTCAATGATCTGTATTGCCATAATTTACATATTTTTAAAATTTCTCCTCTAGTTCCCCGTAACTTATTATAATCAGTTTCAGCTGAAGTCTGACATCATTCAGGGTGCTGCTGCTAAAACCAAGATGAAAATTCCTTTGACAATTCTGCAAGTTTTTGGTTTTGTTGTCTGGTGGAAGATCAGGGAAGATATAACTGCATTGCTAGTATTTAGTGTTCTGCTTCTGATTTACCAGCTGTTTAACTGTGTTCATTTGTTCATTAACTTTACTCATGTTTTTTAAAGAGCAAACAAGGAAAGAAAACTTGGCAAGAGCATTGCCAATATTTCTTATTTTTTTCATCTAATTTAACCTCTTTTTGTGAACATGTTGTCATTATTCTTTTATGAATGTAGGGAGCCTCAGGAATATATTATCCTATCAGACTCTGGGTAGTAATATTTTTCTTTCAGCATCACTTGTCATAGGTTTGCTTATACCAAGAAATAAAAAGTAACACATGTCCTCTCAAATATGTCTGCATTAATCTTAAACATGAGGAAAGCTCAAAATGGAAACAAATCTTAGAAAAATTTAGGTTACTGATGGAAAGGTTGGAAAGACTATTACAAAATAAACATCTAAGGAGTGAGCAACATATCTGAACCAAATCTCTCCCAAGTCTTAGTTAAGTTTTCTTCAGGACATTTTTCTCAACCCTGAACAGCTCAATAATAGCAGATGCCTACAGTGTTGCCTTTAGAGACAGGAAAAGTTTTAGGCTCTTTTATCCCAGTCTGTCCTGCTTTAACATTGTCTTGATGTCACTGTATGAAAATAAATCTTCAGAACAACTCCTGGAGATTTCTATCCACTCCTACCTGTTTTCTAACCTCAGTAATACATGTAGTCTGCTTCATAGAATCATTGAATAGTAGAATCATAGAATGGTTTGGGTTGGAAGGGACTTTAAGAATAATCAAGTTCCAACCCCCCTGCAATGGGCAGGGACACCTCCCACTAGACAAGGTTACTCAAAGCCCCATCCAACTTGCCCTTGAGCACTTCTGGGGATGTGTTCATATTACTTTTTTGCTTATCTCTGGTACTTACAAGAATCCAGGTTAAAACGCAGTTTCAAGTCCATCCAGACTTACACAAAGATTCTTCAATATGTTATTATTGAAATATCTTCAATCTTTATCAGCTTAGATTTGTTATGTAGTTTAAGCAATCTCTTGATTTAACATAGTACCTGACTTTTTCCTTCCTGCATTATATGATTTGCATTGAGAAATTTCCCAGTCTCATAACAATTCACAAACTATTCTCATATAAAATATCAATGAGATGCAATAGCTGATAATATTATAATGTATATAATTCTAAATAAAATTGTAAATCATGGATAATATTGCAATATTATACTATCTTTCTGAGATTACTCGAAAGAACTCTGCAATATAACAATAATGTTGTTGATTAATTTAGGATTTGGAGCATACTTTTTCCTTCACAACTTTTCCATCTCTATAGGTTCAGTCTGCCACAGAGTGCTGTAAAAGCAATGAGGTTCAGAGCCTGTCATTTCAAAACTATTTTCAGTTTCCAGTGTCTGGGTGTCTGTGCAAGGTTAGCCTCATAAGACCTAAAAGATAGCCTTCTATCACTCCCTTCAGTTAAATTAGCTTTGGAGCTGACAACAGGTTGGACACCTCTACAATAAAACTGCCTGTACGCTGCTATTGTAGCTATTAGAATATATTCCATATTAATCTGGCAAAGGCAAAGTTGAATTGCATGAACAGTAATGGAAAACAGTTGCTTCTGGACTGCTAAAAAATAAACGTGCAGGAAGTATTTCTCCAGACACCATGTATTCCTTGTACATTCCAACCCTATATCAAGGTATCTTAGGTCCAGTGAGAAGAAATCAATGATTCATGAAACTTGTAAGCTGGTATTTAGAACAATAAGTAACTCTTCTCTCACTTTTCTCTGTGGAGACAGAAAAATGCTGCTTCAGCCACTGCAACACCTTTGTACTGAATCCATTCAGAGCACTGATGCACGGGCTGAAGAAGTTCTGACAGGACAGGACAAAGACAACACCTAGGAAATTAAGGAAGACCTTTATTATACTCACAGTGTGTGTAAATATATGGCTATATGTGTTGTGTGTTCATATCATATGTGTAAATGAAGGTGAATTGTCTTTGTGACGCTCTTCTTTGGTGGGGTCTGTAACAGAAGATTCTTTAGCATGTTCTCACAGAAGTCAATAAATGGTTTGGGGTTTAATTTGATGTAGTATCCATACAGACAACATCTTTTAAACTCTGGCAGTTCACTAACTTTCCCTTAAGGCTCATGTGAAAACATTTTTCTCCTCTCTGTCTCTCTTACTTGTTTGGCATGACAAAATATTGTATAGCTTCATTATTTAAGGTTTTACTACAGCAGTGTAAATCTCCTTGTTAGCAAATACATGAAGCTGCTTGACTGTCTCATTCAAGAATTCTTTAAGCAACAACTTTAAGTTAAACTAGGAGCTTAAGGCTATAAATGACTTGTGCAGTTCTGTAGCATGGATAAATTAATATTGCCACTGTCCTTGGTAATTTTCTGAGACATCTCACAGTGCCATTTTTATGGAGATCTAAATTGCTCATATATTCTTATTATTACTGTATGTTTTTAAAGAAAATTTCACTCTCTGTGAAAGTAGCCAGATTGGAACATGTAGACCCTTTTTTAAATAAAATCTGATAAGTATTAAGAGGAAATAAAATTCTCACATCTAACATACTGCCATGGTTTGTCCTGATGATGAGACCCACTGAAGGATGAAAGCAAATTACTCTTCAGTCCTATTCTGTGTTTTTTTCCTTTTGTGCTGAGAAAGCCATCCAAGTTGTTAACAAATGCAAACTGTTACAGTACTTTATTTTATTTTTTATTCATTTTCTGATGTGTAAAATTGGCCACTGGAAACCAGACTATGATCAATGTATTTCAACATGAAGCATGAAACAGCCTTCTGAAAGTAATATCTCTTATTTAACAGTTTGAGCATAGTGGAGGAAAGCTGATGTCTACTTTTAAAACTCTGACCGCTAGCCCTGAAGCAGTCATGAAATCTCGGATTTTAAACATAAAAACATTTCCAGATACAAAAATTGCTAAGAAGTAGACTAAATGTATGTGCCTTTGAATACTGATGCCAAGTCTCTGACCACCATTTAGAATAGGGTTACATTGATAATGTGTCACTACTTCTTAAAAGAGAACTGATGAAAGAACTTTTTTTTTCTCAACTTGTATGATCTATTCTTGTCCTTCACTGAAAAATTAGATGAGGATTAATTAAACATGACTAAATACTATCCCATTGCCAGAGAATCTGTTGCCAGTTGCTTATCCATTCCCCAAATGTGAGGCAGAGACCGGATGTTTCTCCTGGATCAGACTGACAAAGCCCACAGAGATTTTATAAGTTTTTTTTGGAAGAAATCTGCCTTTCTTTGCAGTGCTACATTTCCTAAAATCATCTGGGAACTTGAGTGTGAAGCAAATGGTCTTCAGTCTCTCCTATTCTCTTTCTGGGGCACATTTTGACTTTGGCTTTTATTCTTTTGTAGTAGGGCTTTTGTTTACTACAGGAGAGAAGGAGCTCCTTGCCCAGGGAGTGCAAAACAGTTACCCTAACCAACCTGTGGTCAGGAGTCACAGAGGACTAGAGTCACTGGTTTAGGATAGCATCTCCCAGGCCTGTGTTCCTAGTTAAATACATAATCAAGAACTCTATTCTGAGCTCTGTGAAGATTTTAAAACTTTTTGTAGATGTTGGGGTGTTATGTCGTCAAAGAAACCATTGGGGTGGAATCAGTGCTCTGGCCTTCATTGATTTCCATTTTCATGGACTATGTTATATCTTTTTACTAGAAAGTGATTTCAGTGTTGCCTTTTCATATCTACTACCCTGAGGACAGCAAGATGAAAAATAATCAATGTTATCCTTTCTCCTTAATAACAGACAATGGATATTTTGTTTATAAGTGGGAAACAATCTCAGTCTTGGGTTTCGTTTTGCTGTGCAACAGAAAATATGGTTTGATATATAATAGAAATAACATCTGCTTTTACTATTTGTCCATGAAATGATAAAATATATTATTTGATTGTTTGGGAGGTTTTGAATAGGTGACAGTCTTAATCAGGATTTTAAGGTACATAACTGAGATCTCTAGTGTTTAGAAAGATTCAAGAAAGAGAAATATATTGAATATATATTGAAATACATATTGAATATATTTGGCTAGAAATTAGTTACATTCACCTCCTGAAGTGATTTATAATTTAAGGTTGCTATAATTAATTTTTTTCAGTAGTAATGGATTTTAGTGGTGTGTTTTTTTTTAATGCCCAAACTAAGAAGTGTAACTTTCCAGTGCAAAATTACTTACCAATGTGAATTATTTTCTTGTAAGTGGTATCAGCCCTAAGAAAACATCCAAGCCAAGTTAACCTATAGACAATAGCATATACAATAAAAATATTAAAGAGTATCGTGCAAGAAATGCCTGTTACTACTCATTGCAAGCAAGTAGGATTTAGCTGTTGTGCTTCTGTGGTTCTCAAGGCTGGTTGTAGGACACTTACTAAACTGTCTCCACAGTGTCTCTGGAAAATCTCATCTTAATCATCAATTATGCTCTCTGGATGTGCAGACCTACCAGGACTTGTGCACGACGACTTGCACACTCAATCACTTGCTTTGTACCCCATCTCATCTGCCTGTGTACCAAGTTCCCTTTCCAAGGTGCTTCAGAGCTGCAGCTCTATCCTGTTCATGGTGACCTACCAAGTCTTGTCTCTCCATCCTGTATGCAAGCAGTGGGATTCGGACAGGTAATTTCAGTGCTATAAGCAGCTATGGCTGCACAGGAATCCTTTTAAGCAATCCAGCTTTAGCTCTTGAATATCACACCATGAATTTCTGTACTATTTTCCAAATAGTATATGTCACAAGACTATCTAAGCAACAGGTGAAAAATCTTTCATCAATAACTTCTTCTTTCCCTTAAATAGCCATAGTAAATTGAGTGACTGTGTTTCTTAGGCCTTTTTTCGGTTTGCTTTAAGGATGAAAACTGTAGGTTTTTTCAAGATAATAAGCATTTAAAAATCATTACAGTCTACAATAGCCTTAAAGAGCATATCTCCAACCACTGTAAAAAGTTTCAAGTTCCCCTTCCTGCTTGAGCCTTTCATGAGCATCTAGGACAAAAGTGGAGGGGAGAGAGTGGAAGTGCCATTGAAAACATTTAAACTTCAATCAAAGATGACACTAGATTCCATTCCTGAGAGGAGTAGGCTGTTGTGTGAACATCAGCATAAAGATTTTGCAAATATTAACAATCTCTGAGCTTGCAAAATACGCTTTCCTTTATGGCCACTGCATAGTAGCATATTTGAAAAGATGGGTCTTACCTGTAGATAGCAGCACACGTGAGGAATCAATGCAGTTAAAAAAGAAAACGGCAAAAATAAAACAGACTATATTAGTGATATGCTAAATAAATATATTTTCAGGACGTAGTTCTTAGTTGGCTAAAAGAAAAAAAAAAGCTCTATTTGCCATAAACTCAACAATACTATTACAGGATCTTAGTTCAATTCAAGTTATAGGTCAGTTGTTGAACCCCTCTGTCTTTAAATTCTTCTCTCATTCTCACTTGTGCAACTACATTGAATAAAATAGGGTCATGTGGGCATATTTTCTATTCACAGAGTCTAATTGCATGCGTAGAAAACAAAACATCTCAGTGCACTTGAGGACAAATCTAGGCTGTAGGATCCTTATTGTCTGCTGATTCTTAATGTAGTACTTACAGCCTGAAATCTTGGGATTTCTTTCTGTTTAACTACACTCACTTCATTTTATTTCAATTCATTTATGCACAAAATCTTTTCAAGATTACATGGTGACCTCCAAAGGCAAAAAGTCTGAAAGCTAAAGCTATACCAAATTCATGGAAGAAATAGACAAAAAAGTGTTATTTTATATTTTAAAGGAAAAAGAATTCTGACCACAATAGGCTAAAGTTATAAATTTTCAGGTATGTTAATGTGTTCAGGTGATGAAGACATAGTTGGTAGTGATGTCTCAATACAAAAGACCATTTTAATCATAGATATGATTGTGATGTTGAAGTTTTTCTACATTTGTGTTGATCTTTCAACAGTTCTACTTTACAAGTCAGTAAAGATAAATTTAACATCTACTTATCTGTTGATCTTTATGTATTAATTTCTTTTTGTCTCATAAAAAATTATAAGCTGACCAAAGTTCCAGTGATTGAAAGTTACTGATGTTAAAGTGCTTTCTACTACAGTCTCTGAATTTAGTAGTTTATAATGCTCTGTTCATTGTCACTTCACGACTGCTAAACTGCATGAGACAGAATTTTTATTGCCTTTTCTATTGACAAAAATGAACTACAGATGCCTTATATTTTAATCGTGCTTTAAAGATGGTTATAATAGTTAGCATGCCATAAATTTATGTCCAACACAGGTTGCCTCAGCAGTATAATTAATAAGCACACAAATACACTTGGTGAAGAGACTTTCAGACTCCTATAGGAATGGTCACTTACAAATTGCAGCATGCTAAACCAGAACTGCCTTGTTTCTGCTTGTTATACATGGAACAGAGTTTTCATAATAAACTTCAAGTCAGTTTCATTTCCAGTTCAATTCTCCCTATCTTACATTTGCCAAGCTTCCTCAGCATGCTTTTCAGCATAGACTCAATTTTAAATGCACAAAAGAAGACCCCTGCCTTCTCCACGAGACTTTTTACAAAACTGACATATAAGACTCCTACAAAGTCCAGTGTATTGCAGCCCAGTTTCCTCTGCAGGCTACACACAGAGAGAAGCTTTGGTCCCATGTTAAGAGACTGGACTGCCTGACCTCCAGAGGTCCTGCACCGTTCTCTGGGTTTGTGAAATACCAGAACACTAATGTCTAGGTGTTCTCAGGAGTGTGAGAAAGAAATAAATTCAAATTTCTACAGATTTTTTTATTTAGGTCGTAAACTTTGATTAACACTTTCATACGGCTGCAGAATCTGTAAAATCTCTCCACGGGAGCTCACTGAGTTGTTCAACAACATAGGAGTTTCCACTGTAATGTCTCCCTCAGAGTAAGCAGAGGAGATGTGTTTCCTCAGCGTGACTGCCTGTTTCACTAGATGTTTCTCAGTGTAATTCCCAATGTGAAGCTCCTGTTGAGTTTATGGATGCCATCATGCTATCAGGTTCAACAATTGGCCTACGCAAAGGTACATCAATTTCCTCCCTCTTTCTGTGAAACGCCGACCTCTCCTGACCATATATACCTTATTTTCTTGGGAAGCCTGGATAAAAATGAAAAGAAAATAAGAGAACTTTTTCAAAAGTATCTTCAATAAATCAGCTTGAAGAGTGGTGCTGTCTACATTGCTTTTTATTGCCTACTGCACCTCATGCCTAGGAATGGGAACTTGAAAACTTAAAATTTCTAAGGATTGTGTTAGTAACTGACAAGTAGGTGGCAATGGAGTGGCAAATAGCCTAGTTTTGTTATAGCTCTAATCAATGGTTAATTTGAATGAATTCAGGGTAAGAGACAAGACCTTTTTTTGTTGTTGTTTAGCATTTGATTAACTATTTTTGCTTGGTCCTCATTTTGTGTTTTAATTTTCCATAATTAGAGCACCTTGTTGTAAGGATGACAGGTGGTTACAGAAACTAGAAAATTAAATAATTAAACCAGTCGCATGGGCATATCTGTACATCTCTGGGATATCTGGCCTTAGAAAGTACTCCTTTTCCAGCACAAAGCATCTGGAAAGATGAAGCAGTCCAGAACAGACACACTGTATATTGTTTCTCAGAGCTACTATTTCACGCTACTTGCAAAATCTCCTTTAACCTTATCTAAAGTTTGAAGCTGTTCTTTAAAATAACAAGTGGCCAAACAACTTAAGAATAGAATGAAAATGAAAGACAGGATTCTCACATAGTCCAGGCTTTTGACCTGTAGTATTTCTTCATTTTCTTCAAAATAGGGCTTTCCAACCTCACCAAGTCAGGGGCTTTTTATTATAAAGGAAGGCAGAGGAGGACTTTTGTTTCTCAAAGGTCTTCATTTTTAGTGGAAGGGGAAGAATTACTCTCCCTTCAATACAGCTTATGAAATAGAAATGTAAACATCAGCCAGGGACTCTGAAGAGTGAAAAATCTATGCCGACAACTCCTTAGAGTTTATTCAATTTGAATAGTCTCAGTTAATTTTTTTTCAATTTCATGAATGATAAGGACCCTGGTTCAGAATTGGTTTTAGTACATTCTACTGGTACTGACACTGTTCTTATCAGATAGACGTTGTCCTTATTCAAAGTTTTTGAAGGACAGGAAAAATTCTAGTACTAGGTACACTAGGTATAAGTTAGTATAATTGTTGACTAAGTAGACTATATTGAAGAAAAAATTATTTTCTCCATCCATATGCTCCTACAGGTATTTGCATTCATATTGTGGTGATATTTATAGAGAATAGGACTCTGTTGTGTTACATAGCACAAATGTACATATTTATAAACATTATTTTATAAGTCAAGAAGAAACCATTTACAGTAGTATTACTAGAGTATTACAGGAAATTACTTCTTTTGTTTCTGAGATGGCCACCTCAGTGGAAGCGTATCAGAAAGAACAGATATGAACATGTATACAACTTTTCTGGAAATCTGACCAAAGTATAAATCACCATCTCCATGCAGACTGAACTCTTCTGTTACCCTTCTGCTTCCATAGCATGGTACCTGCTGTTGGAATACATTTAATCCTGATTCAGTTCCTTTCCATCTATCCTCTTTGTTCCAATTTCTCTGTAAGGGGACTTGCAGCATTTTAGTTGTGCCCTCTGTGGCCAAGCTGCTATCTGCAAAACAGTCAGGTATACTGTTGTGAATCATGCAGCAGTCATCCTAGGCTACATTTTGGTTTGCTAAGCCTTTACAAGTCTTGTAAACTTTTTCCAGGGCAGTTTTTTCCTCAATGCATCTATATTCTCTAGTCCCTCTAGAAAGAGATCCTTGAGAGTCTGAATGTCTGTGATGCTAAAAGAATCCATTTGTTCTGATATAATTTCATGGAAATAATCTCAGAGGAAATCTAACATTCAGTAGAAAGCCACTGTTGGTGTCCATGGCTTTTGTTAAAGGTGACTTTGAACATTTTGTTTTCCTAAAGAATATGGCTCAAGGCACCTGTGCTAGAGGGTGTGCTTGTGATAGTACAGCAGAATGAAGTGGTAGCAGAAATTCAGGTTCTACATTGTTCATGTTGCAGTCAGTATCTGATTGTGGCAGATGGCTATTTCTGGATATATGATTCTGAGGGTGTTTTTTGATTTCTTTCTGAGCTTTGTTGCACTAGCTGTATGAGTAAATTTTATCTGTGCTTCTATTCAAAAAGCTTGTTGGGGAACATGGAGGATCTGCTCAGACAACCTCATCTACAGATTGGCTGGGCAGAAGTAGAGCACTTTAAAGCTGATATGAAACTGCTGCTGGAACATCCGAAACTGAAGATGTTACTTTCAGTAGAAGGGTGATGAAAAATGGCTGACCGAGGCTTTGTCTGCACTGCCTTTGGTACATAGTCTCAAACTCAGGCTTGATTTTGGAGAGAAGGATGGCTACAGCAAACTCTACCAACAGAAGCATGGGCTGTGCAGGACTTTGACTCATCCACAGTGATCCCTGCCTAAGTCCCCTCCTGCGCAGCCTGTTCCTTTGCTTCATACTTGGTCCAGGTTCAGAGGTAGATGTGCAGTGCAGGTGGTCCACAACCAGATCCAAGCTACTGTCATAGAATAGACATAACCTTGCAGGTTGTTCAGGGCGTAAGAGGGAAATATTGATTGCTTAATGAACTACATTGATCAAGTATTATTTTAATGACAGATTTTAAAACGAGCCAATGAGGCAGAGGGACAAGTTAATAAAAATTATTGGATGTCTCTGACTGGGGAATCTGAAGGCTGTGTGGTAAAGTAAGCAAGAGGTGAAGTTTACAGCCATGCTGGAAGGATACCTCTTCATTTGGTCTTCAGGCTTCCAGGTCATCTATATTTGTACCAGTGTTAGATGGCAGGATGTTTATGTTTATCCAGTTTAAATTCTTATTTTTTCTCTTTGAGGCAGGTTGAATTGAATCATACTTCAGAGTTAATTTCAGGTGGAAAGTAATTAGTAAGAAAAATTCTTCAGGTGTTGAGGGAAGATAAAGGCAGTACGTCTAAGACAAATGCAACAGTAAATTCACATATAATGTGTTGCTACTATAGTTTTCAGAATACAAAATTGATTTATATAATATCACTTCAGGCTGCAGCTGATCCACAGATAAAATCCCTTTAGTATAAACATGTGACATAGAGGATACATTAACTCCTAGGTTTTTACTGATAAGTTTTTGCACTGGGACAATAAGCAAATGATAGTCAAAAGCAGATTTAGTCAACAGATTTATATGAAATAGATTTTGTCAGAAGCATTCTTTCACCAGTAGAATAAATTAGTCCATTAGCAAATGCTCACTCCTGTTTATTATGTACAAATTGTTGTATCATCAATATGCTCAGCACCAAACATTAATCTACATTGCCTTGTTAAAAAAAAATTCTTCTCCACAGGTATGGTACTACAGATCACAAGGAACACTCAGTCAGTAGTGATGGTTTACAAATCAGATCCAGTGGGGCAAAGCGGTTTAGCAGTGTGTGTCTTGTTTCATGGCATGTAAAATCACCTGCATGCAACACCTGAGCTACAAACACCTCAGTTTGCCAAGGGCGATGAAAAAATTTCAGTAACGTATACAACACATGCTTACTGCCTTACATTAATACTCAGCACCCTCATGTTTAACTTCATGGCAGTCAATGGGGCATAACAGTGAAGAAGTGAGATGACATAATTGAAGCGTAAATAGCTGGAATAACTTCCTGCCTGTGTTCTGGCAGGTTGTGGAATATTTTCCAACCCAGCAGATAACCTCATTAATGCATTTAAAGGTAGGCTATCCAAAGTCCCAGTTAATGTACAATTGAGAAAACTTCAGAAATAGCTTAATTAGATTATATAGTTCTTTTTTATTTCAAACTGCTGCAGTTTCAGGATATGAAGTAAAATTACAGATCTTTCAGTAAAGCATTTCAAACAAGCATAGCTGCATTTTCCACTATGCAAAAAAAATATTACGTACTGGTGCATTATATTTCAGCTCACTAATTCAGGAACATTTTAATATTAGAAAGGATTCTACTGCCCATCAGTGAAAAGGAAATCCTGTCGCCTTTTCCCAGTGGTAGGAAAAGAAATGGATTGCCAATTCTTTTTTTTTGTCATCTGCAATTCCATAAATACCCATAAATAATTCCTGGTGTGACTGCAGGGAGTTTCCAAGATACAGGAGGAAACCCTTCAAATAATAATTGGACATGGCTTCACAATGATGAGGAAATAAACATATTTGGGATGGTAATCTTTATTTATTACAGTTTTCAATTCAGAATGTGGCAGCAGTTTGTTACATAACACAATGTTCATCTTGCTACTGTTCTCTTTTGTTGTGAGTGTAGGTGTGTAATGGTTGGTGGCTTCCTATAAGCTCTTAATTTGAAAGAATATCTCACTGCCACATACAAGGATTTTTAGATACTGAAGTATGATGACTCCTTTTGTTCCAGTCTTTTCCGGTCTTTCCTAGTTACACAATCACTATTTATGGAGGACCGTATACATGGGGTATTGTGTATTCTTATTTCTGCTGATAATTTAGGTTCATATTTGAGACTCTCTTTGCTTTGAGCCTTTCACCAAATTGGACTGCGGGAGCAACAAATACATATATCCACTTATTAGAATTTTGTTCATTACAGGTTTTGACTTAATTCAGTAGACTTTTGGGAAGGGATTCAACATGCGGTTTAGGACACTGGTATTTTAGTTTTTAAAACACAGGGTCTGAGTTAGTTACTTAACCCTAGATACCAAATGTACTTTTAAGATCATGTTTTGGAATCTGTAGGCCCACCTGGCCTATAGATACCAAACCAGAAAGCATAACTCTCTTAAAGGTCTTATGCTGGTAAATAAAGTCACTGGATTATAGAAAGTTATTCAGCTCATCCTTCTGTAGATGCTTGTATTTCAGCTGCGTAGCTCTCTTGCATGTGTTTGATTCAGTTGAGCACAGATGCTACCAGAAAGTAGTACTATTTTGCTTTACATTACACTCGGGCAGCAGATTTGCAACCCCTGTTTGTCTTCATATTTTAAAATGGGAAATTTTCGTCAGATGTACCTGATCTCTTGACTTAACATTGCTTTTAATGTCTGTTTGTTGCAAGCTAATAAGCAGCATTCTGAATCTTAATAGACTTGCCTTTCCAGCTCTGATTTGAATTCAGTCAGGATGCTGTTTTCTTTTATATGTCTCTTGGAAATACCCTATCCATGCTTTATTAGCCCCAATAGCTTAATTTGCATGTTTTTACCAACTTTGCATTCTTTGCAAATTTTCTAGATTAAATTGATGCTGGCTTTGCTATCTTCTGATATGAGTTTGTTATTCTGGGATATTGATTTGTGGTTTCAAAATGTGTGGTAGTAAACAATGTGTTTTAACATCTTGCAGATGTTTCTGGTTTCAGTTGGAATGTTTCCCCTTTAATTTATGGCAGGTTTGATTAAAGTTCTTTCCTTTGGTCTAATCATTATAAAGTTAGTAAGTCTAGGGTATTACTTGAGCTCCTGTGCTGTGTTTCTGGGACTACTTAAAAATGTATCTTTCCATTTATGGAATGCTGGGTCTATGTTTTACAGTTAGTTGCCACTTATGATTTTAGAGCTGATGGCTGCTATTAACTCCAGTTTGTCTGTATCATCCTCAGCTTCCTTTTTTTTTTAATATGGGTTTGTTCAGCTATAGCATTTATTTATATTTCAGGTGGTTTTCTTCTGACCTTGAAGAGTCAATAAACAGTGTTTTCTAGTTAAAGTATGGAAACATCGCTTCAGGCTTCTTTTTCAATGTTTTTTCTTTTTTATTCCTGCTTTAAGAGATGACATATTTGACCATATGTTGCTACTTACTTGCTTTTTTTACTTTTATATTTGCTTTTTTTTTGCTTGTTAGCCATAGCTAGTGATTTAAGATGATATATAAGCATTCATAAAGAAAACCAGCCAGCTATTCACTTCCCCACATTCTTCATGCCCTTCTCAATACATGCAGGTGTATCCAGTGTAATGACAAGTAAACTGTTTGAAATGGGGGCAGGGCTCAGTTATGTTAGTTTTTCTGCTCCATTACTCAACTGGGAAAAGGAACAAACAGGCACTTATTTATTTCCCGAGTTGCTCTTGATATTGGAGTTTACTCAAAGCCTCCAACAAGATGGGACCGAATCCATTTCCAGGCTGTGGAGCCCACTTTACAATGATAACCTTGGGCTGCCTCGAAGCAATTTGTTAACTTCTAAAGTTCATATTTCATTTGTCAACAGTAGTGGCGTTTGATTTGCTCAGGTAAAGTACTCTCAGGTAAAGTACTGATGAAAAAAGGGGAGGGGAGAAGCAAAAGGGGTTTTTGAAGAGATAGTGGGGATGATGCAATATGATCACGGAGAAAACAGCCCTTTCTTGCCCTTGCACTTTTCCAGGCTATATTTAACAATTTTATGCAGAAATCCTACTTGTAGAAGTTTAGAGAGAATCTGCCTTATGGGATCATAAAGTTCAGGATTTTATGGTGATTGATTGAATAAAATAGGGATGCTAGTTCATGATGTGCAGTGTGGCATAACTCCAGAAGAGCAGGCTGAGGGGTGGGATGCAATACAGTGGCTGGGCAATAAGCCAATGCTCAGCATCATTGTAATTGCAGATGAAATAATAATTATTTGTGATAGCTTGCTAATCAGTGAAAGCATGGAAAAGGCTGCTGACAAGCGCCATCAAGGTAATTAAGGTGAAGCATTGAATTTGCATAAATTTACACTTTGATCATTGTTCACAAGATACCCTCTCTCGAAATAGACTTGGCTGGTTTCAAGATGAGCACTAAATCAAAGAAAAGGAGTGCAATAACTGCACAGCATCAATAATGCTTACAAAATACAGATGCACCTTACATAGCCAATTATCTAAAGAATCTATTGTCCTTAATCAAAGGATGATACTCAAGTTACTTTTTCAAATTACCAAATAGTCCCAGTTAGCATATGCCTTCTAGTTGTAGCTCTTTAATGAACACAGAAAAATCCTTAACATGAGGTCTTTGGAAAATACAACATATGATTATGTACCTTGCTCAAAAAAAGCCAACCTGTTAAATGAGGACTGCTGAAACTGAAGGTGTCATTCTCTATATTATTTTGACATATGTGTGCCAGCTGTCTTGGAAACATGTATTTAATCAGTTTCTTTAGGAGCTGCAAATATGATGCTCTCATGATCTCAGGTTCTAAGTCACCACCCCTGACAGAAGGCTAAGCTGTAGTCCTTCAGGTCTCTCTGCTTGTTTCCTGAGTATCAGTTGACAGGGTAATACTGGCACTCAGTCCTGCAGCATCCATAGTACGCCTTAGCTCCGGTGCTGTGATTCTTCTCCCTCTGGGAAACAGCAGTGGGGTCTCTTGACAGTGCAGCCTGCTAAAGGAAATAACAGTTTGTGTAAAACAAAGGACTTTGGGCTCTCAAAGCAAGCATGCAAATGACAAAAATCTAGACTATACATATCTATTCACTCCTCCCTAAGGTTTATTGCTTCCTGGAAAAAACCTACTGAGACTTCTGGAGTCCCTCTCTGTCAACCTTTCTCTCCAGATAGTTTCTGACAACTCATTCCCCACTCTCCTGCTTACTATGATTTTTTAAAGCTCCTTACTCTTCTCTCTGAGTTTTAGTGGGATCATCTTATTAGAAATAGTGATAGGTTTTAAATTAATGATATGGTCACTCATAATTTCTGAGTATTCTTACTCATATTATATTGCTGGTTTTGACTAACATCATCATACAGGAAACTCCTTTGCCTCTCTTGCTGAACATGTAATATTCATGATCCTAAGTATTTCAGTATCAATATATCATAATGTAAAAATTCCATATATGTCATGTGGGTAAGTGCATATAAACATGAAATAATAATTTAGCTGCTAAATAATTTTAGCCACTCATTCTGGGAAATTTTTCTCTTGCCTCCTTGTGTTCTCACCTCATCCTCCGTCTACAGCAATGCTACATAAAATTAAGAATCAAAACTACCGTAATTGTACTCTGCTATAAGGTTTTTTTACACATTATTTATTTATTGCCTTTTATTTTATTCCCGTCTTATGTATGGTTGTTCACTAGGGAAGCTGTAAATCATACTGACATATTTGAGCTTTTTTTTAAATTTTAGTCATGCGAATTCTTTTGCCTAGACAGAAAATTTCAGTAGAAAGCAGAAAACATATTTGTCTAGTACAGTATGTGCTTGGCATGTTTTTATATTCTATTTATTTAGAGAGACAACCTCTTAAAGCTGTCTCTCTGACGCAGACATGCAGCACATAGAGTTTGCTTTCATAGTATGGCAATAAACACATCCACTGATATATCAGGTATTTTTTACTAAGACCAGTCTCTCTGCATGCTGCATTTGCGTTCAATGCAATCTTCATGCACCAACGTAATTATCTGATTAAGAGTGAGTCTCATTATTGTATATACAAGCATTCCATGTACAATTCTCCTGGTGATGCACGAACTGTATATGAGACTGTATAAGTCTCATATGTTCTGTCATTGATTTACTCCTGTTTATTAATAAATAAATGAAGCTATTTTACAGAATACTAGAGAATTAGGACCGGAGATACATACCAAATGCTGAAGCTGCCTTCCCCATTATAAATCTGATGTTCTTATCACATAAATGTTAGTTTTAAGTCACATCTCAGCTGAAACTAAAAAGTTTTGTAGAAATTTGATAGCACTAGAACCCTTTTGGAAGTTCTGATTTGAAAGCCTGGGCCCTGTAAACCAGTAGCAAATGCATACTGATTTCAATGTGGACAAGGTTTCACCCATGGTATTCTGAAGTTTTTCTTAAAAATCCATTTAGCTTTTTGAACTCAGGATATTTTGGTCCTGTTTTGCTACTGGAATAACATGCGGCAAGGAAAAGAAGTAGTATAAAATATACATAAAAAAAGAATGCATATTTTCATAGGGAATTTTTAATGAAGGATTAGTTACACAGGAGCTTTAGGGATTAACTAACCAATACCTAATTAAAGCAGGGTTCTAAAATGGATAATCTGTAAATCTGAAAGTCATGCTGAAGGAGAAGAGGTGGATTTTTTTGTACCTAACCAATAACATCAAAAAGAACAGGGAAAAACCAGGAAACGAGACTAGAAAAGTGGGAAAAGGAGGTTGTCGTCTCTCTGTTCCGTTTGCCTGTAATGAATGAAAGTCCTAATTTGGCTAGTCCATTTATTAATCTGTATTCACAAACTGTACTCTGAAAAGTCATCTGTCTGAGCAGTAAGGCTTCCTATAACACAGGCTGAATAGAGAGCCTATGTGTCTTGCTATGTTCCTTGCTACTGCTCTCTACAGTGGATATTACTCACTGAGGAGAGGGCAAGCACTGATTCCGAAGTCTACTCTCATTAATTTCACTTGATTAAACTATTGTTTTCTTAGCTGTATGATCCCTATTCTTGTATCATTTTCTCTGTCCTGGTATTTTTACCACATCTTCATTATATATACAGTTTGTGCTGATGGTTTTCTTACAGTCCTGAACACAGTCACTTAGAGTTTCACTGTACTGAAAACGATGTTTTCCTAGAAGACTAACATTAAAAACATGATGATTCTCTAAAATAACGCCTACTTGTATTTTGACTTACTATTTTTTTGCAAAATGTGTGGTTTTCATTTGAAAAGCAGCTTCAACGGAAATTCTAAGTCCGAATTATAATGTGGGAACCTTCTTATTTTTTTTTCTCCTTCCACCAATCTTAAGGCTAAAATGAGCCTTAATTAACTTCTATTTGAAGCTCCTATATAATATCCACTATAAAATTTCACCTTGCAATACCTTCATTGAATCCAATAATTTTTGGATGAATAAGTACAGATTTTACAAAGATAGTTTTAGCTCAAAAACTTTTATGAAGGTGCCTCTAGCACTTCTTCGGGGAAGTTTTTCAAAAGGTTAATCACTGTTATAATATGTCTTTCTTTTCTTTTGAATTTGTCTACCTTCAATTTTAGCCCTTGAATTTTTTAATGCTTTTGGAAATTCATGGTCAGATGGTTCTGCAGCATGGCCAAACACTAAATCTTTGTCAAGGTCATTGCTTCTTCCCAGGATGCAGTTCCCATTCAATAATCTTTTGTCCCTCCATATTTATGTCTTTTCATCTGACTCTAGGAAAAATGGTAGCTGACAGAGCCTATTATTCCTCTTTGACTGTGACCCTCTTAAAAATAGTTTGGCTCAGTTTAAAAATGACCCCTGTTATTATCTATCACTTCACAAGTCCTTGGTTGTCTATAAACCTTGATAGAGAATTGTTTATATTTTCTTCACATCTCTGATGGAGACATTGAGTAGTATTGGATTAAGAATTAATTTGCGAGGCTATATATTCACTCTGTGATTTCCTATTAGTGATTACATTTTGATATCCGTCAGTTATCACTTTGCCATCTATTGACTAGGTACTACATTGATTTTGAATGGTACTAATTCCTTTAATAAAAATGTTGTGTGGTAAAACTTAGTTTAGCTGACGACTTCAATTTCCTACCAAAGTTTAAAGCTCAAAGAAAAGCTATTCTTTTCATCAGAATTGACTAAACAAAAAAATAGATATAGTTTAAGGAAAAATCTGTGATTTACAACAGTATTTCTCTGAAATCAGACTCAAGTGTACTTTTTGCACTGAACAGTAACCAATCCCAACAAAAGGTACTATGATCATGCCTCTGTAATGTAATGTGTTGTATCATTCTGGGATCAAACATACTGCATAATTTTGCCTGATTAAATATGAGAGGAATGTGTTCAAGCATGGGAATATATTCAATACAATTAAAAATATAGAATGTACAGTATAACCTGTAGTTCGAAAATAAGGCTACGTTGTATTCTGTTTATCTCCTGTTGTTAATTTTCACAAATAGAAATGAAGTAGCTGCCACTCCCAGAACCGTGGTGGACCTTTTGTTACTGTTATTTCAGAAAACTTGTTATTTTTAAAGACTTTTTTCCCAGCAATGCCTTCTATTGGGGGCACATTTGTTTCACGGGCATGACTATCTTTCTGCAGAGTTGTATTTGAAAGTTAAAACACTTTTCATTAAAAACGTCTTGAATAAATTGGACTTCAAGGCAGGTTGGGTGTGAAGTGCTTCTTTCTTTACTTATTATTTTTCTCACTTAGAAGTCTGAGTTAGAAACAATACTAAGTTTTTCTCCACAGGTCAAATGGTTAGTACTTAGCACACATCAATGGTAACCATAATTGTTACCTATACTGCTCAAAAGTGTCTGTTTCCTTTCACACTAAATGCAATGTCAAAATTATTGGTGCACTTCAACTATGCTCTAACTAAACATGTGATCTTGTTTCCCATACACAGGTGGTGGACTTTAAAACTATACTGAAGTACATTTCAAAGGCAGTGTCAGTACTTGTCTTTGACAGGATTCCTTAAATCTATATATATGTATGACAATGTAATGAGTAAAACTGATTGAAGTCAGTAGAACTGGTTGAAAATTACCAGAAAAGTAGTTTTTCAGTGGTATAGAGCAACTAAAGGGAATTGAAATAGTCCATAAGTATGTATAGATTGCATGTCTTTTAATCCAGGATTTACTTTTTAAAAATCTTATCAATAAGGATAAAATGTGTTTCTCATTATTTTGAATTTTTATTACTTTTTTTACTTTATTACTAAATTTTTTTACTTTATTACTAAAGAAAAAATCAAAATAAAGCCAAAATTACCATTTTAGATTCACTGGAATAGTCACAATTACAACTGTCAGCATACAACAGAATGAGGTTAAGAGAAGTATTTCCACAAAGCTAAGGAAACTATCTTCTCCCAGATCTCTGAACACTTACTGGGGGTATATATGTATTTTATGACAGTGATTTTTCATCCCACCCTTTTAAGGAGCTCAGTTGTCCCAATTTACTAGAGAAATTTAGTGGAATTCTCAAAACTAAAGCTAACCTTTAGGGAATGTTGAATTTCAAACTCCAAGAATTTTATTGTAGGAAAATAATATTCTTTCCCTTATCCACTCCGGTTAACTACAATAATCGCAATGCTAACTCCATGCTTGGTTTTGATTTTCATATTCTGGGACCAAACTTGTCTAATTGGGCTTCACACCCTTTGATGAACCACATCATAAGCAGAAAACTCACTCCTACCTACAGCCTCAGTGAAGATCTCCTCTGAAGGCATCTACTTCTCTTCAGTGCTGGTGAAATGAACCTTAGCTTAGCATGTATAGTATAAGTGACACAGTTAAGTGCTTAAAGTTGATTGGGACAAATGGAGAGAGAAGGCCAAACCTGGGAAATTGTGGAAAGATACGTAATTCAATAGACTAGAAAAATGTTAGCTTTATGTTGTCTTTAATGAGAGTTCAGGGAAAATCAGTGATTTGCTATATATGTATCTGGACAACAGCAAGGGGTTAAATGGGTAACTGTGATAGTGCTGCAATCAACAGGAAGCAGGTCCTTTTCCTAGAATAGTGGTTGAAGCAACTGTAAAGCTATTTTTGAAGTCAAAATTGATGCCAGTCAAACATGTCTAAAAATAACTGTTATCCCTAGAAAATTCATAAATGATAAGGTCAAAGAAACATTTTTGAAATGAGAAGCAAATACTTGTATTCACCTTCCATGGATTTTTGTAGAGAGTTCTGTCACCTCCAGTCTTCAGGTAGTATGAGTTGGGGGTCAGGTGTTTTTGCTTCTTTTCAAGAAGAAAATACCACCTCTAAGATGATCAGTGAACCAGATTTTTATTTAAGTACAAAATATTCATGGTCTATAAACTAGCAAAGTACCTTTAAATAACCAAATTGAATAAGTATACTTTGCAGAACCAGAGTCCTGGTATTAACTGTTATTTTTAGCACAATGTGACGGAACAGCTAGCTAAAGACTAGACCTATTTACCTATATTGTTTCCCATTTAAAGTGTTATTGCTATTGGTAATTTGAAGGAGCTTAAGGGAAGTGAGAGAAAGAAATAAATAAAATGCAAGTGATGGGAAGGATAATAGATTAATGTACAGAAAATGCTCAGCAGGACAGAGAGCGATGGCTCTGAGTATTTTATTTTTTTTTCCCTGTAAGAACATCCAGTGCCCATACTAACAAATAAGCTAGCTTTGATATCAGTCCAAAAAATTAAAAAAAAAACAAACCAAACCAAAAAACAAACCAAAACATTACAAGGGTTAGATATGAATACTGCAAAGGATTAATGAAAGAGACAATATGAGTGTGAAAGATTTATTGATATATGAACAGTCAATGTCAGGAAAATATGACTGAAATGACAAAGATACAGAAGAGATAAAATAGACATATTTAAAGAGCGGTGAGATGTCATATTTCTAGTTCATATGGGGAGAAACCACAGATAGATAAAGATTTTTGAAACATTATGAGGAGGACTGAAAGGCCACAGATGTGCTCTGTACTTCTCTACCAGCCAGGTGGAAGGAGTGGGTGGAACTAAGGTACACAGAACATTAATTTCCAAGTTGTTAATTTTAGTATAGATGTTTTGTAGCCATTGCACAAAAGGCATCATTAAAAAGCAATTAATGTTAACACAGTGTTTTGTTTACAGTAATAAGATTGCTGCATACTGAACAACAATTGGATAATTATACTGGTTGTGATTATTGGTTGCACAGATGGGAGGGTTTAAAATCAAATTAGCTGATCAAATTCTGTTATCGAATTTTAATTCACTTGGGGATATTTTTCTTTGCTGTCTGAAAAAAAAATGTTATTCAGTTTAGTGCAAGAAGGGAGGAGCTTTTATAACTTTTAAGCATTGTGGGGAGAGAAGGGGCCAATTTAAAATCTTCAGTCTGTGAAACTTATTTGTGCTTCCACTTACTCAGTCTAATATACACAATTGCTGGTGAGGACAACCACATTTGCTGTGACAAACACTTCAGTGACTAATGTTATAAGAAGAAAAATCACAGACTCACACTGAGTCTGAGATTGGAAGAGACCTCTGGAGGTCATCTTGTTCAATTCTGCTGCTTAAGCAGGGCCACCTAGAGCACGTTGCCCAGGACCATCTCCAGATGGCTTTTGAATATTTCTAAGGAGGGAGACTTATCCGTCCTGTCTCTGGACTGTCTGGCAGCCTGTGCCAGTATTTGGTAACCCTCTCAATAAAAAAAGCATTTCCTGATTTTCAGAGAGAACCTCCTGTGTTTCGGTTTGTGCCCATTGCCTCTGGTCCTGTCACGGGACACCACTGAAAAGAGCCTGGATCTGCCCTCTTTGCACCCTCACTTTAAGTATTTATATACGTTGCTGATTCCCCCTCAGCTTTCTCTTCTCCAGGCTGAACAGTCCCATCTCTCTCAGCCTTTCCTCATATGTGAGGTGCTCCAGTCCCTTAATCATCCTTGTGGCCATTTTGCTGCCTTTGCAGCAAGGGCACCTTGCTGGCTTATGCCCAATCTGATGTTCACTAGGACTACAAGGTACTTTTCTGCAGAACTGCTTTCCGGATAGCAAGGCCCCACATACATTGGTGCATGGGATTGTTCATCCTCAGGTGCAGGATTTTGCACTTCTACTTGTTGGTTCCTTACAGCCCCTTTCAAGGTGAACAAGATTCCTTACAGCCCCTTTCTCCACCTGTTGGGGTCCCTCTGCACGGCTGTACAACCCTCTGGCATATCAGCCTCTGCTCCCAGTTTGGCATCACCTGAAAACTTCCTGAAGGTATATTCTACTCTGTTGTCTAGATCATTAATGAAGATGCCGAAAAGGACTGGACGCAGCACTGACTCCTGAAATACACTGCTAGTCACCGGCATCCAACTAGATTTCTGTGCCACTGATCACCACACTCTAGGCTCAGCCGTTCAGGTAATTTTCAATCTACTTCACTGTCTGCTCATCCAGCCTCTGCATCAACAGCTTCTCTATGAAAATCTTGTAGGAGAGAGTGTTAAAGGCCCAACTGTAGGCCAAGTTGGTCACAACAAACTTGGTCATACACACAGGCCTTCTGATGTTTTTGCTTGACGCATTATTTGTTGGGATGGAGCTCTCCTGAGCTTGGAGGCTGTGATCCTTGAATATTAACCAGTTTTCTTGAGCTCCCTTGCCCTCCAGGCCCTTATCCCATGGGGCCCTTCCAAGCAGATCTTCAATGAGGCCAAAGTCTGTTCTCCTGAAGTCTGTGGTTGTAAGCTTGCTTTTCACCATCTTCCCTTTCTTCAGGATCCTAAACTCCAGTATCTCATGGTCATTGCAGCCAAGGCTGCCTTTGACTTTTACATCCCCAGTGAGCCCATTGTGGTTAGGGAGTATGAGATCCAGCAGAGCACCTCTTCTTGTTGGCTCTTCTTTGAGGAGGAAGCTATCGTCAATTCAGGAACCTCTTGGATTACTTATGCTCTGCTGTGTTGTTCCCCCAGCAGACATCAGGGTGGTTGAAGTCCCTCATGAGGACCGGAGCCTGCAAATGTGAAGTTTCTCCTTTCTGTTCCATATGACCATGAGAATGGTCCATATGATCTAGAGATGCTCCATATGAACTAGTGAATTTCCCTAGCTTCAGTACTCTCCATGCCTTTTAGTTCATTCTGCTGTGGACCCATGCATTAAAACTCTCACGGCTACTTTAAAGTTTATCCCCATCATTGAAGTGTAAGGACCTGTGGTTTTGTATATAGGAAGAGGCATACAAATAGTGTTATATGCAAGACCAAAAAAGTCTTCAATAATTCTGCTAATACATTCATGTGTGTATAGCTACAGAAAAATGCAGTTATACTGCAAAGAAAACTTCCTGAAAGAAAAGCTTTCTTGGCTGTTACATTTTCTGGATTGTATGTCTTTTACTCTCTGTGAAGATGTCTCATTAATTTTCCCTTGTTATGGCTGTCTAGTGGAATTATCTGCTTTCCAACATTATTAACAGACCTCAGATTAGGTCATATTCCCCATTGTGATAAACACTATGCAGAACACAAATAAAATCCCTGGATCTTGCAAACCAGGAAGTCTAACAGGTAAAAATGTGTATTATTCTAAAAGCACTAAATGATCAAGAGCATTACTGATTCCTCTCAACTTCTCATTTCTGTATTATTTCAGTATTGAAGAAATACAACACCTTTAAAAGAATTGTCATACCAAAATATGAAATTGCTTATATTTAGACCCAGTTTGTGCCTTTAGCATGACTTTCTGAAATCAGAGTTTTGTGAAATAGGACAATTAGATAATAAATTAGATAAAGGAATGCTTATTGTCATTATTACTAGACCAATATATTTTA
Source organism: Limosa lapponica baueri (assembly GCA_002844005.1). Lineage (NCBI taxonomy): Eukaryota > Metazoa > Chordata > Aves > Charadriiformes > Scolopacidae > Limosa > Limosa lapponica. The sequence goes on from KZ505692.1 coordinate 451,215, forward strand.
GATATAAAACTGGCAGTTTAGGTAGAATAAATACTTATCTATATTATAACTAGCAATAACAAGTGCACACATTTCTAGTTTTATGTACAATACTAATTAACTAATATTTCATAAGTTTATTGGGCTACCAAGCTGGAATATCTTCTAAGTGCCACAAATATGCCCAGTAGTGATCAGACAACTAAGGCAACTTATGTGTCAGCAATTAAACCTTATGTATGTGATTCTAGCTCCATTCATTAATGAGAAACACTTAAGTATGTGTTTTGAATTCTGTAAATTGTCCATTAATATTTTCAGTAGCAAATAAATGGCTTACAATGACTGACACCAGAGTAACTCTTACTGGCCCAACAGGGAAGAAACCAAGCCACACCAAACAAACAAAAAAACCCAATCCCAAAACATCACTGCAAAACAAAAGGTCAAACCAAATTAAAAGCAACACAAGGTTTTACTTACACAAAATGTCAGGTTTTGGAATAACTTTCCATACTCTCATGTAACAATTGTTTCCCTTAAATGCAGCATTTTAGAGAAACCTCTGATGTGGTTTTGGCTGTTTTTTGTCACTGCAAAATGGTCTTCTGAACAGAAAACTGTAAGCCATATTAAAATGTGTGAAAAGCCATGTCTCCCCTACATATAATTTCAAAACAATTTGCTGATACACAAATACTCTAGGAAGAGATGGTATTCAGGAAAAGACAAAATTATCTGAGATATTAGTCAAGTTGTCTGTCAACAAATGTCTCATCTGCATTACTACATCATAGGTGTTCCCTGTAGAAAGCCACCATAGTCCAGGTTTCATGGATCATGAACTTTACAGAACAGTTAGCTAATGTCTGTTATGACGATACCAGCAACCCCAGCTGGAGAGTCGAGAAGAGAGATTCTATGGGATGATTAAAAGTAAAAGAATGAGAGCATTTGTTCAATGCAAAATACTCAGCTATAAGGAGATCTGTCAATGTATGAATCCTCTAGCCTCTGGATCCCATCAACTGTCTGAGCGCAGCTACTTTCAGAACATACCATTCAAACAACATTGAAAATATCTCTGGATGCTTTCATTACAAAGGTATATGTGCCTGAAGATTTTATACTATTACAAGGCTAGGAGGCAATTGAACAAAGATTTTGTGGACTTTTGTTATGAGGTTGCCAGAGAAATAAAGGCCTAAGACTTAGTCAAACTTTACCATTCCTACATGCTAAGTCAAGATCCAAAAAAAAGATGTGACCTGCTACTCAGACAGTGCCTCTCCCTAGAAACATTTCTATTCAGCTGAAAGCTCCTTAAAAAAACTGGCATTTGGCTTCTGCATGGTTTCTTCTACAGTTCCTGGCTGTCCACATGCACTGAAATGTGAAGGGGTGACACTTCACCCGATGTGCCGCTTTCCATACTGGCAGCCAGGCATAGTAATAGTAAGTATGGTTCCTTCTGACTTTAAAATGCTAAATCCAGAACTGAAGATCAAGACTCAGCTCGCTCTCAGATGGACTAGTGATTAGAGCAATAGCCCAAGGCTTCTTAAAGCATACTCTCAGCTGATGTTGCTATACGGTCGTTGAAATAAATATGTTTCTGACAGCTACAGTTCTTAAGGCACTGTTCAGTAACACATTGTCTTTTAAATTTCATAAGACCCACTAGAAAGAGATGAATAATTTTGTATTCATTTTTCCAGAATGAAAGCCTATATATATGTAACTTACAACTAGCCTACAGAAGAATGGGAGGCAAAGTGGCTGCTGTTAAGGTTGGCTGATTTCTGACAGACAAGGAGAAGAACAAGAAACCTCTGTCAAACCTCTATTGGTTTAAAATCAAAGTATATTTGAATAATACCACCGTGAATCCCCAGAATACAAAATAGTGCCATTATTAAAATGTGCCATCTAACAGCAATTGCTACTAATATAAAATAAAATTTGTTTCTTCTTTTGGTTTCCAAATTTTTCTCCTTCAGGTTAAAGGAAAAAAAAACGATGACAGTGCAATATAAAATCTCAGGCAACTTAAAAAGCTAGCAGCTAGCCAGACACATTGAAACACAGAACAGTAACAGGCATTTATATTTAATCGATCCTATTGAGCCAAGAACAATATTTTAGAGAATACCTCCATTGTTCTGTGACAGAAGTGTTAACTGGGTGAATGGGATCGATCAGTGATGAGATGAAATGTAAATTGCTGTTAATGCTCTGCTACCAGCTGAGCAACTAAAAGAGAGAACTGTGATGAAATGGGCATGGTTACCCAGCTGAAAAACATTCTGGTCCTGCTGCAGACTACTAATGCATTTGCACCAATTCATCAGGCAGACAAAAGCTGCTGAAAAAAATGGTAAAGGTAGTGTTCCTTCATCATCTGGAAAATGGCAACTTTCCTTCCCTGTGTGAGGAGTAGTGGGTGAATACGGAGTACTTCTGTGATTTGCCATTTCAGACTCCGTAATGTAAGCATGGAAATCAGTAACTCCAGTAACTAGAGGGAGGGAGAGCCCGGAGGTCTGCTTTCATCATAGATTCCAAATAAAAATAGCTCATTAAGGAAAATAACAAAAAATCTCAGACAACTAACCACACAGATACATGACCTTCTCAGGATCTGGTGAGCCACTGGAGAGATATCAGTCCCAGTCTACATCATGTTGCTATGTCCCACCTTCTGGAGGTTATGTCCTCTTGAATCTGCCAGTTGATTTGCTCCATAAACTTTCAATCAAAATGAATAATGTGGCAGTGGCTCTATTTAAATGTTTTAAACTAACCGGGTTTATTTTCCCTGAAGTAGACTTCAGAGCAGTCAGCTGGTAAATCTGAGGCAGTGGTCATCCTTGGCCATTCACTGTCAGGGACAATCAACCAAGTGATGGCCTGAGGCTGATAAACTTCTTCCATGGAGTAATTGGAGCCAAAAAAAGGATGTGCAGTTGCAGCTTAATTATAAATTAAATTTATGATTTGAATTATTATAAATATATTTTTTAAAAAATCTTTTTAATGAAAATAGTGTGTAGGTTCACTTTACAAATTAGCCCCAACAGAAAAAAATATTGAAAGCAGACAAAATCTTATGTCTGAAATCCGACTCTGTTATTTACTGGGAACTGAAAAGAGATTTTCGTGGAACCTGGTAACCCCAATATCACCTAAGGGGGAAAAGATTTCACCATCTATGATTCACTTTAGTTTTGGTCAATATAAATGGCTTTTCTGTACAAAAGATGCTGAATTGGATCGATAGTAGATCTACTCCAGTACAGCATTCTTCTATCAGCAAATGTGGTAATTGTAAAGACACTCATGAGAAGACTGTGTCACATCACAGACAAGTCAAGGGAAAACCATTGAGGTGTCCATGGAAATATGAGATAATCTGTCCTCCAGAATGACAAAAATAATTGGGTGTCAGAAGATAAATAAAGTTAAAACAAGAATTAAGTGAGAAAACAGTGAGAAAAAAATATTTTTTTTAGATATTCATAAATTTATTTTTTGTTTGAGAAGGAATAAGTTTCAATCATTTAATTATTTTGTCAGGAATAGCTTGTTCTTCAGCACAAGGAGATTCATTCCAGTAAACAACTATTAGGATTACTGAAAGTGCAACATCTCCCATAACTGAATAAAGATAGGCAATTTCTTGGATTACTTTCATTCTTAAATATTTGGAACCTGTAACAACTTAAGTTATAAAACAATGATGTTGTATTCTTATCTGCTTTGTCTCAAATACAAACAGTAATGTGTGACTCAGAACAGAAGGGAAAACGGGGGCAGGCATGTGTGTGGATTCAAAAAATGATCAGCTAGAGATGTGATTGTTATCATGAGGAAGGGGAGGGGTTAAACTCAAACTCAGTATTTGAACCCCATCATATTTAAGGTTAGAAAAAGGAACACATAAACACCTGTATGGAGTAGATTCATTGCCTGTCTAGTGTGGTATTTCTGTAACTTCCATTTTGCATTCTGGTTTATGACTGTTCCAGGCAGCTTTCAAAATTTTAAAATTTTAAAAATAGACCTCAAATGCACAAAAATATGTAATTTGAGTGTAGATATTCTGTCCAGAGCTATCAGGAATGTTATTATAATGTTACACAAAAGCAAAAGTTTCTGTTGACAAGGTAACAACCATGCAACCTATACTGTGGAAGGCATAGAATATGCCATGCATGCCAGGTACAAGTCCATAGACCACACATTCAAAGTAATGTCTGCTGTCAACCATTAGCTATATAGCACTGAATCTAAACTTATTTTATATATAAAAATATATGTGTATATATAATATACACATATATTTACACATTGCATAGGCATGCCATAGACAATAGATTAAACATTACAAAACCACTCTGTTATTGTGGGGTTTTGTGGGGTCCTGTGTATCTCTGGCTTTCCTCACTCCTTTCTCCAGGAGTAGCTTAACTACCACAGGTCACCAATGCACTAGATTAATAGCAAATCTGGGTATCTCTTATCTCATTACCTGAAATTCTTTTATCTAAAGAGAAACTAGAATGCAATTAAACAGAAAGTACACACGACACCTAAGGAAATTCTGTGGGCTAAATCAGTTTATCAGACTAAGATATTGTTTTCACAGTGATTTATGCCTCAGAGCAAACACTGAGACTACTTCTTGCTGTGCTCACAGCCCTTTAAGGAGACAAAAGAGCAAATCTGCCCATCTAATACTCAGTTCTGTGACTAGCATGCATGGAGAGTTGGTGCATTAGATACAATTTCACAGCAGTTACCAATTTCTCTTTTATGTAGCTGTTTAATGTTTTTTTCTTACCCCTGGTTTACTATTAAATACAATCCAGAAGCTATATTTAAAAATAAAATACTTTAAAGGAAACATTTAATACAATTCCCTTTTGTTGTACAAATGGAAAACAGTCTAACTGAAAGAAATGCATACTCTATTGAAAATAAAGCCAACTTTATTGTCTGTTTGTCATAATACTTTATGAAGGGAGAGAAGAATGGAAGCCTGAGAACATTAATCTGTTGCTATATTGACGTACTTTGTCATTGTAGTTGCAGGTTGATGGTTTTTGGTTGTTTTTTTTTTTTTTTTTGCTAATAAGCATAGATAAGATTTGATTATTCTTATTTGGATTGGGACTTTGTGGTTAGGAGCTGGGTCAAAGAAAATGTACTACCACCACCACCTCCTGCCAACAAACATAACAAAAAAACAGGTAATTTTTTCAACATATATAATAACCACCAATATACTTTCTCTATTTTCCTTAAGAAATACTACCAGAAAATCACCCGTTACTTGAAAATCCTGAGTTAATTGTTCGAGATCAAAGTTTTCTCCCACCTTTTCTGGTCCACTAGCTTGGCACAGAAAAAGTACATCTGTTTCTACAGTCAGTTTTGAAATGAGAAAGCAAAGTTTCACATTATATCATCTGGCCGTTTTCAATGCTCCAGCCCAAATGACCATCTATAACAAGACAAAGGACTGGCCTTTGGAATGAATCCAGCATAAGATGTGAATATAGGCTACTAGAGCTATAGCTATTTCTTGATCCTCCATTTCACCCCACTGAGCATATTGAGATAGCATTAATTAATAATCTGTGTTGAATATAAAACCTGCAATACCACTTACATCACAATAGTTTTATATTGTGTTATGTGTCATTAGAGTCGACATAATAATAATACCCACTTTGTAACGGAAATAGTTTTAATAGAAAGAGCATTAAAACAACACAGTACATAAAGGCAGTGTTATCTGGTATTTATTCACTGGAGTACCACCTGGAAGGCAAACTATGAACATTTGAAAACTGGTAGGTAGCGACAGTAACATGGGTGCTTGCCCACATTATAAACTGGCCAAACAACATGGCAGGATGAGTATAAGGCTGCAAATATGACTATCCTGACTCTATTTGCTGATAAGAACATGATATCCATTCTGATTAATGACTGTCTTATTCTCTTAAATCTTAACTTTTCCTTTCAGTTACCTCTCTGCAAGTTTGGGTTTTTTTAAAAGAAAATGTTTCATGTTAATTCTTATGAAGCTGCATAAAATACATGTAAATTGTTTAGTGAATTCTAGGATTTGAACTTAATGAAGAAGGATGATGAGATCTTGTGGTTGAACTATGTGATATAAATGATAAATTTTCAGGAATTCCCACAAGGAAAGAATTTTTCCATGGTAAAAAACATACAAGCTGGGACTAGAGTAAGTCCCTTTTGTCACATTATGTCTGAATCCTAGAATCCATTTACAGTTTTCTAGGCTGTATAGGCAGTTCTGCAAGACCGAATGTCAAACTGTTTTATCAAGAAAAGAGAAAGAAGTTGTTCTTCTATTCCAGTCCCTCCCTTACCTGCCTGATGGTGTTCTGTAGGCTTTAATGAAGATCTCTTAAGTTCACCAGACATGGCTCCTGTGTAGCTGGTCTAATTGCTTCCCTTATACATAGTGCAATGGTGTTATCTCTGCTACCACAAAATAAATAAACAACTAAAAATAAATCTAATGCTGTTGGAAGAGGGCAATATTAATATTCTTTTTAGGAAATAATTGACTGGTTGATTTATAATTCTAATCCTTCATTTATTTGTTGGTGTAACAATTCAAGCTTGCAGGCTAATCATTTGGTTGAAGGGACTTCTAGTCTTCTGGATTGAGAGACAGCCCTTTATATATAAACCATTTTCAGGATACTAAACCAAAAGTGGAACAACATTTAACTGTTTAGGCAAATATCAGAAGGGACAACCTTTTCATGCTTAGAAGATGATTCTGGGCCTTTATACATGACATGCTCTTCACAGCAGCTTGTAGTTGCTCATAGATTACGTGGCGAAGGACTAATCACTGCATACGTAGACCCAGGGGGGGCTGAAGGAGCAGTGATGTGCAGAGGAATCCCCATAACATGGTGAGGGCAAGCGAGGTACCCAAGTTGGTGACTCCTCAGGCTGTCAAAGACTGAGCAGCTCCTTGCTGTGGTGTGAAACCCAGAGGGGAGCCAACCACCTCTCCCCAGAAAGCCTTGCAGACTGAAGGGAGCTGCTGACTAAAAAAGGATAGGATTTATTATGGGATGCAGAGAGAAAAGCATAGCATTGCAGTCGAATAAAACTTACACTATGTCTGGCTGTGGTAGGTAAGCATAAGTCATCAATCAATATATGTCAGATCTCTGTAGATGCAGAAGATGATAAAACTTACACTGACAGTTTGCTATGTGTTAACTTTAGCCCTCCCAGATCCAGCACTTGAATACGAAGATTACTGAAGGTACTGCAGTTTGCTGTAACTTCTGTCAAGCTGGTTCTAAAAACAGCTTCAGGAGAAACAGCCACTTATGTCTGTCTTTTGTGGGGCAAAGAACAATAAACATCTGACTGCTTAAGTGTTTATGTTGTGTTCAGTGTGTGAATGTATGCACTTATGCCTTCAGATGAATATTGTGAGCTTGGTGCTATAAAGCATAGAACAAATTCTATACTAGAGAGTCTTCAACACCTCGAGTTGAGAATGTCCAGGTATCATTTCTCTCTTCTGCCCTCAGAATAACAGAGGTCTCTGAAGAAAATACATCCAAATGACAAATGGTTTGGTTAGTACTTCTGACAGCATGTTTCCACCTGCCTCCCTTCCCAGCAGAAAGAAAAATGTTTATAATTTAGATTCATTAGGTAATTCTTGTGGGTTTTGTAACATAGGCTGTATAAATATACACAAATATTTATAAATAAATGATTCTGACACACAAAATCTTTTGGAATTATTATTTTTAAATAAATTAAAAATACTTTCTTTGCTGAGTTTCCAAAGCCATAGATACAGAACTGAAGCTGCTATTTTTGTCTTTGGCAATGTAAAAAAAAAACCATCTTGTTTTGTTTATAAAATAAATGGTACTCCCACTCCTGAATGCAGGGTACCAGCAGTATGGGAATGGAGGACCTAAGCTTGGAAATCTGGATGCAGTTTCTTGATCTAAGCACAGATACACCATGACCTTTACATATTGGCACAGTAGTAGAGGATTGTTACTATGCATTTTCTGAAAGGCACTCATCTCTTTTCCTGTTTACTGAAGAACAAAATAAAGTCAGAAGTATATTAAAGAAAAAGTCTTACTATGCTAAAATCCAGAAGGATTATTTATCTTTTTTTTTAGTTTATGCTATGTCATTACACTAATCTGTTTTATAACAACATTTAGAAGTTACACCCAAGATCAGAATACAAAGATGGCTGAATCGTTATACACTGATTTTAAAGTATTATTCATAGCAACAGTCATTTAAGTTCATTAGAGCATCAAGTTCTTAATGACTAGATATATTTGAAATACATAGGTGTTGGTAGATAAAAGAGAGAACCAAAGCCAAAAGATTTTTATTCCTCCTGGGTAAAACAAGACCTACTTTAATAATACATTGTACAGGTGTAAAGGAGTTAAAGTTATAACTTTATCTGTTATACATATACTCACATTACATTGCCTGACTTCAGCTGGTGCAAATTAGTTAGCAGTAACAGATGGAAATCACCCTGAGGTTAATACCTCTTCCCTTCTGAACTGCCAACTTCCAGCAGTTTTTTTATATCCTTAATTTTGCTATGCTGCTGCTTGCAAATTCACACTGTAAGCATTTTTCTTCTTTTTTTTTTTTGTTTATATTGTTCGTTATGCTGCAAGAGTATCTTATATTTTTTATTCATTATATCCATTGTAACTATGGTAGTATGAGGCTTGTCCTCATGAGTCTGATGTTTGATTACTCTTACAAGCATCTCCTATCAGTTCTGCATTTCTCACAGCAAGTATTCTGAACATATCTGTCTGTTCTTTAAAACTCATTCTTCATATATTATTTTGATTTTTCACTAAAATCTTACAAATGCAAAATGTTGAATGCTTAAGCTGCTGTGCAAGAGATTAAATGCATGCTAAACGCATTAAATGTGTGTTTGTAAGTAAATAGTGTAAGTATGCCAAGCTTTATGATTGGTGGATAATGTCATCCATCAAGGAAGTGAAATGTTTCTATAGTCTAAATTATCTGCAGAAAAACAAGAAAGGATACACTGGAAAATCCCATCCCTATTTTGTAGTAGGGAGACTGTAAAATAATCAAGACTCCACTTTGCTACAATCTGACAAATACTTAAGTATATGTTGAAGTCAAAGATAATTTGAAATAATGCATTTGCTTAGGTACTTAAATACGCTGCCCAACTTCACAGATTATAGCAGAAGCATAAATTGAACAAGATCCAGTTAATTGTACACATCCTTAGACTGTCTCTTCCTATTATAAAAACGCTACTAGAGAGTAGTCTGTAAAGCCTACAGAAAACGTCCTGAAGTGTAAAACATTGTTCAAAGCTACCATACAATATTTCATCAAAACAGAATCCTTTCTGTGTGTGTTTGTGAAAAAATGAGTGTACTTTAAAAATAAGAGAATTACTATCTCTGTGTTCCACAGGAAACATATAGAAAACTGCACACGTCTCTGATAAGCTTAACCTTCAAAATTCATCTCAAAAGAATTCACCATTCTTGCTATGCATATATATTCCTTGAGTTGCAAAGCTAAGTGCTCAAAAAGCCCCATGGAAGATCAGGATCATGCATGTTAGTGTAAACCTCCTGTGCATGGACATTACAATATATTTATTAATTATGTAGGCAACATTGAGCTCTTTTAAACACGTGTGCAACATCAAGAATTGGAGGGTTTACACAGTAAAATTTCCTTGATTAAATCAGATGAAAAAGCACACACTCGAAAACAAGGCTTTCTTAATGTTATAATAAAGGTGTCGACAATAAGGATAAGGTTCCCTAAACACATCTTTAGCACTTGAATTACTAGAATAGCAGGTTTACATTGTGCTCACTGGTGCAGACTAGGATTATAGAGAAAATACTTGGCCTGTGACTTTCACAGAAGTATACTGAGAGCAGAGACCTGGTGGGACTGAGAAACACTAGGTACCATTTCAGGTTCTAAAGAGCACTACATTCTGGTGTTCATAGGCTCATCGCTGCATTTCTTAAAAACTTTACCCCTTCTGCTCCTTTTTTCTCAGATCTTCCATCTAACCTCTTCTTTCCTCAGTTTTAGGTTTAGTCATTCCAAGACTCAGTTTATTACTTTTTTTGTTTCATTTTCTTCTCAATATTTTTCCATTCTATTTGTCTGAGAAAAAAAAAATGTCTGAAAATGGGGTCTGTGTGATCAGTACAGGCACTTTGTGTGGACAACAGGAGCCCAGCTATAGATTCAAGGACTCTCTTCTCTCAGGTTGAATCATGACCAATGGGACTAGAATCTTTGAAGATTTCAGATTTTAAAGCAAGCAAGTCTTCAGAAGGCATGTGTGAACAGCAATTAAATAAAAAAAAAGTCTTTAAATCTGTCATACTTGCGTGGATTTTTGTAATGTAGACAAAAGAGTCACATTTCTTATATGGGCCCTCTCTCTACTACATTTCAAGTCATTTCACGAAAGCAGAGAAAGGACCAGAATTTTAAAAGAAAACGTCACCACTATTTTACAATAGTGGAACATACTGTTTTCCTGTGTTCTAATCCCTAAAACGCCTGGATAGCTTCATTCCTTCCTTTTCTTTTAATCAGCCTACAGACTGGGAAATTTCAGTCCAGATGGCTGAAGTTTGGCAAACTTATAAACAAACAAAATCAGGGTCTTAAAAATGGAAGATGGGCAACACTACTAATTAGGCATTCTATATTTATTTTGCCCAGCTGCCTCCTCTTTTCCATCTCCAAATAAAAATAACCAATAAATCATAAAATTGCTTTTGGTAAAAATTATGGGTTTGGGGCTTTGTTTGGGGGGAGAAATTAATGAAAACATGTGCATTAATATCGAAACATACTTTAAAATAACTGTTTTCCCTGAAAACTTCAATCTTCTTTCCAAAATACCTCTAAAAATGTAATTGTTTGAATTATTCTAGCTATGTTAATTCTCAAGTCAAACATCGAACATTCTCTCTGTACATGTAAATTTTTGACAGCTTTTTTTTTCTAAAGAATGAGCTTTTCTGTTTGCTTTTACAAGTCAACTGTCCAGCTTTATAGGTTTACAACTTGTGGTCACAGTCAAAATTAAAACACAAGAAAAAGTAATGTAAAATTAGAATGAAAATGTTGGTGACACACTAAACTTTCAGTTCCTGGTTTCAGATTACTCATTTTATCATGTTCTTATATTTCTTCTTTACATTTAGCACTTGGAACCTAATCGCATCCATTGTCTAAGCAGTCCATCAAGCATTCACTGTTCACTGACAGACGAGTGTATCTTCCCCTCAGGCCTGAGTGCCTTCCTGTTGGTTGGCTCCATGATAAAGACACTTTTGATATTATGGTCTTTATTTCAACTTTTGAGATCTGTGTTTGCTGGAGAAGATTTAGACACTGCATCTCAGATGTGGTAATATGGAAAAGCTGGAAAAAGACAGCCATGGAGCCACAGCACCATCAAGTGACAATTGCCTCTGTCACTGTAAACTCCACTTCATGAGTATACATAAGGTAGTCCGTTGTCTCTCACTCTCTCTCTGCCACAGGTATTTTAAAAATACCTTTGTAAGTTAATAACAACTGGTTAAATAATTAAATTTAACCTATTTTTTTGTTATTTAAAGTGGAAATTTCTTCTATTAAGTCTTTTGTACTGTGTTTTTTTAAAATACCATAATATATTCATCTCAGGGTATATACCAGATGGCTTCAATCAGGCGACTGGACTTCCTTTCCAGTTACTTTTACTGCACAAGGTAATGTTGGGAACACCAGTTAGTATTTCTGTGCTTTAGTTATCCTGAATGGAATGTGGAAATTAGTAGCTTTAGGTGCAGATATACAAATGAAACACATTAGATAAAGGCACTATGTAAGTCTAACCTCTTTACCATATTTTTTTATTTCTTTTCTATTTCTCTAAGGAATTTGTGAGTGCTGAAACTGACAACATTACCCGTATGATCATGCAGAAACAAACATGGATGTTTACAGGAGCTTTCTGAAGCCCACATTAGCATTTCCAGTGGTTCCCACGTTTCATCAGTTCTACCAGGCAGAGAATAGCCCGTACACCAGGAAATCATCACAGGAATTAGAAGATGAATGTTACCTATTCTTTTATCAGGCCCCAAAGAAGACTTGAGGACAGAAAAGGATATGGGTTTGACTTGTGTGGTGAGTGGAAGGGAAAGGTGATTTTTTTCTTCCACTTCTCCATGTTCTGGAATTTTCTAGCAGTTGCTTTGATTCCACATTCAAAAACACCCTTGACGTTTGCTGTCTCAGGCCATCCAAAAAGGCCTTTAAGACTATGCCTTTTTTCAGGTGAGAAATCCTTCTGTTCAGAGCAAAATGACAGGAAATTGGGGGGAAATTAGCTTTATGACACACTGAAATTCTTATAGGTGGAATGTAAAGCTAAATTGACACTACCTTTTCAAACAGCTCCTTCATAAATATTCTATCTTCTGAATGGAGATACATGACAGGACGTAACACAGAAGGTTTTATAGCCCAAAATGATTATACTACAATATTACCTAGAATGTTTTGTTGTCCATTAATCAACCATATATATGTATACAGAGATATATATAAAATGTATACAAGATGTGTATATATTTATATTGTAACAACGTATCAGGAGATTTTTCACTTTCATTAGACTTGTGTTCTTTCTTCTCAAACATGACCACTTAGTAGTGGAACAATCATAGAATGACAGAATCATAGAATAGTTTGGCTTGTAAGGGACCTCAAAGATCAACTAGTTCCCACACCTCTGCCATGGCCAGGGAGACATTCTACTACATCAGGTTTCTCAAAGCCCCATCCAACCTGGCCTTGAACGTTTCCAGGGATGGGGCATCCACAACTTCTCTGGGCAACCTGTCCCAATGTCTTACCACCCTCACAGTAAAGAATTTCTTCCAGATATCTAATCAAAATATCCTTTCTTTCAGTTTAAAACTGTTACTCCTTGTCCTGTCACTATACTCCCTGATAAAGAGTCCCTCCTATCTTTCCTGCAGGCCCCCTTTAGATACCGGAAGGCTGTTATAAGGTCTCCCCAGAACCTTCTCCAGGTTGAACAACCCCAACTGTCCCAGCCTGTCTTCATAGGAGAGGTGTTCCTGCCCTCTGATCATTTTTGTGCCCCTCCTATGGACCCTCCCCAACAGGTCCTTGTCTTTCTTGTTCTGAGGGCCTCAGAGGTGGATGCAGTACTCCAGGTGACGTGTCATGAGAATGGAGTAGAGGATTCTTTTGATGCTGCTTAGGATACAATTGGCTTTCTGGGCTGCAAGTGCACATTGCTGGCTCATGTCAAGCTTCTCATCAACCAATATCCCCAAGTCCTTCTCCTCAGGGCTGCTCTCAAGCCATTCTCCACCCAATCTGTATTTGTGCTTGGGATTGCCCTGACTCAGCTGCAGAACCTTGCACTTGGCCTGGTTGAACTTCATGATGTTCACACAGGCTCACCTCTCAAGCCTATCCAGGTCCCTCTGAATGGCATCTTTTCCTTGCAGTGTGTTGACCATACCACACAGCTTGGTGTCACCTGCAAATTTGCTTAGGGTGCACTCAATCCCACTGTCCATGTCACTGACAAAGATGGTAAACGACACTGGTCCCAGTAATGACCCCTGAGGAATGCTGTTCATCACTGCTGGTGACTTGGACGTTGAGCTGTTGATTGTAATTCTTTGAGTGCAGCCATCCAGTCAATTCATTATCCACCGAGTGGTCCATCCATCAAATCCATGTCTCTCCAATTTAAAGACAAGGATGTTGTGTGAGACAGTGTTAAATGCTTTGCACAAATCTGGGTAGATGACGTCAGTTTCTCTTCCCTTGTCCACTAACACTGTAATGCCACTGTAGAAGGCCACCAAATTTGTCAGGCACGATTTGCCCTTAGTGAACCCATGTTGGCTGTCACCTGTCACATCCTTATTTTCCACATGACTTAGCAGAGTTTCTAAGAGGATCTCCTCCGTGATCTTGGCAGGCACAGACTGGCAACAGACTGAGTAAGAGACTGAGACTGACCAGCCTGTAGTTCCCTGGGTCTTCCTTTTTTCCCTTTTTGAAAATGGCGGTTATGTTTCCTTTTTTCCAGTCAGCAGGAACATCACCGAACTGTCATGACTTCTTGAAATATAGTCCATAGTGGCTTGGCAAGTTCATCTTCCAGTTTCCTCAGAACTTGTAGATGAATCTCATCAGGCTCCATGGATTTGTACTCCTTCAGGTTCCTTAGATGATCTCAGACCTGACCTTGTCCTACAGTGGGCTGTATCTCATTCTCCCAGTCCCTGCTTTTGCATTCTGCAACTTGGGAGGTGTGGTTAGAGCCCTTACCAGTGAAGACTGAGGTAAAAAAGGCATTGAGTACCTCAGCCTTCTCCATATCCCAGGTGACCAGGTGTCCTGTTTCCTTCCAGAGACTGCCCACATTTTCCCAAGTCTCCCTTTTTTCACTGACATACGTATAGGAGTTTTTCTTGTTGCTCGTCATGTCCCTGACCAGATTTAATTATACCAGGGCTTTAGATTTCCCAACCTGATCCCTGGCTGCTCAGACATTATATTAGTATTCCTCCCAGGTTACCTGTACTTGCTTCCACCCTCTGTAGTCTTCCTTTTTGTGTTTGACTTTGTCCAGGAACATCTAGTTTGTCCATGCAGGTCTCCTGGTGTTTTTGCCTGACATCCTCTTAGCTGGGACACATCACTCCTGAGCTTGGGGGAGTTGATCTTTGAATATTAACCAGCCTTCTTCGGTCCCTCTTCCCTCCAGGGCTTTAATCCCATGCTACTCTACCAAGCATATGCCTGAAGAGGCCAAAATCTGCTGTCCTGAAGTCCAGGGTAGTGAGCTTTTTGTGCTCCCTCCTTGCTGTCCTAAGGATCTTGAACCTCTCCATTTCATCTTCTCTGCAGCCAAGGCTGCCCTTGAGCTTTACGTTCCCCACCAGCCCCTCCTTGTTGGTGAGAACAAGGTACAGTATGACACCTCTCCATGTTGGCTCCTCTATCAGTCGGAGAAAAAAGTTATCATCAACGCATTCCAGGAACCTCCTGGACTGCTTATACCCTCTGTGTTGTCCCTCCAACAGGGTAGTTGAATTCCCCCATGACGACCAGGGCTTGTGAACGTGAGGCTGCTCCTATCTGTCTATAGAGGCCCTCATCTGCTCAGCCTTCCTGGTCAGGTGTCCTGTAGCAGACCCCCACTGTAATGATACCTGTCTTCGCCCTCCCTTTAATCCTGACCCATAAGCTCTCAGTTGGCTCCTCATACATCCCCAGGCAGAGCTCCATGTACTGCAGTTGGTCATTAAAATAGAGAGTGACACCCCCCTCCTTATGTCCCCTGCCTGTCCCTCCTAAACAGCCTGTGTACTTCCATTCCAACACTCTAGTCATAGAGGCCATCCCACCACATCTCCGTGATGCCAATGAGATCATAGCCCTGCAGACATGCACACATCTCTAACTCCTCTTGTTTATTCCCCACGCTACGTGTGTTTGCATAGAGGCATTTAAGTTGGGCCCCTGATGAAGCTGACTTACTGGCTGGAGTGGCCTGTGATCCTTCTCCAGGCTCTGGTCATCTGTTGCTGGCACTGGCATCAAACTGGTAGGAGTAGGGTGGAATGAGGTTCCCCTCCCCCATCAACTTTAGTTTAAAGCCCTATTAACTAGCTTGGCAAGCCTGTGACTGAAAATACTCTTCCCCTTCTCTAACAGATGGACCCCATCAGCCCCAACTAGACCTGGTTTCTCAAAGCGAGTCTCATGGTCTAAGTAGCTGAACCCCTGGTTCTGGCACCAGTCCTGTAACCATTTGTTGACTTGTCAGATATGACTGGCCCTTTCAAGCCCCTTCCCTTTGACTGGGGAGACTGATGAAAAAATTACCTGTGCTCCAGAGTCCCTGACCGCTGCTCCCAGGGCTCTGTAATCCTTCTTGATACTCCTCAGACTACTTCTGGTTGTATCATTGATGCTCACATGAAGCAAAAGCAGCGGATAATAGTCAGTGGCTGTACAAGGCTTGGCAGCCTCTTGGTGACATCCCTGACATGAGCCCCAGGTAAGCAGCCCACCTCTCTAGACAGTGTGTCAGGTTGGCAAATGGGTGCCTCGGTACCTTTCAGAAGAGAGTCACTTACTACTATCACCTGTTGCCTTTTCTTAGTTGTACTGGTTGTTATACAAGGAGCAGATCGGGCTGTCTTGCTCAGCTCCAGCATCTCTCCTAATGTGATGGGTCTTTCCCAGTCTACAGAGTGGTGAAGCAGTTCTGCAAGGGCACCTCAGGCTTTGGGAGAAGTCTTTTCCTCTTGCTGGTCCTTGCTATTGCAAGTTTCTGCTCTTCTGCATTATTGCCCCCTTCACTTCTGTGTGTGCTGGTGGGGGAGTTTTTGGCTGTTTGGCTGTGGGCTGTGGGTCCATGGGAGACTGAATAAGTTAAGACATCATAAATATTTTATTCAAACACCAGAAGTAGATCAACTGGATATATGCTGCCATTTATGCTCATCCTTGATTCTGAAGAAGTCAAAGTGAGAGGGAGAGTAATTTGAGTTAATGGCTGTTAGACTATCCATAAGTAAATAATGTCAGACATTAACTTGCTTCCTGGGGCCAAAATCTGCAATTCTGTTAATGTCCCAGATGATCTGACTGAAGTCACTGGATATAATCAGAAACAAATATAGCCTTTCTCTTGCTTGTAGGTCCCTCACTCTTGCTAGGTAACTGGAGCTTGGAACCCCCCAGGGGAACATACACAGCTTCAGCCAGATGGATGTGGACTTTCAGATGACACAAACCTCCCAGTGAGACTGTGAATGGAAAGAGGTCCTTTTTAAGCCACAGCATTCTACATAAGGTTTTGCAAATGGAGAAATGTAACACATTGCTAAAATATGAAAAAAAAAGAATACCAAACAAAACCAAAACTTCAGCTTCTCTATCCCTTGGGAAAAATATTGATGTGGTAGTCATAAACGTGACAATATAAGATATAAGTACCCAAATTCCAAAACCTCTTCATGTAGATTTCTGAAATACATGATTCCCCACTATGTTCAATCTGCCTGTACAACTGGTCCCAAAACATGATTTGTGATTTTAATATGGTTGGTGAGACATAGGCTAATATGTTTTTCTCTGCTGGAGCTAAAGCATTCAACACAGGGGAAAAAAAAACATTAGAGAGGGAATCTCTAACAATTATGTGAAACGAGAGAATTTCCTGTGACAATAGCCCAGGGAAATACAATGTTTCTTGATCTTGCTGCCCACAGGTAACCCCAACATCTCTATAGTCCTTATATTTAACAGCTGAGTGGAATGGATGGGACCTCACTGTTACAATGATACTCCTGCCTGAAACTTCATCTTGTTTTGATGCTGTTTACTTTTTTCAAAATGTACCTGTTGAGCTTTTACCTTAAACCTTAGTCAGAGGAACAACAACAATAAAATAAAACTCAAATAAAAAGAAGTGGGTTTTTTTTTCCTAAAAATGCCAACATTCTTCTGGGAGTCCAGTAATCACTGGCTTTTCTACAAGGCAGTCTCAGCTGTCTGTGTCACAGCATTCACAACATGCTAATTTTCCACTGAGACACTAAATATTACGTGTCATATAGCAGTCAAAGGTTTGCAGCACTGAGCAGTTTCTCTAGCAGCTGTCACTGGTTTCTCTTCTTCCATTTGCATCACTCTGGTATTGTACATATTATGAAAGCTGTAATCAGCTTGCCTTCATTTCATTCCCTCTGTCTGAAGTCTTGTATATGCTCTATGTAATATGCCATTCTGTCTCAACAACATGGCTGGGAACTTCCCACCACAGATACCCCAAAAAACATCCTCTTAAGATGTCCTGGTTTAATTCTGAAGGATTCAGCTGTTGCTTGTTGAGAATATCAGAAGCACCATCAATCAAAACAGGAAAGTAACTCTCTACAGTTTTAAGCAGTAACTTAAACAGTAGACTGTTACGTGTTTTGCACAATGGAGTTATTTTGGCTTTAAAATGTGAATCATGTGAATCTAAGTTTTGGGTTGGTATATTTTTTCATGTCTTTTCCTACCAGGGTGAAAGTGGGTTAAAAATTGTATTTAATCCTTGGGGAATAAGGCCCATAAGAGTATTTTTATTGTAGTGTGATTGATTGCCTGTTTCTTCAGCTCTTACAAAGATGTCTGTAGAGATATGATGTTTGATAGGTACTTATTTTTATAAGCTAGAGGTCTGAAAGGGCCCACAGGGAGCCAGGCACATATTTCTCAGTGAATTTTTGGGTGGCAGGGTGACAACCTCATCTGCACACCACATTCCAGCTCTAGGAGTTATATATTGTTCCTTCCTCTGAATGCCAAGTTACTCATAGGGCTAACTCCAAGAAAAATGTGGGTACTGTGACACTGGGTTTTGCAACACCTTATTTTTGAAATGATGGCTCAGAAAATAGAATTAAGGGTGGTACATTCAAGTTTGGGCCCAATGGCCTTAGAGTAGACCTGCTGTGCTGAGACAACAGAAGATGTCACGAACTGGGAGGAAGCTTGAAGCTGCAGACTCCCCACTGCTCCATGCTCTGAGGAGAGGTGTGAGGTGCACGGAAGGGCATTCCTTCCATGGCTTGGAGATTCCTTTCTGAAAGCACGCATGTGTGGCCTCCCCTGTACTGACCATTACCTTATAAGGTGGGAATGAAAAACTTGATATACTCCTCCTTTTACCTGCTTACCTGCCAAACTTAGGACACACTGACTTCTATTTTTAGGGTTGTCTATGCATTTTATCTCCAACCTTATATATCCAAAATGCACAACGAATGTAAGAGTGGGAACTGGACATCAGAACTCATTTTTCATCTTCTTCCTCCTTACTTAGTGCTCAGGATCACACCCCCATTCTCTGGTCAGTTACATGATTTTTTTCCTGTATTTTGGAGGAGCTGCAATGTCAGTTATTGAGTATATCCTCTTTCCCAGAATAGTCAGTCTTGTGTGCTTAAGAGAGGTGAGAAATATTGACTTTGATCCCCACTGTAGGGAGATCTGAAACCCCCTCTCTGTGTTGTGGAGTCATGTCCAGGTCAAACCTCAGTTTTTGAAGTAAATCTGCCCACTTAAGTGGGCTTCTGCCCACTTACTGTGTCCTGGTTCGTGTTACATATTGAAACACATGAGCTAGATGACTGGTGGATCAAACAAGGGCTGGTGGATCAAACAAGGGCTGTTTCAAAAGAAAGCTCTCCAAAATTCTTACAGTGTAGAGACTGAGGCCTCAGCACCAAGTGTTTTTTGTTCTACAGATTTGCCAGCAATTGGTCTGCACTACTTGTTAGTGCCAGCTGATGAGGCCTTCTCTGGAGAGAAGGTAAAGAACAGGGGAAGAAGGTGAGCATACTGATAGTGGCACCACCAACATCTCTGTTAGTTTTTCTTCATTGCTGTTTTTCATGGAGCCTGACTGAATGGGCTTACATTTAACATGCTCTGAAATCATCCCGCTTGAATGAATTCAGCAGAGGAATGTCCTCTTTCAGATCTAAACTTTGCTCTTAATTTAAATGGAGCTCTGTACATCCACACTGTAAACTTCTTGGAAGCAAGATGGAGACCATTAAGTTCTTTGGAATTTATCTATAAAAGACTCTCTGTATGTAAACCAGTAAATAGAAGGGTGACCATTTTATACCACCCCTGCAGTTTTGAAGTGCTCTATAAGCATGACTTCAACACAGCGGTCTCTTTACCCTTGTGATTTCAGATTGTTCGAATGCGTTCATCTCCTGTGTTTTCCTCCCAAAGGGATCCAGTGGAAATGCTGCATAGGAAAATACTGTTAGTTTTAAGGAGGAAACCAAAATTTTTACTGCTCCAGATTTTTGAAGCTACATGTGTGAAAGCGATTGGCTCTTATTGCTGGTGTAAGTTGTCTTTGGATAATACTCAGTCTGGGTAAGGCTCATAAATCTTGGCTCTCACAGAGAGGATCAAACCATAGTCAGCATTTTTAAAACATCATTTTGATGCCAGCTGACAATGGCTCCTTTCAAAATGAGAAATAGAGGGCCATTGTATTGATCTTTCAATAGGGATCAGCCCTCCTACAGTTGCAGAGTCTACAGCAATAGCTCCTGTGGTACAATATACTTCTCATTGGCAAAAATGCTGAAAATGACTAAATGTGTCTCCGTGTGCTCCTTCTTGCCCACGCTATTACCAAGCCATAGAGAAGGAGGACAAAGAGCAAATTCCATTCAAGGTAATGGGCTGAGGTTGCTCAGCTCATTACTTCTACTGTTAGCGAGCATACTGCATGCCTTCTTCACAGAGGGCCCGTGTTTTTTCCATCCTCAGTATAGCACAGCTTGGTGGTACTGCCTGTGGAATGTTCATCCCCTGGGCTATAAAGCTATGCTAAGGACTCTAACACAAAGCAGGTTTGTTTACCTTGCCCAGCAGGTAGAGATGATTAACATTTCTCAGAACTTCAAGTGTGAAAATAATACATTTGATCCAAAGAATGATCTGGGAACCCACATCTTTCAAGTTATAATGTGATATATATATTTACTTTCTTCCCTTGTGACTTTCAGTAGCCAGTAAATTAGGCTTCAGGTAGATGGACAGTTCACAGGAGTGGGGATGGGGGATTCAAATCAGCAGGTTTCACTGGCATTGCTCAGACTGTTGGTTTATACCAACTGAGCTCTTGACTTTAAATTCTTAGATCAGTCTCATTCATCAGTGAAATAAATTCAGATAACACCACCACTATAAAAAGTGTATATAATAATTTGATTCTGTTGTATTCTGTTGAGATAACTGTTTCCAATAGACTCACTCTACTGTAAAACCAAATGATGTTATAGTAAGTATGTACCCTTATACGTCACATTAAAATCAAGATCCCACTATAAAGTACTTTTAAAATTATAAAATACTAATATTAGAAATTTTTGGCAGTCAGATTTCTTTTTCGTGAAAGCATAAGTGTACAAATGCATTTTTGTAGCCATCTAACATATATTTTTTTCTATTTTTCTGGGCAATTCAACATGCCATATTTCCTTAAAAAGACAGGATCACTTTGCCATAGCTGTAGTTTATGATTCTTAATTACCATAAAACAGTATACAAATGTAATAAATGTATTCAAAGAACAATAATAACTTAAAATGTATTTAAAGGTAAAGAAAAACTTCCTGAATTTGAAAAGTTTGTATTTTCGAGTAAGTTTTATTGGATTTTAGCAAAAAAAAAAAAATTACACAATGGAAATGCATAATGTGAATTTAAAAATTTAAAACCTCCCTGGAAAATCTGATTTTCCAACACGGAAGTTGAAAAGGTTTCCTAGAAGGATGGGTTGGAAAGGCAAAAGAATGTACCTGAGCACTGGAAAATCCCCAGTGGAAAAGTAGCTAGCCAGAAGAACATTTATTTGGAGAACTTGAATAGGAAAAAACAGAAATGACATTGAGTAAAAAAGACAAATGAGTGTATTCTTTGCCACCACTGTCAGCAGAGGAGGAATGTGAAGCTGAGAGAAAGGAGAAGCCATGCTGCAAGAAGTAAAAATAATCACTGATCTCAGTACTTAAGTACTAATTACAGTAGTTAAAGTCCTGCCCCTGATCCAAAGTGGAAGCATACTCATATTTGTGAAGTATCTTGATTAAAACTGGAGACTTTACACTTGTGGCCACCTCTAAGAAGAGTCAGGAAATGACAACGTCTGGGTTCATGACACACAAATTAAATTTGACTCTCAACTTGCAGTGTGGTATCTGCATATGGAGTTCTGAAAAATCACTCTCAAGTCCAAAAGCTGACACATAGGAAGGTGACAGAATAACAATGATGACTTCATGAGGATATCTGCATCCATCCTTTGCCTGGGACATTCAACGTCTCTGCAGCCAGAAGGAAGCCAATATTTCCTTCTTCTACCTGTGTAATAATATAGAACTTCTCTAAAAAACTCTATATGTGATTAATACTGGACTAAGTGAAATAACATGTAAATACCATCAGTTTGTCTTTACAGGCAAAGGTCTTGGGAAAGAATAAATCAGTTGGCAGGGTGTGTGTGTGTGTGAAAGATGTGCCTTACTTTAAAAATATGTTCTATGTTATCCCAAAATTTAGAAGTGATTGGTTAGTAGTTTACATTTCTTCCATCATTAATCAACCAATTCAACACTGAAAAATATCAAGCAGTTTCTATGACATAAACTGTACATAAATTGTCTGAACTTATTTAAGAAAGAGAGGCAAAACCACCCAGTAAGTCAAATAGTAGGAAGAAAATCTCTCTCACCCTAGATTTGCACTTTATCAAGGTTCCAGCAAAATACATCTATAAGAGAATTATGGCAGAAGGTAACAAATTGATAAAGCAAGGAATTTTAATAATGAGTAGCTCTCAATTCTTGTATTCCCCAAACACAAGTCTTAATGAAGAATTCGAACTAAATAATAATAATGATGATGATAATATGAAAATTTGACAGCAAAGGTTTTCCAGGGTACTGCTTAAAAATCTAACAATCTATAATAAACATATATACTCATTGCATATATATAATGCATTATTCTCACACTCAAAAGTGAAAACTTTTTTCCAACGTGTTTAAGCAAAGACTGGTAAAAGTTTTCTATTTGGATGTCTATCTAAATTAGCTTAAATTGGTCTTTACTCAATTAAACAATGCAAAGTGAAGAGAAATAACTCATCAAAGAGGTTGCAGCAGACAAATGAGATCCAAAATGTTTAGCTTAGTTTTGCAAAATTACCATGCTTGTAATACCTTTATTTTTGACAATGTTCTTAAGTTAGGACAAAAATAAAATGAGTCACTTAAAGATGAGATATGTAGACTGGGTTACCAAACTTTACAGAGTTTTGGAAACCTGTCTTCTCAAAATTGATATTTCATTCAAAATCATGTAATGGATTAAATCAGTTAATCACAAACACTGTAGGAAGTACTTAGAGCTACCAATAGTAAACAGAAACATTTAAAATGCTACTGAGATCCACAGAGATGCTTGAAATAAAATATATAATATAGTCTCACAATAAGAAACTGAATTTGCAGAAATAAGTAGATTCTTTCAGCATTAATTTGCAACATTCAGATAAATATGTAATACATTTTGTAATAGCCACTCTATACTGCAAGTTCTTGCAGAACAACTGTGACAATTCTGCACATATTATTTACTCTGCCACAATATTGAATCTCAAACAAATAACCTAATACATAAAATAGAGGTTTAGGTTAGTACGATGACTGCTTGTGCAATACCAAATCAAGGGCTAACTCATGTACAATTTTTAACAAACATGTTTGTGATCAAACTCATAGTTTGTACGTTCAGCCATCAATACATATTATGAAACAAGCAAGTACATGAGAATGCTTTAAAGTTAGCATTTGTTCATCCAGACATTTTTTCTCCTCGTGTTCATTTGGAGAGTGAATACTGGTACGAATGCAGGTGCAACAACATTTCAGGCATTCAGGAAAATATGCAATGTTTATGTGTATCCCTCTAGAAATCTTGGGAAAAAAGGAGTGAGAATAAAAACAGAAGGCAATTAGAAAATCACCTAATAACAATGAAAATTAAAATCTAAAGAGGACTGGAGAAATTTAGAGTTCTGCTTTCAACATAATTAATCATTCAGAATTTTTGGAATTTCTTAGAAAGGTTTCACATAGCTGATTAATTGGTAGTAAAGAACATGCCTGTCCACATTAGTCAGTAAAGAGTCTCAACAGTGTTATAATAAATTGGAAGGCTCAATAAGAGAAACAGATTGAAACTACAGCTAATACGCTCCTGATTTCTCAAAACTAATGTTTTCTTGTAATTTAACCCAAAAGTTTGGCAATAACTGCCTAGGTGATCTCTGTTTTCAATTGCCTACTAATTATCTTCTTCTTAAAGTGAATAGGTGTCAGGGATGTGCTGGAGTAATTCTTGACCTTTGAAGTCAAAAGGCATAGTTGATTGCTGTAAAGTCTAATTATCCCTTACAGGGATATTCACAATTGCTAACTTTGCTTTGAAGAAATTAGGATCCTTTGTGCATACTTAATGAAGAGAGGAAGGTTGCTCCAGGGGCTGAGTTAGATCAGGTGACTAACTTTTGTTTTTCTACTTCCTTGATAGTTTAAGCAACACATTTGAACAACTCCAGTTTCTTGAAGAATGAGACCATTCATCAGATATAATGTTGACTTTAACATACATAACAGGACACAAACCTTTATTAATATCTGACCTGCTGGCAATTCTTTGTCTAATGCAGCCCAGAATATCATTGTCCTTCTTTGCAGAAAGCACACATTGCTGGCTCATGTTCAACTTGGTGTACGCTAGGACCTCCAGGTTCTTTTCTGCAAAGCTGTTTTCCAGGCGGGTGGCCCATAGCCCGTTCTGGTGCCTGGGGTTTCTCCTCATCAGATACAGGGTTTTTCTCTTCTCCTTGTTGAACTTCTTGAAGTTCCTGTCAGCTCCTTTCTCCATCTGTTCAGGTCCCTTTGAATGGCAGTACGATGAAAAAAAAGTTACTGGATGTACTTTTGCCTGAAAATATTTTGCCTCCTGGATTCTTAAAATAATAGTCAGCAGCAGTACTCAAAATTTCTCCATAGTGAAAAACGTAAATGAATGAACTCCAGTAGCAAAAAGATAAAAACAGGAAATAAAACCCACCTTTTTTAAAAAAAAAAAGCAGTAGCAAAGACAATAATTCGCAGGCTTATTCAGTAACCTAAAACCTGTATCAAGGTAAGCCATTTATTTCAAGTGATGTGTAGATCCCTAAGGCTTTGAGGCCACAGCTCATTTATGTTGTTAGACACTGACACACAGACACATACTAATGAAAAGTAGGGAAAATGTGAGAAAAGTGAAGAAATCATAAGAGTAAAGGCAAGATAGTTGTCAGGAAGCCAGGCATGAACACAAGCAGCTTATAGAGCTTAAATTCAAGTATAATGTCTCTAAGGAATACGACCTTAATAAATACAGTCCATTACATCTTTAGAGTCAGTACAGCTTCAAAGTTATTTGCATGTAAATGATTGCATTTTCTGTCACCCGCTGTTATCTGATGATTATAAGCATATCATTTTTTTTGTTGCTGTCCGTATGATTTATGCTCCAGTTATGCTTAAAAGCTACAGAGAAGAGCGACTGGTCTCAGCAGAGCTTGGAGCTCTCCAAAAGATGAATCAAAACAGATTCAAAGACCCCACGCTTTTGGATATTTTTTTTTTCTGATTTCCTGGTATAAAAATGTGTTGCCTTTAAGTATTGCCACACTTGATTATTTGCTAGAAGACTAATACTTTCCACAGTGATCAAACACACTGAGACTGACTGAGTTGACTGTTCATTTAATATAACCTAATGATATGGCACTGTGATGAGAAAAATAAAACTACGATGAAGAGGGCTACATCATTAGCTACCTAGAGATACAGAAGCTTTTCCAGATTTAGTACCACAGAGGGATACCAATAAATAAAAAATGCAAACAATAGTCAGTATTGATAACCAAATACATCTAAGTTTGGAATAAGATGTCGACTGATGAGGAACATGGCAAATACTGTGATTCATAATGCTATATTCTTTGAAATTATTCACATATGGAGTAGAAAAGGAAGAGAAGACAGCAAAATAGAGGCAGATAATATTGATGAAAAACATGGAGAAGTAGACAAAGCCACACTCCTTCCGTGTTCATAATCTCAGAAGAATTATGTGACCTAGTTCATTCTGTATTGCAAATAAGAGATCATAATCAGGCTACACCTGGGCCCAATTTGGTTATGAGAGTTGAGCAACTGTTCACAAGTCTGAAGACATGGAAGCATACGTTGTGTTAGTAACTAGGTACTTGGGAAACTAAAGTCTTAATTCAAGTATTAAACCTGAGCTCTGTGGTTTTTGTTCCTGTGCAATACTTAAATTTAGATTGTTTGAACGGTCATAATGATCTGAGAAGCGGAGGATTTTATCTTCTGTACTCATATAGATGGTAATTCTTTCTCTCCTTTCCAGCTCTACCATCTTGTCTAGTATGATATGAAGTTATTTAAGACTATATTATATAATTTCTTGACAATGTCCACTTGTCAAGGATGCTGTCCATACTTACAACTCGTCCCACCAAGATGATTTAAGATTTATCAGGATTTTCTTATTAAGTTTACCACAGTTGACTATAAATAATAAGCATAATTGTCTTCAGTGAAATCTGGGGTGAATTAGCTTTCTGTGCAGGACATGAACTTAACACAGGTTAGGCTGCAGTCTAAGCTGTTATTCTTGTTTGACCTAAGCAATTAAACCAGAATTTCGAATTCTGTAAACCAGTTTCTTCCAAAAGAGAAACTACTGAAGAATGGCTGAACTCTCAGTTCCCTGAACAACAGAAAAAATTATATTGCTCATGGTGCCAAACTCCTTTCAGCCAACATTTAACCTAAAAGATTTCACTGCTGTGCTATCAGGGCTTTTATGATTGAATCTGGAGGTTACCATCTGGCACGCTGGTGTCATTCTCTTCTGCCTTGCCTCCACCTGTCCCAGAGCTGTGCCTCAGTCTCTGTTGGATTTAGCTGCAGTGACTGCAAACCTTTTAGGCTCTAGCTATTTGCCTTGTTCCTTCATCAGGGAGCATGTCTTGCCCTCAGCTAGTGCAGCTAAAGCCTGAAAATAATAATGTAAATGCAAAATGATGGCTGGTTTAAGTTAATATGCCAAGTTATGAACTAGTACAGTTTCTGCAATAACAACCCCCAGAAGAAGTAGAAAGGAAAAGCTTGAAGTAATAAGCTCTTCAGCCACCCTGGCTCTGTGATTATATGATTACATATGAATACATGATTAGTACCCTCACACAGCACTTCTACAAAAACAAGATAAGAAGCTGCCTTTGCTCATGCAAATAACACTGTGTAGCAGCCTCAGGAGAGTATCCTTGTTTTATAAGGATGTATACTCAAGTTAAAGGCAATTATTGTTTCAGCTCTACCTAGTCCTATGAAGAAATTTAATGAAATTTAAAAGCAGAAAGTAAATGCGCAAGCCAGTATCAGTTGTGTATAACTCAGCCCACAGCATTATTATTCTTTAAACATCAACATGTAGTGAGCAGTAATTTAGGAGGAAAACATTCTGTGAAGACCAGTATAATACCATTTCACCCTTCAGTAAACAATATAGCGCAGCCATGAAGATTATTTACATACTGACAGCTGGTCTGGTAATGCTCTCCCCTCCCTGCCTATCCTCTAGCTGTGCCCACACAGCCCAAGACTGCTTGCATAGATCCTAGCATTTAGCAATCATCTCAGTAGTTTTGTATGGTCAGAGATGGCTTGCATAGCCTCCATAAGGTTTGCATGGACAGACAAAGTTTTATTTGCATCATGATGATGGCTTCTTGAAGTTCAATGGTGTGGCAATCCCATCTCCCGTGCAGTGCAGGTGTAGTCATATGCTACTTCTCTCCTAGTGTAGCACTCTGCTTCAGACGGTCTTATCCTTATCTGCCTTACGTAAGAATATGTCTGGTTTTAAAATAGCTTTTGTAGCAGTGCACTTTTTTCAAATCTACACAATTCACACAATAAATTGTTACTCCCCTTTTGAACTCAAATAGTTATGACAGCACAGTATTGCATTTCGTTTTATTCAGTGGGCTATGGCATTGCGTAACTGTGACTTTTTGTGGACCAATTCTTAGCGTTGTCAGAAATTATGACTTGTAGTGATCCACAAAAATGCAATTGCATTATCTCCTGATAATGTAGAGTAGCGTACAACAACAGCCTTTGATTCATTCAGATCTCTTTCACTGTTTGCAACTGGGAAAATAGAATACAAACATATCAGTTCATAGCACACTTTTTTTTTTGTTTGTTTGTGAAATTAACTGGTGCCATTGATACAAGCTGTTTGCTTCTCTACATACACTTTTCTTTCAGTGTATGTTTAAATTATGATTTTTCACTAGGTGTAAGGACATCCATAGAAACACTTCCTTTCCAGAGTACCCTGCACTCTTTCATCAAATCTGACATTATAAATGTTTGAACATAAAAATCAATTGCATGATACGTCTAGTGCTTTTATTAGCCCACAGAACTACTATAATTCATAGTTATAAGTCAAGCCATGTAAAACTATTTAAAATGACTAAAGATATAGCCCCCTATAAAACTGCCATAATCCTTCCCTGCAGGTTATGTCAGCGTAAATTTTCTGTAACACACGGTTGCTCATCTGATCTTCCTGCATCTGAATATTTTGGAAATAAGGATGACTGTACACATAAGGGCTGAGCTTCAGTTATTCTGTTGACTTTTTGTTTAAATACATTTTTAATACAAGTCAGGCAGTTTCATCTAACACTCTGTAAAAATTCTTGTATATATTCCACAGCAATTAAACCACAGAGAATGAATTATTTGTAAAAACATTCAATAAATTACTTAACGCTTTAAAGTTGCTCAGAAAACAAAGTATGTGATAAAAAAAATGTAAAAGGTCAAAACTGAAATGAAAGACTTCATATGAAAGGGTATGAATAAAACAATTTGTTTATCTCACTCTTTCTTTGCCTTCATTGTCACATTTGCATGCAGAGCTCCAGAATTTCGACTTTCTGCTCTCAACTTGTTTTTCTAGATCTGTGTGGGCATTTAGTTCAACAACTCCACTGATCAACAGTTTCACTTTTGGCAAAAGCTTCAGATGAGGCAGTCAGCAGGGACAACTTTTTTTCCCTTCTACTACTCAGAGATCTGTAGTTGTCAACAGTGTTTGAATATAGAAAATGCCTGTATTTTGTGGGTGTCTTTGGGGGTGAGAGTGAAAGATCACATCTCCTTTCACAGGTGCCATCACTTCAGAGTCTTCCTTTCTCTTTCTCCTTCAAAGCACATGTCACAAGGGGCAAAAAAGATTAGTCTCTGATGCTCTTCTTTACACATGTAAAAAAGATGCCTCCTATCTTCAGATAATTTTTTTTTCTTTTGTTTCCTTAATTATTATCTTCCTATGGGAAGCCAAAGTAATTTTCTCTAAAATAAATAGAGTACAGCATTAGACTTTCTTTTTTTTTTCTCTTCTTTTTTTTTTTTTTTGTCTTTAAGAGACTGTTTAATGAGATCTGTGGAAGTGATGGGGTAGTATGCTCGTCTCTAACCTTGCAATTACTTCAAGTTTTCTGAGCCTATCCACAGCCATTCTATGTATTCCTCAGTGGCCATTACAATAAGACCATTATGGCAAAGAGCTTGACTGCATTGTGTCTATTCCTAATGTTTATTCATAAGCTTTTTCTTTTAGATTAATTCGTAAGGTCAGTCTGGGAATCCTTATAAGTACTATTATGTTTCCATACAATCTGCCAACATGCAATTCAGCGTGCCTGTGGGCACGGCCAGAGGGACAGGCAGGAATAGGCTTACAGGAACCCCGTGAAAGTCAGCAAGTGCAAATGCCAAACGCTGCTCCAGGGAAGGCAGAACCCCCTTAATGGGACAGTCTGGGGCTGCAGGGGCTGGGGAGCAGCTCTGTGGGAAAAGTCTCACGGAGTTACTGGGCAGCAAGCTGAACATGAGCCATGCTGTGCCCTGGCAGCAAGGCAGCCAGCAACCTCCTGGGCTGCATGAACAGGGGCACAGCCCATAGACTGAGGGAAGGGATTGTCCCCCTCTATACGGCACTCATCAAACCACATCTAGATCCTGTGTCCAGTTTTGGGCACCAGCACAGAAAAGGCATTGTCAAACTGGAAGGAGCTTGGTGAGGTCCTCCGTGGCAGTAGGGCTGGAGTACTTGCCCCTTGAGGAGAGGCTGGGGGAGCTGCAGTAGTGCAACCTGGAGAAGGGACAGATTTGGGAGTATCTAACAGACCCACACAGCCTATGAGGGGTCACTGAACTTGCCTCAAGAGGTTCTGCTGTCTCTGTCCTTGGAGGAATCCAAGCCGCAACTAGAGCAAGCCACGAGCAGCTTGGTCTGATCCCAGAACAGGCCCTGATTTGGGCAGAGGGTTGGACTAGAGATATCCCAAGGTCCCTTCCTGTCTGAATTAATCTGTTATTCTATGCTTCCACTTCTGATAAAAGCTACACATCAGAGATAACCATGCAGAATGCCTCATCTTTAAGCTTTAAGATTTTAGGCATCTTTAGCAGTGGCAGAACAGCACAGTACTGGAAATGTTATTCAAGGCATTAATTTCAGCTCGAAGTGGTGAGACCATGTCTGAAGAAGTAGCAATGCTATACAATAGTAAATAGTGAGTTTCTGGGAAATTGGGAAATCCAATCAGTGTTGTGTTTCAATCACAATAACTGGGTGCGAGGAGTGCATGAGGTCCAGCCTGCTTAATTGCAGTGCGTGGCTAAACCATAACATGTAATCTCCCTTCTGTGAGAATACTGATACATATTTCATAGTAACAAAAAACAAATTATGTGTTAATGAGTATCACAGCTTGCCATTACTTCGGATTGAACATGCCTTCTGAATAAACCAGATTGCCTGACTCTAGCTGGATTATGGTGATGATACCACATCTGGGAAGCAAATCCTTGTTTCTTGTTTTGATGTTTTTGGCTGGTTATTTTTGAAAGTGTAGTGAAGGAGGGAAGCAGCTCTGGAGCTGGAGAGTTTTATCTTGTGGTGAATACGCTTCAAAATCTTGATAAATGAGAGATTTTTGCCCAAAATCAGAGAACTGATATTCATTTAATTTCTGTATAGCTTTTTCTTGATTTCCTTGTTTTGTTACATGCATATCTTCCTTCTGCAAAAATAGGAGTTGTATTAGTTTATGCTGAGCTGAGAGGAGTGTGTAGAGCTAAGAGTGGATGGTATTGCTAAAGGGTGAACTTGCTTGAAACCATGCCATATTAACGCAAACTGATGAAGAAAAAAAAAACTTGTATGCCATGTAGCCTTTTTTCAAGATAACATGGGTGAAGTTTGCATAAATATCCCTAGTAGAAACCATTGAAAAGTTTACCATAGATTGATGTAAAATGGATATTTTTCTTACTTTTCCTTTGCTAATTCTATTGTGCTGCATATTATGTCTTTTTCTTTTTATCATCTTTTTTTTCAAAAGATACTTCCTAAGTCCTCCATTTTGGTTCATTTCTGATGCCATAAATCAATGTACAACAGACAAGAAGTCACTGCATGTATAATATATTTTCCTGAGTGTACAAGTCTTTATATGCTTGCACTTCAATGATTAATATATATTTGATCTGAAGCACATTAACTAGTGCAAAAGTAATCTCAAGTGTCATTACTGCATGGATTTTTAATTGCATTTTTCTTCAGTGGATTTCTGAAATACTTCAAAAAGGAGGTCAGTATCATTCTCTTTAGTTTATATATGAGAAAAAAAGGGATGTCTACAAAGAAAAAAGTTTCCCACAAACCTGGAATTAAACAACAGGATGACCATGAGCCAGCAATGTGTCCTTGTGGCCAAGAAGGTCAATGGCATCCTGGGGTGCATCAAGAAGAGTGTGGCCAGCAGGTCGAGAGAGGTCATCCTGCCCCTCTATTCTGCCCTGGTGAGGCCCCATCTGGAGGACTGTGTCCAGTTCTGGGCTGGGAAGGACAGGGAAGTGCTGGAGAGGGTACAGCAAAGGGCTATAAAGATGTCTAGGGGCCTAGAACATCTGTCTTATGAGGAAAGGCTGAGGAACTTGGGTCCTTTTAGTCTGGAGAAGAGAAGACTGAGGGGGACATCTGATCAACACCTAAAAATACTTAAAGCGTGGGTGTCAAGAGGATGGGGCCCAGTGGTGCCCAGTGCCAGGACAAGACGTATCAGGCACAAACTTGAACATAGGAAGTTCCATCTAAACATGAGGAGGAGCTGCTTTACTTTGAGGGTGGCAGAGCACTGGAGCAGGCTGGCCAGAGAGGTGGTGGAGTCTCTGTCTCTGGAGACATTCAAAACCTGCCTGGACACATTCCTGTGCAACCTGCTCTAGGTGGACTGGAGTTGGGGAGGGGAGTTGGACTAGATGATCTCCAGAGTTCCCTTCCAACCCCATATCATTCTGTGATTCTGTGAAGGAAAAAAACCCTCAAGCCCAATATTGAAAATCAGGTTAACCACTCTCTAATGTTGTCTATTCTGGAGGTTCCTAAATTGGCTAGATATTTCCCTGATTGGCCTGCAGGGTCCTAAGACACTTGGTCATGTGCTAAAGCACCTTTTGCAGCCATACAAGGACAGTTTTCCTACCCAGCACTCCACTGTCACCCAAGAAGCTTCTGATTTTATTCTGTGGAAAAAAGTGGACTAGCTGGAGTCCCTGGTACTGGAGATCGTTGTTTTCAGTCGATCACATCCCAGGAGGCCACCACATCTGCCAAACACACGTATGCAGTGCATCAGGGCATGTCCCATTCATTTCTTCAAACCCAGCCACCTGTGCCATCATTGATTCAGAACTGACCAAGCAAGAGGAGCTTAACTTCAGCCTGGTGGTTACAGCAGCCAGCTGGGAAGTATGAGGGACTTTCTGATCCTCAGTGCCAGGACTGTTTCAGTGACAGTCTAACACAAACTGCAGAAACACTGCTGGGATCAAGTGAAGATCCTCCACAACAGGTGAGAGTCAGGCTCTCTGGGCTGCTGTCAGTGACCTGACTTTCACAGATGGAGGGGAGGAATCTCTCTGCAGACTTCTGCTGGAAGAAAGTGTTTTGCTTTGCTGGCATTTTTGGATCTATGTTTGAACTGGAAAAAGCTTATATTATGGTCTTCCCACTTCCTCAGAGGCTAAACACTGGTCTTTTATGTAAACACACCTGGAAAGCAATTGCCATAATTTTTGCAATAAAAATGCTCCTTTAGGTACTCCATTCCATTAGGGTCTATCCGTAGAAGTAAGCTAGCTGACTCAGATTGTCAGTGAATATGGCCACTTAAAATATCTTTTTTTTTTTCTCTAAACACTAGGTTGAACATAAATACACACCTAACACAGGTGAACTGAACCGTCTACTTAAGGATGTCTGTTCTCTCCACCGACTTTATACAGATCTTTCCTTGGGGATACTGTATTGCAACTATAGTGACTTTTCTCTGTCTGTGGTATATTAAGGATATACAAAATAGGTGCATCTGTTATCTAAGGTGGAGACAGTCTTCCAAATTCCATTTCAACGTTTTCCAATTGTACAAATCAGATATAAATAATAGTTTGCTAAGGCTCTCAGAAAAAAAAAAACCCAAACACAAAACAAACCTCCAGTTGTCTGTGTGGTGCCTAGATCCTACTATCCTTTTTAAAAATGAGTGCTAAAGAAACAACAAATTAACTCCAAGAAAGTTATTCCAGTGTTCCACCCTTAGGCACCAATTAAAGAATTATTTCCTTTGGTAGTAGTCTGAATACTACTAAAAGGAGTGATGGGAAAGTTAAAACTCTCTCGTGAATGGGGTTTTGTAAACATCTTTCCACTCACTTTCAAATAAAGGCTTTATACTGGCAATGTGGAGTGCACTGTAGGAGGCAAGCACACCTGAAAGGCTGAGGCAATATTCAGGGCATGGCTATATACCTTTTCTTCCTAAAGACATTTTCAGTTTCTGCACCTTTTACCCTTATACATTACCATGGTCCTTCATTTCTTCCTTTACAAGTGGTTGTGAGACCACTTTCAGGATCATTATCAGATCCCTGAAAATTTTAAAAATAATCACAGTTTTACTGATCTGGTTTACAGTGTGTCCTAACAAACAGCATGCTTAGGCAGGGACTTGGGACTGTTGAACGGCTATGGGAGAGAAAGAGGCAGAAGGAGGAGAGGAACTTAATTACCTGGTTTTACATCCTTCCAAAGAAAGTGTGGTGAAATGATCTCAGAAAGTTACCCATGGCAACACAGAGCAATACAAGATAAAGCTTGTTGTCAGGAATCACACGTGTCTTGTAAAACATCCCAAACACATTAGTATTTGCTAGAAGTAACACCACCTTGAGCAGATTTGCCAGCCTCGTTAGTAGCATTTAGCACTGCATTTATAGTTTTTCCTATTGTAAAACAAAAACAAAAAAAATCCACCACAAAAAAAATATTTAACAAAAGCTAAATCAGTCATTTCACTATTGCTTATTAAGGGAGCAGATGTAGCCTGCAGCTCATCTTCGGTAGTGTGGCAAGACATAGAAGCTCTGCGCTGTCACTGCTGTCGTCTGCGTTGACTTAATGTGACCTCATTATTTCCTTGCATTCTCTTTTCTCCGTACCTATGTGTTTCTGAAGTGGCTATCTTCAATTTATTTTTTGATGTCAGTATAGTGCCTGACCTTTCATTATATACATGCATAGCCTCTAACCCTTGGCCTTGCAGATTCCCTCAGCATGGATAAAATACAGCCAGCTCTTATCATCGCACTCACCTTCCTGCTGGAAATGAATGGATGAAGGCAAATAAATTAATAACTGAATTTTAGTTGTGCTTTCTTCTTCATCAGGAGCACACTTACATGGCCCATCACCAGTGATAAGAAAGCTCTACCAGTTGCATGCTGAAATATTTTTATCTGTACTGGAAATCTTCTTGTAAGAAGCACAAACATGAGTATTCCTGTGATAAATTTTTTCACACTATTCAGAATAAGTCTGTCTTTCCTCCTTTACTGAGTGCCACCACAAACATATTGTTTTGATTGCATTTTACAGCTGATAGTGTAGCAGAAATTATCACTGGTGAATATGGAGGATAGTGTCAGAAAGCTATCCTTGCAGTTATTTATTAAAATTTGATAACTAAGGGCTGAAAAACAAAGGTAAAAAAATATGAAAAAAAATAGCTAATACTGTCTGCAGAGTTTTTCATTATCATAGATGCAAAATAGGTTCTCAGTATCTATTTTAGTTCTGCCTTGTAATAGATTATTCTATATGATCTGTAAAAATATATAAAAATAAGATATATATACAAATACCATGCATTATCACTCTGCAAAGTGTCAGAAACTGAGAAGGTCTTTAGGAAGAAAAAGTACATAGCCATATCCAGTACACATGCATATCCATGCCCATAACACACCATTTGTACATGGTAGAACTGACTTTGAAACTTTCACATTTGTAAATCCCCATTACCTTATTCAAAATAAAATCCACAGTAGAGGCATAGAAACGTTTTTTGTATAATGTTTGTTACAGAAATGAATTTTTTGTGGAAAGGTATTTCACATTTTTTACCTAAGTTGTCTGGGTCATCTGTGTTGAGTCACTTTAGTTTGATGGCAAGTGACTATGATGTTTATTTTAGTGTTGATTCTTCCAAGGAGTGTTGGAGTAAGATGTCAAAAAATGCAAAAAGATGAGGTGGAAATATGCCTGAAAAAAGTAATTATAGCAAGCTCATATTTTAGTATTTTAGTCTACTCTATGGAAAAACAGTTTCTGAATGAAATTTAAGTGACTTTACCTTGTTTTGCAGCTATAGCTTCAGACATACTCTGATCCTATAAATGAGATAAGTGCTGTCATATGGAAAGTTTAATAGTCTAGTCTGAAACTGAATATTCATTCATTAGATTGGAAACAACTTTTTCACGTAGTCATACTAACAATTAGTAAAACAAAAATACATGCCCCTGATTTTCCTTGTGCTTACAGTAAAAATGTATTTTCATGCGCATCCTGAATTAATATGGATATCCACTCTTTTTCCCACCAGAGAAAATCATTAATAACAAATGCAAATCTTTTCTAGCACTTACAACCCACAGTGTTTGCAGCCTCTTATAGCTTTTCAAATAGCAAAACTATTTTAAGAACTTTTCTTTTTTTTTTTAAATTAACAGATTGACTAACTTTATCAGGAACAGAAAACTGGGGAATACCTAAATATAAATTTCAGAAGCTAACTGTAGACTGCTGTTTGAAATCTAGAAAAAAATGATTAATCATCAGAATGTTTCTTTGAGGTAGATGACAGATATGTTACTATTACTGTAGCCTGAAGAAGCTAAAGGCAGATGTTGTTAATAAATACAATGCTTTGAGGATAGGAATTCTAGCAACCCTGTCAAATTACAAACAATATTTTTCACAATATTGTTCTCAGACTGTAAATAGAATAATAAATAATTCAGTTGGAATAGTTTTTTCAATCTTTAGTTTTCTGTGTATTATTTACTTCATATAAGCAGTCAATATGGAGCATTTTTCTTAATGAATTAAAAAAATGCATGAACAAGTTTTCATTTAAAAAGAAAAAATTCCATAGCAGTATTAATAGCAAAATCACAGACTCTGTTATGAATTTCAGATAAAATTCTTACCATTTTGGCCTTAGCCTTGCCCCTCAGAGCCACAAAGAATGTCCTATATCCCTAAAAGATACGTCAGCAAAATATTCTTTAAATATTATTATATACCATTATGACCATGAATTTATTTGACAGATTTCTGTGGGATGACCTATTACGTATTATATTCAACACATATCAGATTATTTAGTTTGAAGGGAATTGAAGGGATCTGTTACCAGAAAATCAGAAAATGCAACAATGTAATCATTAAAATGTACATTTCGAATTGCTGCTTTCATTGTTAGCTTTCAGTGCCTTCTGCTAGCATAAATGAGAGAGTTCTCACTTTCAAGAAAAGGAAGTAAACCTTCCTCATCAGCTTCCATGCTGTTCCCCTCTAACCATGTCAATCAACATGTCCCACTTTTACCTTATGATGAGTACTAATGATTTATCTAGCTAGCAGATCTCTGCATTTCACTTTATATCCCTGGTACTATTTATAGTAAGAGTCCTCTTCCCAGCATGGAGATGCTCCTGGTACTACCATAATTATCAGTGTAAGCTTGTGTTTTTCTTCTCATCTAAAATCACAGAAATATGTGTGATCATACTGAGAAGCTGCAATACTTGGCATACCTAGCTTTGCTAGTTTTTTTTCTAAGTGTGTATATGTTATATTACTGTCAGATAGAAGGAATTAAGTGAAGTCCCTCTAACCATAGGATCCACAA
Source organism: Limosa lapponica baueri (assembly GCA_002844005.1). Classification (NCBI taxonomy): domain Eukaryota; kingdom Metazoa; phylum Chordata; class Aves; order Charadriiformes; family Scolopacidae; genus Limosa; species Limosa lapponica. The sequence goes on from KZ505692.1 coordinate 488,434, forward strand.
GATACCACCATTTTCACTCAAGGCACTCTCATGGGTCTCGGGGTGCTCTGCAGAAGTGCTAGGTGTGACGTGACCTGTGGTCTGGGAGTTTTAAACATAATTGTTCTTTCCTGGCATATGATCAGATCTAGACACATAGCTCTTTTAGAAAGGCTGCCGGGAGATGCTCACCCCACATATTCATAGCATCTGTTGGAGACTGCTGACTTATTTTCTACTTGCTGAAAATCCCAGAGTCCTGCAGATAGTAAAACAGGTCCTCTGAAGCAAACAAACTGCTAAGCACAGACTGATTTTCCCAAATTTTACCCTCAGGAAGTCTTTTCAAGACAGTAAAACAATGAATTTAGACACTCTTAGGGCATTTTGGTATCACAGCAGAGACCTGAGCTACTGATGACTAAACCCAGCAGAGGAACAGAAATAGTATGGGCCCCATGGTGTAGCACCGAGACCAACATGATGAGCCCAGCTGGCAGGAAAATGCAGCTAAGCTACTGTCAGCACCTTTTCTTGCTGCCATCCTGGGCTACAAATATCAGTCTGAGCTGGCACTTGTCTGAACTTCCTCACTTTCTTGTTCATTTTTTGTCACTTGATACCATGCTGCATCAAGAGCATCCTACAACTGTCTTGAAATCCAGAATTTAGGCAATTCAGTAGTCAAGGGGATGAGGTCTTTGGCTCTCTGTTGGCATTGCTAAAGATAGCTGACTTCATGGACTCATAAAAGGGGATGGCATCATATGCACCAGATATCTAAACATATCTGATCATTGTTTGACCAGCTTCAGCTACATCAAATAAGGATACCCAACCTCAAGCAGGTACATTTAGAAATAACAAGGAATAAAGTGCACTGACTTCTCAAGAATGGGTCTTCTGGGGGCTTAACAGATCGTGCTGATTTAAGTAAGTGCTGAGGTTACCGAGTAGTGCTGAGCCATTCTTCTCCTGAATGGCCAATGGTGTAGAAAGATTTTTAGAGACGTCTAGCAACATTGGCACTATACATAGATGTGGCAATGGCATTAGTCAACTTTTATAAAGTTTCTCAGTTAATTTGATTTTCAGCATATACTTTTAGCAAAGCTGAAGGCCAGATAAGCCCAAGTAGTATCTAGAGACAGATTAATTACTTTCTGCCTGAGCTGGTACACAGACAGTAATTTTCACCCACACTCCTACAGAACAACCATCCCATAAAACAACACAGTCCATGAAACTGCCCTCTGCAACCTCTCAGGCAAGATCCACAGGTGATATTTACACCATGATGCAGAAGGATGGGTAATACTTTTTTTTTTTTTCTTTATTTACAGAATGCACGACATAAATTGTTCCTGATTATCACAGGATGGTGGTACCAGGCCCAGGCTATCTACTCCAGATAGTAGGAATTTCTCAATGTTAAGGGACTGGATTCCCTTATGACATCAAGACAGCAGGCTTATTCTTGGATGTCATAGTGCCAGCTCTATACTGTAACAGTCTACATGACACTTGGAAAAGACAACTGATCACTACATGTACCTGGAAGGCCAAAGGAAAATGTACCAACACGTGGCCCCCAAATGATTTATAATATTTACTAGAGATTGCAGAAATATGACTTCTAGAAATAGTATACCATCCCACCGCTAGTCACTGACATATCATTTTCCTAGACACCTCAAAATGGCTACTGCATATGTGCAGATGGTGTACATTGTAGAAAGCACTAAATCTTGCAGTTTCAAATCTGTCAGTGTTTCTGTAGCTGCAAGGACTG
>KZ505692.1:491074-504206 GCA_002844005.1 Limosa lapponica baueri
AATTGACATGGTGCTCCGGAATATGGTTTAGTGTTGGTGTGTGTGTTTTGTTTGGTTGGTTTTTTTGTTTGTTTGGTTGGTTTTTTTTCTTTTGGTTGGACTAGATGATCTTAAAGGTCCCTTCCAATCTAAGCGATTCTGTGATTCTGTGAATAAAATATGCCCTTCAGTGGTTCTCTGTGGAACTCTCCTAATGAGATCTCTAGGATGCTCTGTAAAAAGTTACATTTGAGATTCTTACATTGAGATAATCTCTCAAGGTGGTTATCTTAAAATACATCAGAGCATGATGGAATGAAAAGGACGTGCTCATTTCCTTTCACTAAAAAGAGCTGAGGATAGCAAATGCACCTTTAGATTTGGTCAAAATGAAACTAAATATATGATTGAAAACATGCACATCAAAATTAGTGTATTAGTTTTCACAGGTTTGGGGTGCCTCTATCAGAGGGATATCTTGATGATAACTTAATATCATTACTCCTGAAGCAATTCTGCATGAAAAAAATGAAATGCACTCACATGTATTATTTGATTTTATCAAAATTATTTACTAAAGAGATAAGCAGAAATATGTGATTATAAAAGTCTACAATTTTTTTCCCTTAACTGATACTTTAATCTTTTCTTCTCCAGTAAACTATTGGAATACTAATGCTTTTTTCTGTGCCTCTCTTCTCTTATTATCATACACTAAATATTTAAGAGGAATAAGATAGACACACAAATAGAATAAGATAATGTTTTTGTCTACTAAACAATAGAGGGATCTCAGGGGTGCCTGAGACGAAAAGAAAGCTACAGAAAACTGAAATTTCTTCAGTGGATCAACACACAATTGATGCCAGCACAGCAACTTGGAATTAATGGACAGAAGAGATTTATAACTACGTCTTCCATTTAAAACACAGTAGATCCATTTTTGTACAATAATCAAACCCAGGAAATTCAGCCTTGAAATCAAAATATATTTAGCTGAACATTTTTCTAAATAAAAGTCACCCAAGTGAAATTAATTATTTCCACACAGCCAAGGGGAACTGGATAATGGATCCCTTGGGATAGGTGCCACTCCTGGAGGAAAACATCCTACACATTTGTTAACGTAGTCTGAGCAGCATTTTTCACGTGAGCTACTCTGAGCAGCTCTGCAACCTAATGAGGCACTCTTTGAAATGCATAGTGATGGGCAGTTCAGAAGGTAAAAAAGAAAACTTTATACAACTGAAATTTAAGCTTGAAGTAGTCTTCTAACCTCAGTGGATGCAAATGGCCAGCTGCTGGCAGATTCATTTATTCTGCTCCATTCTTTGTTATATTCTCTGGGAAGCGTTAGAAGTGATGTTCAGTTTAGCCTGTTTGGAGTCTGCTTGAAAAGCCCAGATAAAAATAAGGGCTGGAGGGCCTGTATTGTGATTTACAGGAGCAGGGTTGAAATTCTTATAATGTTTACCCCAATCCATAAACAATGAGATTTAATAAAACCCTGCATTTTTTTTACCTGCATGTTTTTACCTCTTCTTCGCATCCCTGCTTCCTGTGGCTCTGAAATGGACACGTCATATATATCTTTTGGTCAGAGGCAAGACTGAGTCTCGTTTCCAGATCAAAGCCACCCTGTGAAGGCAGAACTACCATGCAATCATCTGCATCTGACATTGGAAGCAGACCCACAAATCTGCTGCTCTTCCCAGAGCACTCTGTGCATGGAAGCACCACCTTTCCGAGTATAGGTTTGCTCAGTATGCCTCTCATTCAGACATATAACCCCATAGCTGGCTCCTCAGCAAGCTGTCACACAAATGCTGTAACTGCAGGATCAGGGAAGTCCTTCCTGACTCCAGCTGGAATATTTATGGCTCCTGGAACACAGTGCAAAGAGGTCAATGGGCATCTGGTTCTTAATCTGTAACCACCAGTCAGCTGTTGATTCTTTCTGTATGTGTTCTCAAGCTTCATTTCTTCATGTAAAATGGGACTAATCTTACTTCTTCATAAGAGTGTCAGGAAGTCTACTCAAATATTACACATGCCTTGTGAAATGTGATACATATGAAAAATTTTCAATGTTTTCAATCTATGATCCTCCACATCTCTGACTTACTGCAGTGTTATTTTAAGGAGTATAAGAAAATTGCAGAAACACCTGAAAACAGCAAGATATGGTGTTAGAAATACTAGTAATGCAATATATAACTAGTTTAAAGAGTAGTACCCTATATTTTGAAAGAAATAAAAATACAGAATTTGATGCTAGTGATAACTCGGAAATTGCTGGAGTTCAAATCAGAGTTGAAGAAAAAAGGGTAACAAAGATCATTTTCAAAGTTAATGATGAGAGCATCTGTTGTCTCATCATTGGCCAATCTGGCCCAAACCATGACACTAATAGTGTTATAACACTTAAAAGTTTAGCTGCTATTATTTTAAAAGTGTATTATTTCCATGCTATTAGATCTCTCTTAAAAGAACATTTCTGTGTTCAGAAATGTGCAATGAGGCATCAATGGATTTTGCGGGACTGGAAAAATTTGTAGGCTCATAACCTCACTCTTTACTCCTGAGCTCTTAAATCCTCTTCTCAAAGCATGGATAGGTACACAGTATATTTTATCAGAAAGAGCATGAACTTTCTACCTTTAATTGCACGACACTGAGTAGACAGAGAGCCCAATCTGTGCCAATCATAATGCAATGCAGATTTGACCTTCACTGTCGTGAAAGCGGCCACAACAGTGATAAACAACTGTGTTCCACCTCTCTTATACAGACATCCTTTGGATATAACTCAGAAATATTCTCTTTAACATAGAGATATGTTTGATCACACAGTAAAGATGTATTAATTGTGTTTTTCAATTGAAAATATATGGAATATATGGAAAATTATCTGGACTTTTTTATTGTTATTAAAATAATGCTAATTCTTTGTATGCATTTTTAGCTTTCCAGTTAGAGTTGAAAAGAATAGTCTTTCCTCATTGAAAAATGTTGAGATGATTGTTAAACTTTCTTATTCTGAGACTATGAAAATAGAAACTTTCAGTCTTTCAAATAGTTTTTTTCTTTGTCAGGAATCAATTTCTTTCAAAATTTCTTATGAAACAACAAATCCTACTTCCAGTGTCTTTTTTTCTTTTTTTATGTTCTTATATATCAGCCAGTGAGACAAGTTATTAGCTATCACTTTTGCTAAAATGGGCTCTTAAGAGTTAAAATAAATTAAGAAGCAGACTAAACATGCATTATTATTGGAACCAAAGAAAACATCTTACAGAGCCAAATTTTCATAGAAGTTTAGAAACTCTTTCCTTTTTGTAATCAAAATTATTTTCATTTGGCAGAAACAAGACAATCAATGTTTATTAAAGGCAAGACCTTTTTAAAAATTCTGAAGAACCATTCCTCATACGTACTATGCTATGGGTTAAATCAGCTGTTTACATTGTTTTACAAGTACAACAAAAGATTTGTATTACTATGTGGTAGCCATTAATTTATTTCTTTATACATCACATCTATGTTTACAGCATCTTCAGGGTTCAAATATGTTTAAAATATCAAATCTCTTATTGAGATGTCCTTGACAAAGTCTTTTGTGTTAAAACAGGCAAAAAAAAAAAACGAAAGGAAAAAAGAATTGTCTCATAACATGCTCATCTCTGAGAATAAACTTATTGCTATGTAAGAAATTAACACATGAAAAGATTGTATTGCCTTCTACCTGATCAACAGAAGCAAAGACTTTCTCGTATTTCAAAGTCAATTAGTTGTTTTTTCCATTTTTTTCCTCAACAAAGTTCCTAATTAGCCAGGCCTCTCACAAGCCCAGCTCCTTTCCACTTGCACCATGAATTTACCAACAATCTTTTATTACAGCATTTCTAAGAACATTTGCAGGCCTGCTTCTTGCTATTTTACAGCATTTCAGAGAGCCCTTGTGTTTATTACCAACCCAGAGAGGATGCTTCTCTTGATTGCCATACAACCGCTGGGGGGAAACAACCTGCGTATTTGCAGTACTCTGAGGAATGCTATTATGAGTTGGGCATATGTTGAAGTATTGCCATACCTTGTTTGTTTGAAAACCCACTCCCAAGGAATGAAGTCTTACAAACCACTTGTCTTGAAATCATCCTCAATGCAATTAAATCCAAGGTGCAATGCAAATAAAAATATTTATTTGCTATACCTAAAATGAGAAAAAGTATTTTAAACACTTAGAGAAGAAAAAGATGAAGAAAAAAAAATAGAAGGAAAAAATTATCTTGATCTTTTTACCTCAAATTTAAAATGAAAGACTCTCCCTGAAATCAGCTAGTTTGCCACGAATGTTTTCCTGACAGTCATCCAACCAAGAATTCCTCCCACAGGTTACTTTATGTCTCAAGTTGCACTCATTAGAAAGAGCACTTTCTTGGAGTGTGTTCGTTTTGTAGCTGTTCATTATAGCTGAAATTTCCAGGAAGTCTAGGTATATTTAATCTTTCTTGTTAATACTTCCTCTTTATAATTATTTTTTCCCTATTCAAAGTCAGGCTTGACACTTTTCTTATTAATTTAAGGACTGTATCACCTCTCAGGAGATACATAAATACCACTTATTCAGACCAGGTGCCTTCTCGTATACCAGGCTCATTAATTAATATTTGCTTTATTCAGCAGTGGTAAAATTCTTCCTTTCATCTGCCCTTGGTGACTCAAGGTGCACGTTTGATTGTGAAGTGTGTCCATGTACCGAACTTTCATTTATATCGGTATGAAAGTTCACAGAATCTTTGTATTAACAGCCAAATGGGATAAAATCATATAGCTCATTACTGATTTTTTACGTAGGTCAAATATGATGGTAATTAGCTAACAAATGTAACTGTGAAAAGGCTAACCCCTCTTACGTCTTCCAATAGGACTATTGTAATGTTTCCATATAGTCTGCAATGATTAATTAACTTATTTAGGGTTTCTCTTGCACTCAAGATACTACTGTAGCTATTTCTTGAATGTTTTCATAATATGTATAAAACAATTCATAAAAATTTCATGCCATATGTGTATTTTGGTTCTTTCTGGATAGTTGTAATATTTGTCTACAATTTTTGTATGATTTTCAGTTCAAATAAAACAGTTTTGCTGAGTAGCTGGACAACACTTAGGTCGGTGGTTTTCTGCACCTCTTAATCAGTCACTCACACTTTCAGATACAGAATTTTCCTTTTAAATAGTTTTTTGTTTCATGTGCTTCTGCTGCTGGAATCCATATTTCTCATATAACCCACTCTACTATAACATTGTCTTGTCTTTCTTCCAGCATCTGGCTTCATTCTTTTTTGTATTCTGGGAAAATCTGATATTTTTGTCAAGTCTGAACAGGAGCTGGTCCGAATCAGAATGGTCTTTTTCGAGTTTGTGGCTATGATTCCCACTATATTTTTTACTGTTTTAGGGATTTCACAAACATTTCCAAAATTACAAGGCCTAATAGAAATGTCTTTCAATTGCATATTGCATTCCTCGGAGTTCCAACTTCATGCCAGGTGCTGTTAGCTGCTGCTCCACAATGCTCATTTTCTTCCAGTCCCTCTGTTTTGGTTAGACACTTTTGTTTGTGGCTCAGCTGCTCTAGTGCTAGCACAATGATGTGTTCTTAATGGATGATTATGAAGAATTACAAATTAGTAAACTGTAACATTGCTGCATTTTTGTTAGAGAAAAAAGGAAAGAAATGTATAACCTGGTCTAGTGGGATGTGTCCCTGGCCATGGCAGGGAAGTTGGAACTGGATGATCTTTAAGGTCCCTTCCAACCCAAACCTTTCTATGATTCTGTGACTGCAAATGCAAAGGCTTCTGGGATTGCAGAGGGAGCCAAATGTAGCACAGGAGCATAACCTAACACAGTTTCATCCTTGGGCAGCAGCTCCTCATTTGAACTGCAAATGTATTGGCACAGCCAAATGGAACACACCCAAGTGGGGAGAGAGGTGGCCAAGACTTTGGCAACCTATGTCATAAGGGACTGAGCCCTTGATCTTGCTTCTTGGCCTGCTTCTGTTTAGCTGTGTAAGCAAGAACCTTGGCAGGGTGCTCATTCTGACTCCTGGTTCAAAGTACAAAATTACTTTTTCTTAAAGGCGTCACTCACTAGTGGGCTACAAAGACAACCACCATCTCAGTGCTGTCTCTTTCTGGACCCATGCTTCTTCCACTGTTCTCTATGTAGAGACCCGGCCTCTGCCTAGGAGCCAAGAATATACAGACTATTATTTAGCCTCATGGTTTTATGTAACAAAACGTAGAAATTATGGATTATGACTGTCTCTGGTGGTGTACCAGATCTTCTGCTTCCCAGATGAACTTTATAACCCTGCAGCTATTATGAATATGTATGAAACAACACAATACACCAGTTCTCCTTGAACGTTTACCTTTAGAGCTCAGGTGAATAACATGTTCTGGAAGAGACTTTATTTTTCATATTTCTTACTGGTTTAGGCTTCCTTGTTTAATATACAGAATAATTCTGATGCATTCTGGGGCACAAAATTCTCACTATTTAATGTTCGAGGAAATTGAGGTATCTAAATTCAATCTAATGAGTTGTCACTTTCAGAACACGTATCCAGCTCTTGGTGTCTTTTTCACTAGTGTGAAAAGTCTTGGGTCTTCTTATGAATTTGGTCCTCCTGATTGTATTAGTTACTGGATGGATTATAAGGTATTAGCTACAGCCTTTTTGCAGGGTGATCACCTGAAAATGACGGGGTTGAATACCTTCATCCTTGACATTTCGAAAATTGAAACAATTTTTGTACATCCTTGGAAGTTTGGGTATTTCACTTTCTTGACCTTAGGTACAGATTATTGCAACTTCAACAATGTAATTGTCTTTGCTGTATTTGTTTTAGTCAGCACACTAACTTGGGAAATGTGTGACCAAAACAGAATGTAGGAAATTAGTCACTGCCACTAATCCCAAATGTCCATATGTGCACTGATTACATCATGAAGGTGGTCTCTACCTTTAATGTCTATTTACATGTCCACTTCATGTTTCTGTTCAGTCCAGGGTCATGTTTCAATCCCCAACATTAGCTTAAAAAAATCAACCTCATTGCTCAGAAGTTTGATTGCCCATAAATTGTTTCCTGTGAGGCTTTTATTATGATATTTAAAAAATAAATACATCTATTTTAACTCAAGCATAAGCATCTCTTGTCTGTGCTTCTTTAAGAAAAGCAAAGCCAGCAAATGGCAACATACTGTCCCTTCAGTATGATAACTATTTTTTTTTTTTTTAACCTGACCAACATCAGCAGGATAAGGAAAAAATTTTAAAAGCATGTTTAACTTTACTGCCAACAGGGTTTGAAATCATAAAAACTCTGGGACCCACTTCTTTCCTCCATGCACTCCTGTTAACATGTCAAGGCCTGAGTTGCTACAGCAAAACACTCACAAACCATCACTTGAACAATTCTTGAAAATGTCTCTCAGTGTTTTTCAGGTTTTACCAGGTGGTTCATTGTGTTGCAAGTGTCCTTGAAATTCAGCTATGTGACAGTGGTATGACCTACTATATGGAAGTGGTTCAGGATAAGAAATAAAATGCTGTTAAATTAACTGCTGCCTGTGCAATTAGCCTGCAGGTAATCTATTTTATTGAAGCTGATTTTTTTTTAATATTAAATTTTTTGAGCCAGGTTCTGTCACAGGTGCCGCCAAAGGCAGATTCTCTCTTGGCAGAAGACAGTGGTATCCGTGAAGTTTGACCACATTCTGACAGTCATATCACACAGATCTCCATGAATAAATAAAGAAGCTGTGAGTTCCCCTTCATAAAAAACCCTTTTTCTTTTCATGAGGTGAGTGAGGTCTAATCCATTTAATTATTAAAACTGGCCCAATTTTTGTCTTGGTTGCTGTTTAAGTCCTTTTTTTATCACTAGACCCAAGCAGTCCAGACAGAAAATGTGCAAAAGATAATATATGGCAAAGTGCATTTTTAAAGAGACTTGGAGAGTGAATTTGCTTGATACAGTTCCTCAGCGTCTGGGAAAATAACTTCTTGTTTTTAAGAATGAAAACAAAGCCTTGCAGCTATAGCCAGTACCAAGGTTGTCTTCATGTTAGCAGGTTTGTAAGTCTTGCAGACTTTGAAGCCCCAGACTTTCTCAGATTCCAAAGAATTTGTGGTCTTACACTGTGACATCATTGGGTTGCAATTCTCTTTGTTAAATACAAAGATGTAACTGCATAGAGCTGATAAGTGCTTACATTTATTACGGCTCTAACTTATTTGCTGATATTTAATACACCATTCTTTTCAATAAGATTATTATTTAATGTTCTGATCACTATGATCTCTCTCTCCAAGCACATGTTAATCAAATTCATTACGAAAATATTTAATCTTTAAAAGCATAAAGAAAAAAATGCAGCATCTTTCCTCTTTCCAGAATGAGGGGCAAGCATTCAAATTTAGTATCTTCTTTGCATAAAATGCCTTATGGTCAGTCAATGTTATTGAGAATTTATGTGTTCAAAGTCTGATATTAAAAAGAATGATTAACAAAGAAAACTCAACTATTATTTACATATTCTGTATTGCTGTCACTATATACTGTTACATTTCTTGTCCTTATATTCAATGCACATAGTTTTCATGGAAAATGCCTTTTTAATATGTTTGTAATATATTGCAATATTACATAGATTTTAAAGTGTAATTTTCCTGCTTACTTGTATTAAATACCTAAACCCTTATTTCAGGCTTGTTCTTCATAAGGGAAAAACATGGGGAAAATCTGTATGTTGATATAGGGAAAATAATGAGATGAAACTAATTTATCAAGGTCTTTGGACATAGAAAATTCTACAGGGCTCAATGTTTGCATTGCTGAACCCTCCTTGATCCTGAGAAAAGGTAAGGAACTTGAGGTGTGGTGAAACTCAGACTACTCAGGTTCTACTTGGAGCCATAAATCCAGCACTTAAACTGAAACTCAGCCACTTTAACTTTTTTTTTTTTCCCAGAGAAACAATAAAATATTATGCATAGTAATGAACCAAGTTGTCCCATAGGTGAGTAGTTAGTTACTTCTGAGAAACCTGTACTTTATTCTTTTGTATATTTCCATCATACAGACTATAGATAAAAATGCTAGATCCATGTAATTAATTTTACAGTGAAATAAATACACAGCTTCCTCCAATTCCTCTTTCTTTTTCTTCTTTCTTCTTCATGAGTTGGTTGTTTATAGAGAGCTATGCTTGTGAGCAGTTTCTCTAATAAATTATTCAAGTACAATAAATTATTTTTTTTCCTTTCTTCCGCAGATTATTTTGTTCTCATAGTGCCATGATAACTAGGACATCTGCCTTAACTCTCTTAGCAACCTTCCTTACTGCTTTATTCTCCATCTCTATACTGGGGTAAGGTAAACATCTTTTCAGAAAGACAAATTCAAGGACATGGAGTATGTTTTTTTCTCCATGTAAAAATGCTGGTTTAATGAGATCTACATTTTAACCCCAGATAGTAATTAAATAACTACAATAATATGCTAAACAGATTTGTGCATACACAAAACATGTCAGAGGTATGAACACTTGAAATTTAAGGCAGAATTTACTCTATACATCATTTATCATGTTCTCATACTTAACAGTTATTCATTTCATTTAAGAAGGAAGCATTTCAAGAGACAGCCAGCGCAGGAATTATCACATATTATGTAGTTGCTTTGAAAGGAAGATCAGCGAAGGCCCCAAGATGTGTTCTCTGTATAATGGGATCCTATGTCACAGCCAGATAGTCATCATTAATTGATCATTACTGATCATGAAAATTGTCCTACAAGGGTTTGGGATTAATTGGTATCATCTACAATACAGCAGAAGAGAGAAAAGTAGAAATCAGTTTCCAGACAACAGATGTAGTCTTAGGCCAGTCACATTTTCATTATAAAACACTAAGTCTATAGATCGATGAGACAATTTTCTTTGGTGTTGAAAACTGATCAGCACTAAATTGTAGTAATTGATTGAATCGATTTTAGAGAAAAGCTTGCAACATTTGAAACTTTTTTTTTTAATTCCCTCTGTAGTCAGCATGGCCTAAGACTATTAATCTTTATAGTAAGTTGCAGTGGTACTCTCTTAAGTTTTTGAAAATGGTTTTGGTTAGACCCAACCTGGTAACACTAGAGTTCACAATCATTGGGTTTAGTAACAATGGGGGGAAAGGGAACTCAGAAAATATTTCTGATTTACTAGCAAGATTTCTTATTTGTAATAAGCAGATTTTTAGGGAACTAGATACAGAAACTATACCTGTGCAAACTTTTTCTGGTTTCCGCTGAGATTTCCAATTTGAATTAAGATTACATTGATTACTTCTTTGGTTTGAGCTTATTAATTTCTATGATACTCATTCAGGCTACTGTTCCTGCAGGCTCAAGAGAAGCAGCATCTTATCTCATTCTAGGATTATGAGATTCAAATTTAGAAGTCTGACTACATTTTAATAATAATTGAATACCACAAAAGAATCTATTTTGATAGGTTCTCACAGCTTTTGGGTTGCCCTTTTTCTTGCATTAAAAAATCCTTTGAGCCCTTTTCACTTTGAGTTTAGCTGCAATATAAAAGCCTTTTATTACTTTTTTTTTTTAATTAAGCCAAATTATTTAAGAAGTATTTATTAAGTTTTTCTTCACAAGACAGTCTGTTCTGGTTTAGAAAATGGGCTTAGACTGGTATTCATCTATCAAAATGTGGGGTTTTGTTGTTCTTTTTAGTCTTCAAAGTTATTTTCATTATTATTCTAACTTTTTTTATATACAAAAAAATCCCGAGTATAAAGCAGGACAGCACTTTTGTTTGTTTGTTAGGTACAAACAAAGAAAAAACACACTGTTTTTTGCCTGAATATGCTTACAAACCTTCCCAACAAACCCTTTGCTTGATTCAGTACTATCCAGAAGCCAGTGCTGTATGGTATGGGTGATATAAACAGACATCTTCTGGGCAGTTCCCCAAAGTCAAGCAGTATCTGTGAAGCTCTTTGAATGATTAGGAGTTAATGTTCTACAAATCATAGGATTTTGGGGAATTTCCAATTTGAAAAGAGTGTATCATGTCATTATTTCTAAAAAAGGCAGTCTAATTTGAGTAACTGAGAAACACATACTCTTAAAAACAATACTGGAAAAATTCCAGGAAAAGCTAAAGGCTAGAATGAGCAAGTAATTAAGAAATGTTAGTGGAATGTTAATGACAATGCATCTATATCTTAATGAATATGTATATGTATTAATTTTTTAAATTTAAAATAAACTGGAGAAGCAATTTATTTTTTTTTTAAAATGAGATATTTTATGTTCTTAGGCTGACACTCATGGAAAGAATATGTGTTAGAAGATATACTTTTTGCTATCTTAGCATAAAGTAAGTCCCATATTGAAAATCAAATCTCTTGAACAGGATGGTTGGTTGCTATCTGGATAGTGACAAGAGTTTCTGTAAGGGTCCTTACAACAGCACCTTCAGTTGGAATAGGTGAGACGTACCCAGGACTCGTTCCTCTGCCCATGCTTAAAAAACCAGCTGGGCTGTAGTCCTACTACTCCAGAACATGCATGATCCATTATTGTTGAATGTCTTAATCTACTTTCAAGAAGTCTCTTAATTATCTTAGCAAAGTACAAGACAATTTCTGCATCTGCAGGAACAGTTTCTACTGACCATTTACAAATGTCTTATCTGTGCATGATCTGATCAATTTGCAGCAGAAAACACCTGAGAGGAGGGGCCAGATTCTCCACCCAGGACGTCAATCAACACTTTTAAGAATACCAGTTAATTTAGGCACAGCAGAAGCTGCCTGGGGGAAATCGTCAGGACAGTCTAAAAGTCTCACATGGAGTGCTCCTGCACTGATAAGTCAAATGCGTTGTTGTGAAGGTGGCTAGGGGTTCCTCACTACCCAAGGAATTGATGACCTAAAGGTGGACACACAGGCACAGCCTTGATACCCAGCTGCATCACAGTTATGAGTAAAGAACAAATTTGAATTTTGCACTTGCCATAGTGCAGTCAATGTTATTGCCATAATACAATTAATTCTATAGGTCATCATACTGAGTCGAGCCTGAAAATTCTAAGAGCATTGCTACAAAAAATCAATGCAGCCTAGAATAAATGCATTAAAATCAAATAAACAAAGCTGTTTAATGATAGATCACAAGCTTTAATTTAGAAATCATTGTGTTTTGAGAGCATCTATTATGATTATGCACAGATTCATGTTTATATTGCAAACTTACTGGATCAATATTTTTATCAATACCTTTGAAATAATAAAATAATTACTGGTAAATTTTATATAGAAGTTGGGAGACAAGTATATAAAGAAGAGGACTGATTAGTTATACAAGTATATTTGATCATGCACTGAAGTAAGATCATCTGAACAAATTTCATTTTAATTAAAGCTTTGATGTGATTAGCAATTTCATGTTTAAGAGGACTAAAAATTTGATCTTCGTAATTCAATTTTTTTCTGATTCAGAACAAAGTCAAGATATTTCAAAGCTTCCAGCTAAAGTTAATTGCCACTGCCTTCCCAGTTCCAAGAAACTATTGGCTGTCTCAGAACTAGCAACCCAAATAACAACTGTAATTGTGCTGGAAATGAGGCGCAGAATCGGAAATTTCAAAGCTCTTAACATCCTCCCCTTCTGAGAACTTTCAAAGAGATGAACTGGAAGCCTGAGCTCCTCAATGGCCTGCCAAGCAGAGAAACCAGCCAGAGATGGTAATAATTCCTAAAATGTAACAGGGATTTTATCAACTTCATAATCTTGCACAAGGTTTCAGTATTGATTAAATGACAAACTCCAAAGAAATATTCTTTTTTGAAATGTTAAAGGAAGATTGACGCAAGGCCAGACATCAAGGGAGAGAGTCATCTGACAAATTTAGTCATAGAATCATAGAATCATGTGGGGTTGGAAGGGACCTCTGGAGATCATCTAGTCCAACCCCCCTGCCAGAGCGGGTCTACCTGGAGCAGATTGCACAGGAACTTGTCCAGGCGGGATTTGAATGTCTCCAGAGAAGGAGACTCCACC
>KZ505692.1:505211-516440 GCA_002844005.1 Limosa lapponica baueri
TACTGAAGAGGACTGGACCTAGTACTGACCCCTGGGGAACACCACTTGTTACAGGCTTCCAGCTGGATTCTGTGCCCCTAATCACGACCCTCTGAGCTCTGTTTTTTAGCCAGTTTTCAATCCACTTCACTGTCCATTCATCTAACCCATACTTCCTAGGCTTAGCTATGAGGATGCTGTGGGAGACAGTGTCGAAAGTCTTGCTGAAGTCAAGGTAGACAATATCCACCGCCCTCTTCTCATCCATCCAAGCAGTCATGCCATCATAGAAAGCTGTCAGGTTAGTCTGACATGACTTCCCCTTGGTAAATCCATATTGACCACTTCTGATAGCTTTCTAGTCATCCAGAATGTAGGTATCTACCTATGTGTGTAGATGTCTAGATTCAGTTTTTGATCAGTAGGAAGATGTAAGCAGATGAATTGTTTCAATCAGACATTTCCATAGTCTGATTTAGATGTTTAAGGCAGACAACTAGCATTATTCAGGTGGTGCTTCTGAACCATTGGACAAAAGCTTATATTTTAAAAAGCACTGGTATATAGTAAAATTAAAATGTTTAAGATTCTTAATCAATGATTGACAGAGTATGTTATATATGGGGTGGTCTAACGGAGAAATGAGAGTTCTTGAGTGCACTAAGGAGAAATGTTTTAGAAGAACAAATTAGACTAAATAACTTCATTGAATGGCATTATCAAAATCAAAAGCTGGTTACTGTGGTCTCTTCTGTTCTGGAGTTCTTGTCTCAAAAGGGTGTTGAAAAATAGGACTGAGTTAGACAAGAAATGCATCAGAATTTTATGGCTTGCATTCTTAAGGTGGATTCATGTCACTTGATATGATATTGGACATCAATGTGACAGTCCTGTGTAAAAGAGGTCCAGTGAGAGTTCACTGGAAGTTTCTGTATCTGTTTATTGACTATAGAAGGTTCAGTGTGTTTACCTCAGATATTAAAACTTTTATTGTAAACATCCCAATTATGGAATAAATACTATACCATTTGGCTATTAATACTGATTTTTGTCTACAGTTGTCTGTTACCGATCTCAGACCGTAGTTAATATACATGATTTTACCAGCCTTGAGGCTATAGCTACTAACAAAGAGATAAACAAAAAGACCTAGTATAAAGCTTGTGAGCTTTTGCCTGTCAATTTGTCTGTGTGCCTATAACAATGAAATACTGTTAAATATAAATACTAAATTACCAGAAGTGACTTGATAGAGCATTATAAAGCAAGCCAAACAATGCAATCAACCAAATAAATAATGCAAAGTGAGTATTTTGTCAAAACAAAGAAAACACAAGTTTAGCTTATTTAATCTGATTTAAGAAGAATTAATTAAAGGGGGTTATTGCTTTGAAAATATATATATATAAAATATTAAACATGGATTAGATACTTCCCTGGTATTTTTTGCTACCAAACACCTCGATAACTGTTTTTAGTTGGACAGGTGTTCCTTTTTGATCTGATTGTTGGCTGGTCTAAGACACAGTCTTCAGTGTCAAATGTAACAACTTCTTTCTTTCTCTTTAACCTTGGGTTTTAAAGTTTCTGGTCTTTTTGTTGGGTTTACTAAGCAGGAGGTCATTCCCTGAGACCATGAAGATTATAGCTAGATTCAACAATGTAATCTATAATAAATCCAGCTGGATAATTTTCTGCTGCAAGCTATACCTCCCATGCCAACTCTGGAAATATTTTCTCATTTTGTTTTACAAAAACTACCATTCTATCATGCATCTTGCCTTCCTCTTTGTCAACCTGTATGTGAAAAAAACTGGAACCCAGCAGCTAGATTCCTTACTCTTCCTTAAAAACATCAGGCTGAGTATTTAAAGCAACAGGATTCATGTGGTTTTTTGAGCTTTACTTTCACAACCTCTCTTTTTCAGTGTGAAAATTAGATTATTAACAGGTTAAAGTTACTCTGAAAGAGTCACTCTGACTGTTCTTTTTCCATGGAAAGACTAGGGTTTATGTTAATAAAAATATACACATTTGTTATAAATGATTGGATGCATCAGTTTATCCTTTTTGTAAAGAGATTTACTTGGTAATTCTATGAGTGGAGAAAGACATTTAAATTAATTGGATGAAAATCTCTCTACTTGAGAATTAGAGAACTGTTATAATCCTTTGACTATAGCAAATTAAATGTCACCCTTCAGAAACTGTAGGGGTCCATGCTGTTAGATTAAGAATTCTGTAGTTGTAATTTATTAATATTTAGGAAACCTACTAATCAGAATATGATGAATTGTAACTTAAGTGTATGTGATGACACTAATGCATGATTTGATTCCTTTTGGTAGTAATCCCTCCTTTTTTATTATAAGTGGATTTTATATTTGAATAGGTGTTTCAAGTGCAATTCTGGCTTCTGTCCCTTCTGCACCTTCCTTTCGTATTTACTTACTGTAAGTAGAGATAACCCTAACAGGACATACGAGTATGTAGTAGACTGGTTCCCAGAAGAAGGCTTTTTATCTACACAACATGAAAATACTTAGAGTCATTTAAATCCTATTGTGGAGATATGAGAGTGTGGACAATTTGTGGCAGGATGTGAGGGTCTGAGAACATTTTTTTTCCACCTCTGCTGATCTGTTCTATATATGAAGGATTAATCAAGATTAATTTATGCCAAACCAAACTCCGGAATTCTGCAATGTTGGAGGTCAATCACTTGAACAAAACATTTACTAGCTGTCCATTTTTGCCGTCTTTTGTCAGCAGTATTTAAATACTTTTTTCTTAACCTACATTTTCCCAATAACATTATTACAATAACATATTAGTCTCCTCTAACTAAACAAAAAATACTGCAAATTCCTCATTCTCTTCCTTTCTACCTATAATAATATTTTTATTTTAATTTTTTGCTACAGTAAGCTTTTAACATATAATACAGTATTGTATATAGTCACTCAATATAACCTGTCAGCCACTACCCTCTGTTTTACATTGCTCTGAAGAGTTTACAAGCAAAAGCAAGAGACAACCACACCCACCACAAATTGGTCTAGCAACGGAAGGCAATAACAAGATGGTATCTTTTCATATGATAAACCACTACAGGGTTTTCTGCAGTGTACACATCTATATCTGAACTGGTCACACAAGATCCTTTTGTAAAAAAAAGGAGAAAAAAGTACTGTTAGAACGTGACTCATCTCATCCTAAGGCAGATGAAAGGCAAGGCAAGGCAAGGCAAGGCAAGGCAAGGCAAGGCAAGGAAAGGACAGGGAAGGCAAGGCAAGGCAAGGAAAGGCAAGGCAAGGCAAGGCAAGGCAAAGCAACTGAATGGTTGAGGGGAAGAAAGTTCTGAAGAAATAAAAGAGGTTTGAGAAGGAAAGAAGGCACAAACACTTCTGCAGCCATTATCAGAGGCTGGATTTTTTCTCCTCTAGTTTTACACCTGAGCTAATCAAATTAGAATCCTTGTGTAGGGATCCAGTGAAAGTAAACTGGCACTTTTATTTGCCTGATGTACATAAGATGCCTGGGATAAGTTATATTATAGATATTGCATTTTTTCCTAATGACTAGCAGTGTAGAAAACCGCATGGTAGATATCAGAGGTTAAACAAGTTATAAACAGTTCATTGAGGAAGAGACATGAAAGAAAATGATCAAAATATATTACAAATGTCTTATAACACCAGTAAGACATTTGTAAATCTCTCTCCACTGGAAGCAGTTGTTAGTTAAGTATCACTCTTTCTAAAGGTAACAGAATTATAAAAGTACAAGATCAAAACTGGAACATGGTTTTGATAAAATATTCTCCCTCCTCTTTGATACTACCCTCTGATAAATATAAATGAAAAAAAAATAGAAACAAACAAAAAGCTTTCAGCAGGAAGTTTTGCTTTGGTTTGGTTGTGGACTCTTTTGGTTGGTTTTTTTTTTTTTTCTATTTTCTAAGTCAAGATCAGTGTTTTTCTCTGCTCTTTCTTTTGTTGATTTTGTGTTCCCTGCTACTGATTGTAAGGGGACTTTATGATATATATATCAGCTATTTTCCCCATAACATTTAAGAAAAGAAGCAACCTTCTAGAGCTCTGCTAAGAAATTGTTATAAAGCGTTTGAAGAAAGGAGAAAGGCTTTGAATAAGGCAAGACATTTGTTAAAACTTCAGAATTTGATAGGTTATAAAAGAAAAGCATATTCAGTCTCAGGGGGTTATTAGAAGATCTAAGAAATCATACTGGCAAAACTTCTGTAGCTGTATTAATCACCATACTTCAGCAGAAAAGACATGGAATAAGATAAAAAGAATAAATGAAAAAAGGGCCAAATCTTTTGCTATACCTACTTAATTATGGGTGAAACTACTGTTGATTCACATATACAAAAAGTTAACATGCTAGGTGGGAGCTCTTCTAATATTGATAATAACTATAGATTGATTTTGTCTGCATCAAAGAGTTTTCATTACATGATGGTTTTTTTCAGATTTTTTCTATTTTTCCTTTTGAAATATGCAATTACATTCTGTGGAGGGCTAATATAAGACTGCTAGCACTATAGTATATGTTTTCTGGTTAATTAATTTGGGTTATTTACCACCAGTAATATGATTCATGAAGTTAACTATAATTGTTTGAGGATATAAAAAATGGAATTTTAACTTTTTTGGATATTTTTAGAATGGAACAATTTGTTGGGTTGTTTTTTTGTTGTTGGTTTTGTTGTTTAGGGTTTTTTTTTCCCCTTAAGAAAATGGCACATATTTAAATATGGAATAATATTTTCTATATAATTAAATCAGGTTGTGTTTCCTATGATACATATTCTTTGTTACACTATATAGGTTGGTTAAAAACAGAACCAGTTGATCGATTTTATAGTATTTCCTAAGTTCCTTTTACATTCTCTAAGTTTCCTCAAGAAGGGTTTGTCTGCTTTGGTTGGATTCTTTGGTTGGATTTCCTTTTTCAGAAATGCACCTGTATGTGTGTTTATCATACAGCTGTTATGATATACAAAAATTAGTCAGGAGTCAGAACCCTGACTTTTTATCTACTTGAGTATTATACAGCACTAGGTTTGGGTTTCAAAGGAAAAATATGATCTTCTTGTCAGAAAGTCTATCCTTTCATTTTTTTTTATAACCTTGCTGTTCACTGAGGCCCCAAGGAACCTTGAAGCTACTCCCTGTGAGAGGAGGAGACTGATAACATTACGATTGCCCTTCCACCTTCACCTGATCAACTGCTTTGCCAGTGAAAGGTAGCTAGCACATATATTACTCTTAAGTCAAGAAAACATCACAGAAGTCCTAAATTCCTCCTTATAAACTGTGAAGGTAAAGTGCAAACAGTGTGCCATATAATTTTATTGCTTAATTTATTTTTGTCATTATTTCTTCCTTAAGCAATCCTATGAGTATTCTTATTGATTCAGGGTAGGATGCAGCCATGATGTGGATAAAGGCTTCATATAGTTGCTCAGATGCTTCTCTGGCAAATTAACTAAATTATGCTTCTTGATGGGCTGTGAAAAAGTGGGAGGAATGCATTCCTCTCCCCTGCCCTCCCTTTTGGCAAATCTGTTATTTTAATTGTATGTGAATTTTCATCAGCAATGTTTCAGATAAATACTTAAAGATTCAAGCATCTGTGGTTATGCACAACTAAAACTGCATAATGATGCTGCTTGGGAGACAAATTTTCTGTCCCACGGGATAATCCAATCATTTCATATTTGATATCATTCCAAGTCTGGTGGAAAATTTTAAATGCTGACATTTCCCTTAATAAGTAAATTTTAGAACTGCAAGATCACAGGATTGCTGAGGTTGAAAGGCAGCTTAGGAGGCGTGTAGTCCAACCCACTACAGAACAGAGTTGGATAAAACAGGTTGCTCTTGGCTGTGTACAGTCAAGTTTTGAATACCTCCGAGGATGGAGACTCCACAACCTCTCTGGGCAACCTGTTCTAGTGCATGATCACCCTCACAGTAAAAAAGTATTTCCTGAGGTTCAGAGGGAATCACCTGTGGTTTACTTTGTGCCCATTGCCTCTGGTTCTGTCACTGCACACCATTGAGAAGAATCTGGCTCCAACTTCTGTATTCCTTTTGTTCAGGTATTTATTCACTTTGGTAAGATCTCCCTCAGCCTTCTCTTCTCTAGACTGAACAGTCCCAGCTCTCTGAGCCTTCTCTCACAGCAGAGATGTTCCAGTCTCTTAATCATCTTAGCGGCTTTTTGTTGGACTCTCTCCATTAAGTCCATGTATCTCATACTGGTGAGCCAAGAACTGGACACAGCGGTCCAGATGTGTCTCACCAGTGCTGAGGAAAGGGGAAGGATCATGTCCCTCAGCCTACTGGCTATGTGCCTCCTAATGCAGACCAGGGTATAGTTGGCCTTCTTTCCTGCAAGGGCACATCGCTCACTATGATCAGCTTGCTGCCCATTAGGACCCTCAGGTCCTTATCTTGTAGAGTTCCTTTCTAGGCAGTCAGCCCCCAGCCTGGGGTTATTCCTCAATACGTGCAGGATGTGACACTACCTCTGCCTGAACTTTGCAAGGTTCTGGTCTGCTCAGTTCTCCAGCTGGTCAAAGACTGTCTGTCAAGGCAGCCAAACCATCTGGTGTATCAGCCATTCCTCCCAGTTTTATTTAATCTGCTAAGGGTGCACACAGACACATAACCCAAATTATTGATGAAGTTGTTAAACAATGCTAAATATTATCCCAGTAATGACCCCTGGGGTCACTATCATACTGTGGCCTAAGACTGCTGTTAATTTCAAAACTTTGATGCCAGCAATTCAGACAGTTTTTAATCCACCTCATCATCTCTTTAGCTGTAAAAGCCTGTACTTTATCAGTTTGTCTATGATAATGTTACTGGAGATGATGTCATAAACCTTGCTAAAGTCAAGATAAAAAATATCCACCACTCTCCTCTTATCCACCAAGCCAGTCATCTCACCAGAGAAAGCTATCAGGCTGATTAAGCAAGATTTCCCCTTTGTAAATCTATGCTGATGACTCCAAATCACCTTCTTATCCTTCGTGGGTCTGGAAATTATTTCCGGGAGGATTTGCTCCATCACATTCCCAGGGACTGAGGTGAGGCTTATAGGCCTGTAGTTCTCTGAATCCCCCTTATTTGCCTTCTTGAAGGTAAGGACAACATTTGCTTTCTTCTAGTCCTCAGCAACCTCTCCCAGTCACCATAATCTTTCATAGATAATTGAGAGTGGCTTCTCAGTGACATCAGTCAGCTCCCTCAGGACTTGTGGGTGCATCCTGCTAGGTCTCTTGGACTTATATCTGTCCAGTTTGTTTAAATGTTCCCTAATCAGATCCTTCTCCACTGAGGGTAGGTCTTTCTTGCTTCAGACTTTCTCACTGGTCTCCCATACAGAATCATAGAATGGTTAGTGTTGGAAGGAACTTTAAGGATCATCTAGTTACAAACCCCCTGTAATGGCCAGGGACACCTTCCACTACACTAGGCTGCTAAAATCCCCATCCAGCCTGGCCTTGAACATTTCTTGGGATGGATCTTACCAGTAAAAACTGAGTTGAGGAATGCATTGAGTATCTTGGCCTTCTCCATGTCCTTTATCATCAGTTCCATTCAGGAGGAGCCCCTCATTATTCCTTACCTTCCTTTTGCTGCTGATATATCTGTAGAAACTTTTGTTTCCCTTCAAGTGCCTTGGCAGATTCAGGTGGGTTTTAGCTTTCCTAACTCCATCCCTGCTCAGACACTGTTTATGTATTCCTCTCAGGTCATCTGTTCCTGTTTCCACCTGTTGTACATTTTCTTTTTATGTGTAAATTTTTTCATGAGACCTTTGTTCATCTGTGCAGGCCTCCTGACAAATTTGCTTGACTCCCTGATCTTCAGGACCAATCATTCTTGAACTTGGACAAGGTAATTGTTGAATATGAGGAAGCTCTTCTAGACCCCTCTTCTCTCCAGGGCTATCTCTTATGGAATTCTTCCAATAAGAGGCAGATAAGGACAAAGTCTGTTCTTCTGAAATCCAGGGTTGGGATCCTGCTTTTTGCTTGTTCTTCAGGAAAAACATTCTTCAGGAAGAACCTCTTCTTCCTGACTAGATGCTCTATAGCAGACACCCACAACATCACTGATGTTAGTCTGCTTGAAAATCCTCACTCACAAGCTCATCTGGCTCATCACCTGTGCCAAGACAAAACTCCACACATCCATGCTTCTCTCTCACATAAAGGGTGATTCCCCCTCTTTGCTGTCCCAGCCCATCCTTCCCAAAAATCTACATCTATTCAGGATAATTCAGTCTGGGTGTGATAGCAGCAGGTCTCTCATCCAACCCCTTCCTCAAAACCAGTTCAGCTCTGGGGTTAGACCATGCTGTTCAGGTCTTTCTCCAGTCCGGTTTTGAAAACCTCCGGAGAAGGAGATTGCATAAACTCCTGGAGCAACCTGCTTCAGTGCTCGACTGTCCTCATAAGGAAAAACACTTTCATTTCAAGTTGAAAAAAAAATTAACACTACATTAGTAATATTTAAAACATCATTAAAATATTAATTAATTAGTCATACTAAATAAAATTATTCTAATATATAGAATAATAAATGAATAAGTTTCCACAAAATATTTTAAATTTAATTCATTCATTTTCTGCCAGAAGATTGTATTGATGAAATTCTTTCTTATCAATATAAGTGTTTCCACCAATAGGATCTATGGAATATTTCCTCCCTATAATTTAATTTTATATGGTTACACGTTGCAGATTTTTACTCCTTCGCTCCTCCTTTTGGGGAAAAAGTTAATGTTGTTTTATAGAAGGGGATTTTATGACTCCATGCAGTGGCTGATGCATTATTTATATGTTCTTTCTCATTTCATTTACTGTCTTCCTTTAAGACTTCCAATAGGTTCAGATGGACCCTCCAGGAGGGAGTGGGACAGAAAAGAGAAATTCCTCCTTTCCTGGGGAGCAAATGCTCCTCCTGAGGGGTGAGGGGAGAAAAATGCATCACATCAAGGCTTCATAGATCAGATGGAGACTGATGTATTCCCCAAAATGTTTCTTTGCCCACCCTAGGTCTGACGAAAAGAGAAACTTCCTAGGGACCAGACTGGGAAGAGATCCGGTGAGCTTCCTTTTAAACCAATTATTTATTTTTGAACATTCTGATGAACAACTGAAATAGAATCAATGATTTTCTTATCACCAGATTGCTCTTAAATCCTCTGCCTTTCTATCTATAAATATATACTATAATCAAGAAGATAATTAATCCAATGTACCCGTGAAGCTGTTCTTGCAGCTCTGTACAGACAAATAACCTATTTCCAGAAACAATTATAAATAAATGAACATTCTAAAGCAAGTAGGTCAAATTTTTAAGGATAAACAGGCATAAAAGACATAAAGACACTTCCTGTGAGGCAGCTTTTCAACATTCTTTAAAATCCATCTGGATGCCTAGCTATATCTCAGGTCACCATGACTACACTTAAATCCCTTGAAAGTCTAGATCCTATGCACTGAACAGCTCTCTGAGGGGTCACCTCTCTAAGACATCTAAGCATATTCATATTGTGCAATGCATAGGAAAATATAAGCACAGTGAGAGAATAATTAAGCTCATGAAAGACTTGAATTGCCCTTTGTATAATCTGACCTTTTTCCTTCAGTATAAAGGAATCCAAGAGCAACTATGATCCCAGCACAGGTGCTGAGAACATTTATGTCCTTATGTCCTCATGTCCTCATGTTCTCATGTCCTCAATGTCCTGAGAACATTTATGTTCCCATGAAGACATGTCCAGGCCCATGGGACCTTTGCAAGCCAGAATCAACACTACTAGTAAAGACATTTGTAGTCTGCACAAAGAAGCAGATCAGCAGGCAATAGACACCAGGGAGCGCAATGAGAGCATTGCACTTGACTCCAGCCATCTGTACAGGCAAGTTCAATGCAGCACAGAAATATATAACCTGTCTCAAACAATAGAATTAATCTAGCCAGAGAAGTGAAATCTCCAGGTCACCTGATTTACCATACTGTAGATTAACATTTTTTTCACACCTTGATAAATTTGTTTGGTGGCTAGACTTTATTCCCAGTGTAAAACAGCCACGCTGCTTTACGATCTACAAAAATCAACACATAATACACTAAATAAAAACTTGGTTCTTTGGCAGATGCAAAGCAGTTTCAATATAATCGATTGGGCTACCTGCAATATTAAAGAAGTATCATTAAAATCAGACTGTTTCCTGTATGGGAGTTATTACACGCTGCGTAAAATCCCGTTTCTCCTCCCTTTCATATGAAGTCATTGAATCCTAAACATAGAACTAAATATGCTACTTGGCATCAGTGAAACATACCTCTACAAAAGCTGCTTTATGTGTTTGAACACTTTGAAATTGCTGGTCTGATGAATTTAATATGCCCAGGACTCTAGAGTAAGATTTTGTCCTTTAACAATCATAGATCTTTTTATAAAAATTCAATTTATTTGTTACTATTAAGAGCCAGTCCATTTCAATACAAAATTCATCAATCGTATCTCAGCTTTACACAGTCTCTTTTTGTTCTGAAATATAGACCTTGGCATATGTAAGCAGATAGGGTTTTGAAGATTTGCCAGACCTCATATCATAAGTGTAACACTTACATTTCCTTTTGTAGAAGAAAATGGTTTATACAAAATGACAGTTGTGAAATCTGCAGGTTACTAACAGCTTGGTAAATCTGACTGAAAGAACATCCTTAGTCTAGCAGTAGTAAACCACAGCAGTCCAGCAGCAGAAGGCTTATCTGTGTCATTTTTAGAAACAGAAAGAGTGATTTATTCCACCTCAGGTCAAGCATTTTAAGGGTATATAATCCTAAAATTTTACTCTACCTCCTATCCAAATACATAAATGCATGCACTGCATCCTGCTATCGACTTCAGCCCTAGCATCTTTCTTGCACTGCACTGTGGGAAGTAGTGCTGGTTATCTTGGAAGCCAGAGGACTGTGAAAGGACACACTGTGAAGGTTGTAAAACAAGTTCATATATTTGTGTGTTGATGCGGAATGAAGGGGCACAGAAAAATAGAAATCTGCATGCATCTGAAATAAAACTAAATTATTAAATTCAGTTAGTTTGGCTTACACAGCACTACAGCTAGACCACAAAAACTTACTCAGATTTTCACTACACTGCATATCATTGTGTCATAATTTGTCA
>KZ505692.1:516495-535540 GCA_002844005.1 Limosa lapponica baueri
AAAAAAAAAATATACCACAGCATACCAATATGCTTTCTGAATTTGATTTCCTTAGGCATTTCAAGCTATCTGTACTGTTTCCCTCCCAAATTAAAGGAGCCTTGTCTGACTTCTGTTCAAGTGAGCACACTGGGGTATCTCTCTGTACCCTGGAAAAGTTGTCCCATTGACCTGGTACCAAAAACCAAGTAGCCCTGCAGGGTGACTATAGGGCAATTCGCCTGAGCTGCATTTATGCAAATTCAAGTAATGCAACATACTGTGCAAGGAAACGCAAGAGGAGTAGCAGCATGGGAACAATGCTACAGCCTTGTTCAAAAATCCTCCCTCGACATTGTCAATCCTGAATGAAAGCAGAGTTTTGTTACAATGAACTGATTTTACCCGCTGACAGTTTAAGAATTAAGGAAAAATGTCAATATAAAAATTAAGTCATCAGTTGTTGATACTAACCGTAGTTCTTAATTGGAGACTGAATTTCATACATCTGATTCATCACATTGGGACTATACAACAAAGCTCCTTTTTAAGTATTTACCAGTAAAATTGTATTGACTGATTTTGATTTCATAAAAGTCAGTAAGGAAAAATAAACAAACAGAAAAAACACAGCAGGAGTGTTTGTGAAGACTGAAGTTGTAGGCATGGATGAATTTTTTTCACTCAGTACAGAAAGGCCACTTGAACCAAAATGCCATTTTAGTCAGGATCAAAACTGCTCGCTAATTCATCTTGTATGAATCTGGAGGATAACTTGAATGCGAGAAAACAAAGGGACTAGTGACACTACTTGAGATAAAAATTATTAATCTTTTTTCTTTAGAAAAAAAGTCATGGTTTTGTTTTATACAATGTTAAAATATTAATTTGCTTAATAAGGAAAGGGTGCAGGATTAAATAAACATTTTATATGATCTAAGTAGGAATTTTTCTGTTTCATTAAAAAATAAAACCAGAGTTTGCATCAAGGTGAAGCAAATGGAAAGCCTCTGAAAGGGCAAGCTATAAACCAAGGGGATGATAAGTTTCAAAGATTTTTTTAGTAAATAATAGTCAAAGGTCAAAAGGAATCATATGTGCAAATCCCAGTGGAGTCAATGCGTTGTGACTGACAGTCATACAACACTGCCAGCTTTAGACACACAACAGCTCAAGTCAGTCCTCTAATTTAACTGAGATTCTGCAGAGGAGCAGGACTCCAAATGAATGAGTACAAAGGGAAGAAGAATACATGTTTTGGGAATACCGAAGCTCAGTACTTCATCTTTCAAAATATTCTTAATATTTCAGCCACACACACAGCAGAAACAGTCTCTGTTCCATGGGACTTTTAATTTTTGCCTTAATCATTGAACTTCAAGTACTAATAACTGTAATTCTGCTTTCCTCATTTTGTCATGCTCTGCTGCATTAGTGCAAATCTCTGCTCTCGTTATCAATATCCATCATAGTCTGGCTTTCACTATCACAATTGTTACCACAGGAAGACCGTTTCTACTGAAAGACTTTAAGGCTGTTCCTGCTTTACATAACATCGGTGACAAACGTGTGATTGTATAGGATTGTAGGAATGAGTGAAAATGAGTAAGGTAGAAAATTCATAATGTCTTCAAAAAGGTCTTTCAGGTCAATGATTAGATAACAGTCTTTTGCGTGTTTCTATTGCTAGTTTTAACTATGGCAAAAACAAGAAATGAAATAACCTTGTAAGAAAATCTTGCCTTTAATTCTGTTTTGAACTAAGATATCCTGTATTTCTTTACCAGTTACTAGAAGTGGGAGGTTAACGAGGAAAATTGTGAGAAGGAGGAAAAATAGTGGATTGATGTCAAATGGCTACTCAAATGCCTGTGTTTCATCTATACTAAAATCTTACAGAGACCAGGACCAAGTTGTAGAGGAATAAAGATAAATGGCTTGCGTAAACATTGCTGAAAAACGTGATGAAATTAAATGTATGATTCTAGGTTTCTTTTTTTTTTGCGGAGCAAAAATGAATTGTACATCTTCTTACACATGCGTATACACATACATGTGAGTTTTTCTGACATTTATACTCAGAGAATTTAGATTTTTAATGAGTAAGAACTCCAGTTAATATCAGTTGTTGCTGCAGTGGTGACTTAGCCAGGTAAACCAAGAATTATTTTATATGGAACTAAAAAGGTAAACACTAATGACAGCAAAAATTTTGCCTTAATTCTGTCAAGGGAATTCAACAAGTGTCTCCTGAATATGATTAGCTAAGTTTAAAGAGGGCCTTTAGAAAAAGGGACCACAGATTAATACACAAATACTTGCTCTGCCCAGTCAAATAAAATTAATGCAGTTAGTTTTATTGTGGTCAATATCTTCAAATCATTTAAGCACAGGCTTGACTTGTGAGATTTGAGAAATTCAATTCACTAATGCCAGTAAATTGATAAAGTTTCGGTAGAATAAAATTTATGTAAGCAAGAAAAAATATTCTTAGTGTATAACACAATAAATGTCATACAAAAGGGAGTAAGAGGCATTGGAGAGACTGCAGACAAGAAAGTGACTTCTAAAGGTTTGGTGGGAATCTTTACAGGTACTGTTACTTGGGGAAATAAATTGGCTGCATGGGAAATTACTAAAACATCAGTTAAACTGGCAACATCACCAGGTCCTTTTGTGATCACATAAGAAAAAGTTATTTTAAAAAAAGGTAAAGAGCTTCACAAAATCTTCGTTTCTGCTCATAGAAAAAAATTCTTTTTTTCTTTTTAAAGCCTAAATATTCCTCAACTAATAAGTAGTTTATTAAAGCTCTGCATTATGCTATCTCAGAAAAAGAGATCCAGAGACAATCAAAAAGGTAGCAAAACCAAATTTGATTATTGTGATATTAGGAAATAGGCTACTTAAGTAAAAGATGAAGTACACATTGTCTTTTGTAACCTGAAATAATTAAGAACAAATATTAAATGGAACAACCACATTTTGTATCCAGCACAACTTACTGAGAAGGGAAAAATAAAACGGATGTAACCTTTTGCTTATTCAGATGCTCTCAAACTTTGTTTTGGCATGTTCAGAGATAAAAGCAAGGCTGATGTTTTGCAGTCATTCTCTCTGAAAATGGAGCATGTTTACTGTGAACAGAATGACATTGTTTGCTGACTTCTGTAATGCTGTTCTTGCTTGAGAAAGGAGCAAACATAAAAGGAAAGTGGAATTGTGTTTTGGTTCAGAGAAGTGGATTAGCGATCTGTGTAAATATGATGCAGTGTTTGTTTAAAGGATTTCTGCTCTATAAACACGAGGCTAAATCCTCGTCCTATTGAAGGCAATGGCATAATTCTCCCTTGACTTCAGTAGAACCAAAGATTGGCTCAGCACATTTTAATACTGTAAAATTTCTCACTCCAAGAGAAAACTTGACTGGAATAACTGTTTTCACAATTCAACTGTTCTATATCCCAAAATCATTGTTGTGCTCTGTGTGTGTGAGCTCCTCATGAAAACACTATATAGACTTTTCCTCCTAAGAAACGAACGACCCAAGTCTGGATCCACAGTATTTCTTCTCAGTGTTTACTGAGTAGATTGCTATTGTCCTATCAATAACACATGCACAGCCTTTCTGATGTTTTTTTCCTAAATAGAATCAGCTGGTGACGTATACTAACTTGTTTAAAGACCAGGCAGCAAAACTACAGCTTTCACTGAAATATTTTTATACTATTTATTTATTTATTTTCCTATGTAATTTTCATTCAGCAGAAAAAGAAAGACAGAAATAAACACAGAAAAAGATTCCATGTTTTATTACCTGAGGAATCTATTCTTGACCACTTTTAACTATGAATAACATAAAATGATTCTCTGTCCTTGGTAAATTTTGTCGCGCTACAGCATTCTTAGAACATTTTGGTTTTCCTAATGCTCTTTTATTCCAATTCAGTGGCCAGGTTTTTTTAATTAATCAGTCCCACTATGTCAATAATGGCTTTACTTCGTATCTGGTGACTACAAGCATCCCTTTTCAATCTTCTGCAATGGACTTTCTCACAAAGTTTTTTCAAGCCCAGATAAATGTCAATTTGTTCTCCTTTATCTCTGTTATTCACCAACCTGTTCTCAAATGCAGCAGTGCAGTCCACAGTCATGTCACTCGTGTTTTATAACATTGGCTTGCAATACCTTAACATATGTTCTGCCACACCATATTTGATGAGGTCTATGAATCCTGTGAGGAAATAGAAATTAGTACACTTTATGCAGACAGAGCAACACAGCAGTCCAGACTCATTACGTTTAGGTTAATATAAGTAAATAGTCTTTATTTATATAGGTTCGTGGCTATTCAGGTTCTCTGGCAATTGGTGAAGTCAAGTCTTTAGTCAAAACTATATTTTTCAACTAATAACGAATTCATGACAGTTCTGAGTTACTAAAAATCCTGACTCATCATAATTAGACATAGTTATTCATAAAGTTACTACCTATTTCCACAAGGTAAACCATACAAATTCTCAGAGATTTTAGCATTAATACATAGCAAAACCAATAAATTCAACTGCATAAAAAATATCCATTTCTCATCTGTAATAGGCATATAGATTCCAATTATAATAATTTACATACCCAAAAATATAATAATGAACTGAGACAAGACCGGGTTATAAACCCAGCCGCTGTTCCAAACATATCAGAGAGACATGATCTCAACTGCTATCCTGGACTTTGCTGAAGGACTCAGGCCATTCCTTAGGGTTATCTTCCACATCTTGAATTCATGAATGCTATATCAAGAAAGCATATAAAACTAAAGTATATCTCATATAGTTTAGCCTTGGAAGAGAAAAAGGTGGGGGTTTTTTACAGAGGTATTGTGAAAGTATTCCACAAAATGAAATTCCAGTATATAAAATTTTGCAACTTAGAGTACATTAATTACAACATTAGTTATGTGAAATTCACATTAATTGCATCATTAGTTCTATGAAATTCACCCATATTGTGTGAGGAACAAATTCATCCAAAAATTACTCTACCAGGCAGGTCCAGGTAGGCAATAGAATTCTGATATTCACACTCAAACATCTCAGGATCTCTTTTTGGCCAAGACTGGCTGGAACTTTAGAGAAGATGTCCCTAGCAGACATTTTATGCATAGCTTTAGGGACAACAATTCAACTTTCACTTATTTGTTTGTGCTATAAGGTCTTGCATAAGTTCAGGCATGTAGATGTTTGGAAGTATTTAGAAGCAATGCCGAATATATGTTGTGAAGCACCAATGAGAATTAACTCCAGAAGAAGAGGGAGAAAGACAGGGAAAGAAGTGCAGCATTATGAACTGTTTCACAGAAAATGATAATTACAGGAAAAGCATTTTGGGACTGCTGACCATAAAGAACAGTCAGAAG
Source organism: Limosa lapponica baueri (assembly GCA_002844005.1). Taxonomy (NCBI): domain Eukaryota; kingdom Metazoa; phylum Chordata; class Aves; order Charadriiformes; family Scolopacidae; genus Limosa; species Limosa lapponica. Next base: position 521,891 of record KZ505692.1, read on the forward strand.
AAGCTATTCACAAATAAAAAAGGGATATGAAAATCAAGTGCCTAAAAAGGGTACCCAAGGTACCCATTCCTAAGATGGGAACCCTGGTACACAAGAAAACCTGGGAGTAAAAGAAATAGAAGGATAAGGCTTGTGGCAAATTTTAGACATGAGAATTGTTCATTCAATTCAATGTGTTCAGAAGCAGAAAACAAAGGTGGTCTGAGTGACACCCATGCATCAATACCAGTGAGAGGAGAAGGCAGCCACATGGGCAGAGCAGGTCCTGGGAAAACAAGCACAACTCAGGACTTCATTACTAGACCAAGAGCAGCACCTTCACTGGCTGAACTCTAGCAGAAATCACGTTAAACTTCCTTAATCCAGATCTTTTCTTTCTCTCTCTTTTTCAAGCTGTGTTGTGTTGGTGAACATCTTTGCACAGTATGGGTGATGATTAATGCTACTTTGAGCAGAGACATTGGCATACACACCCCACATAAGTTCCACAGGAATGTTTGGCACTGCAGGATCACGGTGGCTGTGTGAGACATGGTTCTGTCCCGTGGGCCTGGGGGAGCATGGGGATTGCTGTACCTCCTTTTGGGCACAGCCTGGCTCAGGGAACAGCAGATGCTGAGGCTTCAACTTCACTCCATCCCTCCTGGCTCCAGGGAATAAAGAAGGAAGAGCTCAGGTACTCCCTAGAGACATGGATTACCCTCCTGTCTGGACTCATGGAGGCCACACAGTAGTAATAAGGCTCTTCCTCCATACCTTTAACAAACTGAAAAAACCACTGACACTTATTTCTTTGTGCCTTCAGCTGTGCTAAGCAGAACCGACACCATCTAGTTGGAATGAAATATATGAATAGTGGGAATAAATGACACAACTGAGAGACATTTTTAAAGGAGTCTACAAGACCATAAAGTGTCTTGCTGCAAAGATCAGTTCATCCTCCTAGCTCACCCTTACTTTTTACAGAACTGGGAGCCATGAAGGTTGGAAGTGGGAACAAAGATGAACTTTGGTTGAGAGATTTTCAAAGTTATAAAGGATGTTTGTTGCCCAGTTTCTATAAACAGGAGCCATTTCCATGTCTTTCAAAATCTTCCCTAGTATGACATAAGCTTGTGTTCAGGGAGTCAGACTTTTTGACCATATTACATCTGTTATATGCTGAAGGATAAAATTAAGAAAAACTTAATAAAAATGTTATAATATACATATAGGAAATTGTAACAACAGTTTCAATAGAATACTTTGATTATTTTTTTAACATGGACTCCTCCACAGCAGCTATTGTAGGAGGCTTTAACCTGAAAATAGCCACAACTTAAATTAGACTTTTGCACAGAAGAGGCTGTTGTTGCATTAGCAAAATGGTATGCGAAGGATTCAATGTTACAGTTATTCACATTCTGCAGGAATATCTACGTGACATTTTTGGTGATGAGAACACTTTGGTAAGCATAGAGAACAGGAGTTTATAGACTCCAGCAAGTTAAAAGAAAGAAATTGGAAATGTCCATGTGTGCTGTCATATCTCTTAGCAAAAAAATAAACAAGGCGTATTTTAAAATCTTTCAATTTCCCGAAGAGTGAAAAAGAATGGGGATGCTCTCCAAAAACAGGATAAAGACTTGGTCTGTGAAAGCATTGCTATATGAAAGTATGTGCTTTTGGTGCTTCTGACAAAAAGATCTGCCTGGATATCTTTAGTTTGACAAGAGAAACTGTGAGCATTAGCATGAGCGATGGGTTTGTGTTGAAGATAAAAGATAAAAAAACTGTTCACAAAAAAATACAAGAGCTAAAACCCCCTTTTACTATAAATAGTTCAATGCTGCAGAATTTTCTTACCATCAAAAGAAGATTTGCAAGGCTTAGTGTGACAACACAATCCAGAGTTTAAATTCACACAGATGAAATCAAACAGCATTAGAAAATGGCTGAGCATGGTGATAACATGACTGTAAGGCAAGCTGGCAGAAAAGCACTTTTCTAATAATGAGGAAGATGCCCTAGGTGCAAACACACTAGGCAGATTATTGGCAACAATACACTCCAGGCATATAAATAAAATTCCTCTGTCACACCTTTTATTGCCAAATTAGTACAGCAACCATACAGTCACTGGTGCTTGCTTTTCTTTGTAAACCATAACTTAGTATTATCTCTGATGGTAAAAAAAAATAATCAAGCTATGCTTTTTTGTCTCTTTGTAAAACTGCTTTCTCCCATTAAATAAAAATTAATGGATACAGTTAATACATGAGGTTAACTGTATGCCTTGGTCATACCAACACCCAGTAAGCCATATTTCAGTCCTCAGAAGATTAGGAATATTATGAATTGTTGCCTGTTTCCAGCTTGTGTCAGATCATGCTTTTAACTTACTTTCTATGGATTCCAGGGAGAGAAGGATTGGATACAGGTCCGTGGGCTGAAGTCTTCCATTATAAATCAGCCATGATATTTCAGCCCCTGAGTCCATCCTAACATTTTTGTTTTCAGAATATGTCTCTCGACTTGCAGCTTATAAGACACTTTCATATTTCAGAGCCAAAACCAATACGATGCTATTGTAGTTTATTACTGCTGTCTAATTCACCACTGCACTGATTTCAATGGGGTCATGCTAGTATGGAGCTGCTGTATTCAGAATTGTTACATGAATTTTTCAACGTGCATTGCAGCGATAATACTCCTAACACACTTTATTTTTCTCACATTGGACAGAGAAAAGAATGCTATAATAAAGTATAACATTAAAGTCTTCAAATAGACCCCTTTTGACATTGTTTCCAACAAAATGGCAATGGTAGGAAGGAATCCTAACATTTAGGTTTCCATTAGGAAAACAAAAGGCACCTTTATGTTGATATCCAGCCCTACAGTTTTTTTTCGATCTTAGCTATAAGGAAAATTCTGCATGTCCCCACAATTTGTGCAGATTGCTAAATGTTTTTGCTCAGTAATCCTGTTTTTAAGTGATTTCATAAACATGAGTTGTTTACTTATTGCTTATTTAATTACTGATTACTTATTATACTTGCAGGTTAGTTTGAGAGGTAATAATATCGTATTTGCATGGACAGGTTTATTACAGTTTCAGAGATGATGGCAGGGAAGCTCTAGTTACCCAAGTCAAACTTTACAGACGACTTCCTACGTTCAGTTATTTTACCCTGACACATACTGTTGCTTCCACCACAAAACCTGACCACAGCCATACCACTATATTTTCTATAGCATTTCTGAAACTGTAGCTGGTAAGAACTGAAATGCCCTCCCAAATGTCACACATATCACTGAAATTAGGCGGAAGTCATGCCCTAGATAACATTTCCCTGCAAGCAGTTTGACTCTGTCATCCTTCGATTTCTTGTGCATCCTCACAATTTTTTTATTCTTCTACATATTTCTTGCATTCAAAACTCAACATTGTCTTGTAGCCATTTGCAGTGTTGTAAGTCCGCCTAACTCAACAGTCCTCAGATAATACAGCTATTACAGACAAACCTCTGACATTTGTTTCTTCCCAACTGACAAAGATTAACCACAAAATGAGTTTGGTGGCAATCATTTACTTGTACTTATAAAAAATAATAACATAACATAAAAAACAATAACATAAAAAATGTTATTCCAAATTTCAAATTACTAATATGCTGTAATACATCAGTTCAGGAGAGGTTAAATCAAGCAGACACATGGGAATAATAATTTCTTCTGCTCTTAGCAAGACGTGGAGGACTGAGTTGTAATAGCATACATAGAGTTTACCTGGAATGTCAAGTGGTTACTTCAGCCTTGGCACCCAGACAGTGACACTGATCTACCAAATCACCAATACTTTTCACAGTGCAGAGCTCCTTTACATTCACAGATGAGCTCCTATATAATCTTCAGGGAAAGACTGCTGCCTGCAGCCAAGTCACATATAGCAAATATGAAATATTATCTGCTCAGGACTTCTGAGTTAAAAAGTTGAAGTATAGTATCATAGAATCATAGACTGGTTAGAACCATAGAATGGTTAGAATAATAGAATGGTATAATAACAGCAGGGGTGAAAAAATGAAACAGCAGAGTAAATTAGTATTTCTTCATCCACAGAGAATGAATAAACCAGAAAATTGTTTGACGAAAAAAAAAAAAAGTGGTAATAATATTTCAGAGATGGAACTGAAGTTGTATTGAACGTATAAAATTGATACAACTGAAGAGGTGCTTTGTGTTACTACCATGTGTCTCTGTTCCTCATGCTAAGCTACAGTGTCACACAAGAGCCACACACTTTGTCAAAGTGTTAATCCATTGTAAATTTGATGTGAGGTAAAACTGGTTGAGGTGTACCGCCTTCGAAGTATATGTCAGTGGATGCTGCATCAGAGCAGGCCATTCTTGCATTTCAACACAGAAAGTGTCAAATACAAATATGACCTGAAGTTACCAAGTGTTGTCAGAACATCAGGATCAAATATGCCACCGTGCAAGTACATAAGTGGGTATGACACCTCCTTATTTTCATGCTGGGCTGTATGAAGTAGTTCAGAATAGAACAGATTTTTGGGGATCTTTATCCCTGTCAGATGCTTCCAAGATTGTTTATATCATAGATGAAGAGATAATTAGAATTATTATTCTTCTGTCTCAGCCAGTTATAGATACCTAGGATGCCATTATTTACCCACAAAAAATAAGACTAAGTCCAAGATTCATCAGTTTCATATAGTGTCCTGTCTCACTTGAGCTCTGGCATCACAAACTGAAGGAATGAACATGACATGTAGAGCTTCTGAACTCAGGAGTGCTGGTAACTGTAGTTTGGTGTTAGATTTCTTTTTTTAGGGAAGGGGGTAGGCTAGAGTTCACTGGGTAACTCACTGTCAAGTACGCTATGACTGGACTACAACTGTCGCAGTTGTAGCAATCTTCCTTGTAGGCAGGAAGATTAAACAGGTCAGCAGGGTGTACTTGCAAACAGCACATTTTGACTGCAATGCAGAGGAGAGAGCAGTTATTATCAGGATGCTTATTTTTGTTTCCAAATAAGCCTTAAGGATTATTTCTGATTTTCATCCAGTCACTGTTCAAAATAAAAAGCATTAATACAATTTCTAGTTTTTCTTGTATCCAGATCCGCCAACTTCAAACTGGATAATATGACCAATAGTGTACAGAAGCACACTCACCTCCTTGTGAGCTTAACACTCCCAGCTGCATAAAAGCTCAGCTGTAACAGCAGCTCTGGAGAGCATTTAACCCTCCTCACAGCTGTAAAGCTGATAGCAAGGGTACTACAGTAAGGAATGAAAAAGTGTGATTGCACTCCCTCACATAGACCAGCAGACAGGACAAAGGTTTGCCTCTGGTCAGTGGGCTTGAAAGAGAGATAGCATCACGTTTACAATGATATTTTTAAATAAAATAATAAAATAGCCTTGTTTGTTATATTCAAGACAAATTTGGGGATGACAGTCTTCAAGCAAGTTTCTGAGCTATAGTTCTGAGCAACTGTATGAAGGCAGCCCTGAATCAGTCACTAGAGACATGGAGATACCAGTACAGGCTGGTGTTTAGCGCTTCCTATAGCTAACACCATGCAACTCCTCCTTACTTACTATACAGAGTTAGGTAAATTATTCTTCTGAGAAACTTAACTTTAAATATAGAACATATACACAGTCCTAGCATTTGAGACTGAGTGTTGAATTCCAGCCCAGGCCCTTTAGCTTTGTGCTGTAAAGGTAAGATGTGCATCAACTCACTGCAAAAATCTGTGTCATGTTTTGTTTTTGATCCCCAAGTGCCTACAAAACATTTCCTTGTTTTACAATACACTGTTTTTCTTATTTTACATTTCATGTTGGAATTTCCATTTTTTTCTTGCAAAACTTTTGGCCCTCAGTTTCTTTTCCTGGGAAAATTAACACAAAAGACTAGTCCCCTGGGGAAAAAAAAATCATACAGAGTATGCCCTCTTAGAGGCAATTTCATTTATGACAGTCACCAGACCCTCCATAAAATTTCATCTGTCTCTACACTGTCTGGGTAATGTAACTGTGATGACATCTTCTCAGCACATTACACTCTCAACTTCTCCTTAATTTAAAGCTTCTAGTTATCTTATGAAGGGCAATGATCTATATCTAAATTTCTGTTCTGCTTAAACTCAACTTCTGTATGTATGTCTTCCCACATATTTCACGGTGAGGTATAGAGGTCTGGTAAGGAGATTTGTAGTCCTGACACACACATTTGTTGAGGAATAATTATATGAGCTGGAATCCTTTTCTGGCTACACAGCTCCCTGTTTTCAGTGGAGTGCTTTTTCCAGTATGTACTTCATGCATAGGTCCATTTTTTATCCATGCTCTCTCCAGTTCTCAGGCGGAGCTTAACTGATTTGAAGTGTAAAGATTTGTCCTCCTTAACTGCAGCTCGTTCATTACTTTACTACCTGGCATGCAAGATCTCCTTGTCTCCTTGGTAATTTTTTGTTTATTTCCCATTCCCATCAAATATACTCAAAATGCTGTTTTGGTATAGGAATAGAATGTAGCTTGTGAGGCTGAATAGTAAGTAGATCTTGCTGCTGCATGTGCAAATTAAACCATCCCTGCCTTTCCCCACAGACAGAAAAGAGGACTTGAAATAAGGGACCATCTAGACTGAAGTTTGAATTGTCTTATCTATATTCTTCTTTGCAGTCAATCACCAGCAGCTCAGCCCTGTTACTGATGTTGCAGCTATGCTGACAGAAAGATCAAAGTCCATTACGGTACCCGTGCCCCTCTCACCCAGAAAAAGGCAGGATGCTGATCAGCAACAAACACACCAAGCAACTTGTGCCCCCAAGCCTGCCCATCCTCAGTATCTTCCACTAATTCACACTCTCTCTAAGGGAACTCTGGAGTCTCTAAGACAGACTGTTTATGATCTGTTTTCCTTGTTATTTTCACTCAATGACAACAATTTGCTTGTTATTTGGTGGATGCCAAATAAAAGCATAACATAGACTGTGGATGAGCTGGGGTTATTGTTTGAATAGTACGAGTTTATGATTGATGTTCATGCTGTGTAATTAATCTCCTAAATCATGTGTTTCTTTTCCCCATCAGACGATTACTAAACCTATATAGAGCTTTCAAAATGGCTTTGCAAAATCTTCCTGTGTGAATCTGTGTCTGAGTGAATATTTGTATGCAGATTATTCACATCACAAATATTCAAATCTCTTAAACAAAAGAATTATCCTCTCAGAGATTTTGAATGAGTATTTCTGAATACATTTTTTTCAGTGCTTTCCCACCTTCAATTCAGATGGACACTGGAACTAATAAGATGATTAATACTACATAACTCTTCCTATATTTTCCTCCTGCAAAGATATTCGTAGATAAATACATAAACAAATATGCACATAACTATAGTAAGTGATTTATTACAAAATCTTCCTTGATATCCACTTATCCTTTTTCCTTACCTCTTACAAGCCTTCCATATTATATGTGTTGTTTATTCGAGCAATTTTAATATGGATTGAATGAGTGGTTTACCAGTAAAAAATAAGCTATAAACATATTGCTGTAAAAAGAGAGTTGTCTATTGATAAATCAAAGCATTATGCATCTGACCATATCCCAAGAGAACCACTGAAGCAAGCTGCCTCAGCTAATTCAGTGAATTAGTGATGTTTACTGGTTTGCAACAGCCATCAAAAAAAAAGAACATCCAGCATTTTTTCTTTTTTTAATCCTTCCCTGGTTCAGCACATTTAAAATGGAACACAAGGAAAATTCGTTCTCAGATGTTAAATTCTGTTCTCTATTTTGCTGTTTATTTGCACCAATAAATATAGGGTATACATTTAGTAAAGATTCTATCTGGATTCTCTTTCAGGCAAAATGCATCTTGTCCCCTTTCTACAGTTCCCAAGTTTAGACAGTCAGTCCCAGAGGTGAGAGAAGTTAAAATGAAACTTCTGAGACTCCAATTTTCTATTTATTACGTACCTTTTAAAACCAGTAGAGGGAGATGCAGTCCTCTTAATTAAGTTTTATTTTCGTGCTTCTTAGGGTTCCCTGGAACACCTTTTTTTTTTTTTTCCTTTTCTTTTCTTTTCTTTCCCCTTTCCACACAGATATATTTTCATGGCTCTGAACTTCAAATGAGAATAAAAAGTCCAGTACTGCTCACCTGGCTCTGAGCTTTATGCAGGCAGAATAGGAATCTCTCCCACAACTAGACGAGGACCCTGATTTGTAGCCAGCAGCTGAGGCCAAAAACATGACATGCCACGGTCACTGCTTTCCCTGCTGGACATTGCTTCCTGCCTCCCATCCTAAGTACTGAGCATTAATGGGCAAGAAAGGTGGTCAGGGAGATTTCAGATTAAACAGAAAGGTGCAGGATCCTATAGGGTTAGACAGCCAAAGTAACTATTCTGGGATCTAGGTTGGAGTGTAAAGTCTGTCTTGTCTTGTCTCATTAAGCAGGGGAAAAAAACCCAAAACTTTTTAATGCTATTTCCTGTTATTGTGTGATCCTCTAGTTCCTCAAACACTTCAGGCCCACATGGAGTGATACTACCATAAGGTCCCCTATGGAAATATCACCAGATATGATAAAAACCTTAAAACTCATACCTACAGAAAAGTAACTAAAATAACTAAACACCTGACATGTAACTTGCTACATGCCTATGCTGCCCTCAGTAGCACACTTGCCCTGCAGGCGATGTCAGAAGCTTGTTGGTTGCATAGCATTTCTCCCCTTCCATTGTACTTCTGCTGGAAACTCTTTGCTAACAGTGGCTGTAAGACCCACGTTCATACTAATACAACAGTTTCATCATTGTTGCTACCTATTTTGGGAAGTCAAAAGTATTTCGTATTCTGTTTGCACAGACCCAGTTGGGTTTTGTTCCTCTCAGTATATTCAATGCTGCTTATATAGGAAGAGGTCTTATTTTAGTTGGTTCTGGAGCACAACTGAATAAGCAGAAATAAGAGACTATGATGCAGTCATAAATACTAAAATACACATCAGATGGGATGAGAGCCTTTAGCTGAGGTCCGAGAGAGCAAAATGTCAAAGTTGGTAAGACAGTTCAAGCAGCACACGTCGTCAACTAAGCAACAGGACCGAAAGATTGAATTATACCTATAGCTATAGGCCCTGGTATACAGTAAAGTCAGAGCAGACTCAAGGTTGATCAAGATTTCCATCTCTCTGACAGAATTTCTCAATGTAGCTTTTCCCTCTCCTTCTCTCTCCCCTTTCCCACTCCTTTACTGCTGTTATCTTTGTTTAAAGTGCTTACCTCACTGTATTGGCTACAGAGTTTGCACATATTCAGCACTTTGAAATCCTTCGGCAGTAACAATGAAAGTGCTCAATTACCAAGTTCAGATGGGAAAAAGAGGAAGAGAGGAAAGATGAGTTTATAAATAACTTAATGTTATACAGGCATCTAATGTTGGACAGAGAGAGAGTCATACTCTATGAAGGCAGTACAAAGAAAATAAATAGACCACTTTTAGTCAAGAATTAATAGAGCAGGACCAGCTCTCGGACATGATAAAGATTCCTATTTTTTCTCTTTCTCTCTTGGATACAGTTAGCCTAAAAATGAGCATAAAAGGCCCATTACTGCCCACTGGTGGTGGTATTCAGACATGACGGCTAAAAGTAGAAAATCAGTATTTTCTAGGTTGCTGTTATTGAAATACCTCGTTGAAATGAAGTAAGAATGCTGCTACTAATCAACTTGGGCTCAGGCTAATGTCACACAATTTATGGCTATGATTTTTTAATAATGAATCATTTGTCTTACTGTGTTTGGCAGGAAAATTTTCTCCAGAGACCACAAGGTCCATTACTCTAATAGGAACAAGCAGAAAGAAAATACAGACATTAAATCTAGATCTAGCTTCTGGAAAAAAATTCTGCATTTTTACATGTTTCAGCTCCCGAAAGAAGTTATTAATACAGGACAAAAATACTTCTGTATGCAGATTTCCCTTTTGTCAATACCAGGGAGAGGTTATAGGGATATTGCTTCTTCATAATCATCCACATTTTTTTGCATATATATATATATCATAATCTGTTTATAGCATATTTAGTTTTGGTAAATTCCTGAAAGTCATCTATTTTTAAAGCTTCAGGAACTTTAAAATCTATATACCAATTTACAGATTACATTAAAGATTAAATCTTTGCAACACCGTATTTATTACAGCTATGTTCAGAAATCAATTTGTTTCCAGTTTTACCAAAAATAAATGAGGATTATGAAGAGACTACAGATTCAGCAGTCACAAACACCAAACTGTGAAACTACTTGATAAATCCACTGTTTATAGGATTTAGATATTTTAATACAAAATGAGTTTTATTGTTTTGCCTGTCAGCATTATAACGTGATAATTTATCAGATGTTTTTAGAAATTTTGTTTATTTGACTTTCAGTAAGGTTCAACCTACTGGGTGATTTAGGAGCTCTTAAAAACATGAAATTATGTTTATCACTGAAGCTCTGGGTTTGTATGTTGATACTCAGATATTTGAAATCTGGATTGTGTGCTTTCTGGGTCAAACCGTTGTCTGCTGAAGAGTTATGATATATGCAAACAAAAATGTACATATATAAGATTAAGTCCTAGAGAATTATTCAATCTAAATTAATTATTTTAATCTTCTCTTTCAAAAACCCTCTTTTTTGTTAAAAGAAAATTACTGTAGTCCAGAAAATAAAAATCAGTCATGCTCTTTAGTAATCACCATATTGAATACTTATCAGTTTTCACTATTACTTGTTTCTCTGAACATTTAGTGTTGTCTATTTCTGAGAGGAAATAATGAAATGTGATTTATCATCCCTTCACATTCCAGGGTATGGTTCTGTGACACCACAGTAGGGGTTCCATTTAATTTTTAACATATTTTTAAAATGTCAAGTACTGTAATCTTGAAATGTAACCTACTCGTTTAACACAATGGTTCTCTCCAATTCTTAATCAATACAAATAAATTATCTGAAAAATCCTGCACTAGTTTCCACAGACTGAAATTATGGGGCACATGATCAGAGTTCTGCACATGAAGGCCTTTCAGAAATAGCCCTCAAGGAAAGGAATTTCAGCACTGAGTTGCTTTACTCAGAAGAACCCCTTCTAACCAAGAAAAACTGCAATTCTGTTCTTGTAAGGTTTAACAGCTGTATTATGTTCCAAGAGCTGATCATTCAAGTACAGACAATTTAAAAAGAGAGCTTTAAATTGAAAAACCTATGAGCTTATGGAAGAATAAGGCCTGTAAAGTGAAGGTGAAACAGCTAAGTAGAGAACTTGGTATTTCAGGACCAACAATAGAGTATCCTATTTTCCTTCTTGCCCTGGTCCACTTCAGAATATTAGTGAACAAGCAGTGTTGCCATCACATAGACCTTTTCTTTTATTCTCTGGGAGTGCACCCAAGAGGCATACATGGGAAGTGGGAACGGAAGGGGGAGAGAGTGTATACATGTCAGAAAAAAAAAAGTAGGAAACCACTGCTGGCCTGTGTCCCTCTTTGCCTTCTGCAACATTCCCACCTCTGGCTGCTGCTGAAACTGTCTAGCCAAGGGCACCAATAGAGCACATCAACAGAGCATACCAAGCGTGAGCAGCAGTGCTGTTTTACAACTAAAACTATAAAAGCATATGAGAAAAGTGACACAGACTGCCACAAAGACAACCTGTAAACTGAACTTTGCAAAACTAACCAGTTGCCATTTTCTCGTAAAACTTAGAATCATAAAATGGTTTAGGTTGGAAGGGACCTTAAAGACCATCTAGTTTCAACCCCTGGCACAGGCAGGGACACCTGCCACTAGACCAGGTTACTCAAAGTCCCATCCAATCTTGAAAGAATTATAATCATATGGTGGCAGCAGTGGTGGAGCATCTCGTGCTCCTGCAGCCCCCATTGGAAAAGGTCAGGAGCAGGGTTTTGTCCAGAGAGCCTTCCACACAAGCTTTGCCCACTTGCAGTTTTCCAATAGTCTGGGCTTTTCTTCCCTCAGCAAGAAGTTTGAGTAGTTATAAAATTATTTAATAGTTCTCTAATTATCAGCTTTCTTCTAATCCCATACGACTAGAAAAAATGTAGCACTGTCCCAGTATCATTTGTTTTAGTGACGCTCTGTGAGTGTAAAACAGTAAGAAATCTTCTCTACTAAAGAAAGCATTTTTCAGCATTAGATACTATTATTCACCCTATATAATCTACCATAGTCCTCTACACTCAATACTTGCCTCCTTAAGTTCTGTACCACAGGTTGCTCGGGGGGGGGGGGATGTTAATACAACTATTATGCATAATTAGAACCGATAAATAAGAATTGGTAATTAGAGGAACCTTAAGCAATTTTTCACCCTATCTGAAGAAAATGACTAAACTGCAAGTGACAAGCTTGTAAATTAAAAATCTGAAAATATAAAAACTTTATTACAAGTGTGTCATTTGTGAATCATTTAAGTGGCATATAATTAGATATGCAGTCACTTTATTATGGTTTATTTGTTCCTGGCTCATAAAGACTTTTTATCATGAAAAGCTCCCTGACTGTGACATTTACTGTAGAGTAGCCATGAAAGGAAGTGTTGAAACTTTGCCACTAAGGACTTGAGAGAAATTACATAAACAAACTACCCTAGAAGATGCTTGCAGGAGTGCTACATCTGGAAGTGGTACAAACAATTAATTTCTGATAACAAGCTTTCTGTCATTGAAAAGGAAGCCTTATTTTAATTCTTTTTGTTTTAGTTCATTACACAAATCATTTAGCTTCTGCTTGGAAATGAAGGAGAACTAGGCTTAGCCAGTGCATTAATGGCTAATTGTATTGGTTTTACACAGCAAGCTTTCGGTAGCGAGTGGGCTTCAGTGGTGGCCCCTGGGAGGAGAGACCAGGAGCTGGCCATGTTGGACACAACCAGTTCCAGCCAGTTCCAGAATGGACTCACTGCTGGCCAAATCTGAGCACACGAGTGATGCTGATGGCACCTCTGTGATAATGTGTTTAAGAAAGGGTAAAAAACACAGCGTAGCAGCTGTGAGGGAGAGGAGTGAGAAAATGTGGGAGAAACAACTTTGTAGAAACCTAGGTCAGTGAAGACAGAGGGGGAGGAGGTGCTTCAGGTGCCAGAGCAAAGATTTGCCTGCAGCCCAAGGAGAAGATCATGGTGAAATACTGCTGTCCCCTGGCAGCTCACAGAGGACCACAATGGAGCAGACATCCAAACTGCAGCCTGTGGAAAATCACACATCAGAGCAGGTGGATGTGCCACAGAATCATAGAACCATTGGGGCTGGAAAAGACCTTTGAGATCATCAAGTCATACCATTAACCTAACAGTGTCAAGTCCACCACTAAGAAGAGTTGGGAATGAAGTTGAGCCTGGGAAGGCAGGGGAAAATATTTCTTAGCTTTGTTTTGTTTCTCGCTGTCCTACTCTATTTTCAAATGTCAATAAAATAAATTGGTCTTCCCCAAGCCAAGTGTTTTTCCTGTGATGGCAATTGGTTAGTGATCTCCCTGTTCTTATTCATAGATTCATAGATTGGTCCAGGCCGGAAGGGACCTCCAAAGGTCATCTAGTCCGACCTCCC
>KZ505692.1:535744-548524 GCA_002844005.1 Limosa lapponica baueri
GTCCTGTCACTGCAGGCCTTTGTAAACAGACCCTCCCCAGCCTTCCTGTAGGCCCCCCTCAGGTACTGGAAGGCTGCTATGAGGTCTCCTCGGAGCCTCCTCTTCTCCAAGCTGAAAGCTTATCTTGATCCACAAACTTTTTCATCCTATTTTCTCTCCCTGTCCTGCTTGAAGAGGAGTGAGAGAATAGCTCGGTGGACACCTGGCAGCCAGCTAGGGTTAGGTCATTATAGCAATGTAAAGTTTAGGCATATTAATCTCTAGCCTGAGACTTGGAGATGAACTCACTGACCTCTTCTGATCTTTTTCACTTCTGTATGATTCAAAACACAGAATGAAACTGGCACTGCCTAAGATGAACTGGATTGTTCTTCAGATCAGCAGCCAGCAGAAACCCAGACAGAATTGTGTTAGGTCCCGGTCTGATTTTTGGTTTGGGAGGGGGTTCAAAATGAGTCCGGGGGCGCGATTAAGACACAAACGAGGTCAGATGCCGTTTACTATAGTTTTACTATTGTTACCTAAAAATGATGCTAAATGGCAATAGAGAAAAGGCAGAGGTACAGGAAAGGAGGAAAAGAAAAGCAGAATTTCGGAGAGCTACAAGAAATAGTGTATCACCACCATGGTCGGTCCACACGACGGCTCAACAATCCTCTGGAGTCAATGGCGTTCCATTGATCCGCGATTCTCAGGCCTTCGCAATGGAGAGAGTCGATGGTGGTGAGGGGTCCCCAGTTGCAGTGGGGTATAACAGTAATTTATAGTTCCTGTTGACTAGTAGTTTCACCAACCAATGTGACAGTTACCTGTGCTCATCCAATCATTGTCCGACATGGTTGCTGCATGAGCCCCCCTTGCCTCTGCTGCACAAGCAGTGCTGGGCCTTGCAAGGCAGGCAAGTTTTTGGAGCAGAGGGTACAGTTGTTTTGAGAACCAAGGACGTACATTCTTTGTTATCGGCACACTGGCGGCAGAAGTCTTGCGGCAAGTGAGCTTTGAGGCATCTTGTCTTTCTGTTGGGTTCTTACAAATTGTAGATGTAAAAAAGATGTAGATTCTAGTTTTAGCTGTTCTTTCCAACTTCACTTCCTTTCCTCTTCCTCTGTCGTCTCTGACACCTTCTTTCACACTTTCCTCTCCATCTCCCAGCCCATCTCCAAGATAGAGTCACTCCTGTGTCCCATCTCTGTCCCTACTGCCTCCCTTGTGCCTCCAGGTGCAGAAGGAGCTCCTGTTCATTCAGGCACAGGAAGAAGGAAAAGGCAGTAGGACAAATGAAAGATCCATGAGGGCCAAGTTCAAGATGAGGCTTGCTAAATGAGTCTTCTTGAGCTTCCCTCCAGATCTGTTTGTAATAAAAAAATGTAGAAACCCTGCAGAAATCATAGTAGGTTCACCATACTGTGCAGATATACTGAACTAGAACCACAAGAAAATAAAAAGCTGTTGTTAGAGACATTCATATGAAACAGCATAACATCATAGAACATATCATCTCAGCTTAGATCAATAGTGTCTCTTGCACACAGATATGCCAACAGTCTGTCCCAAAACTTTTCTTGAGCAAATGAGATTCCCTTATAATGCTTCAGCGTGAAATACCATGCACAATTTTTTGTTTCTATCTAACCAGTGCAACTGACTTGCTCTGAACGATGAAGAAATAAATTTAATTTGCATTTAAAATTCTTCTCAAAGCCACTATGGATTTAGATATATACCAATTTTCTACACAAACCAATCCTAGGTTTCACAGTCTTGTTTCACAGGAAAATGCTTATCAACTTCTGGTTGTCTGTGGCAGACGCACCCACCCTGACAAAAACCTAAGAAAGACCTAATAAAAACCTGACAAAGCCCACGAAAACACCACAGCTCTTGACACAGCCACACGGTGGTGGTCAGCGTGTATGCCTTTCAGTTGAAAGGTGAGGAAGTTGGAGTCCTCAGTCAATGTGAGGGGCTACATGACCATATCTGACCACAGATCAGATTTGGCTAGGGTGTCGATGGAGCCCCACCAGAGAGAGCCATTTTGAGTTGGTTCTCCTCAGAGCAGCAGGTCTGCAGTCAGGGACTCTCCCCTTGGATCAGGATGCTGCCCAAGGAAGCTCCTTGAGACTAAGAGCCCTCCCTTATTATGTGAGTGATTCCACATTTTGGGTCATTGACCATAACCTTAAGAATTCTTAAATCAGTTGTGTAGTATTAACTCTCACATGACATCCTGAACCTATGGGTTATTAAAGTTTGTCAGAGTCTCAAAGGGTTTCATAGTAAAACTTAGTTTGATTTTGTAACTGTCTTGTAAAAGTAAATCCTATTTTTAGTTTCTCAGTCAGTCTGGCTTGGTTTTGTGAGGTTCTGTAACATTGTCTTATCCCCCTTTGCAGTCTTCTTACAGCTCAGGGACCACACTACGTTCCAGCCAAGTTCTGCTTCCAGCATAGGCCACTAATACTGTTCTGAACAATTGTGCATTACAGCAGTCCTTGGTATGCTGTAAGTTAAACCAGTTTCCAGAATTGCAGAATTTCTGTGTCGAATAGAATGTAACGTTGGCCCTTCGATTATTTCAACCTGTTCCAACTCCACTGTGCTTATGGATGTATACTGAACCATAGTTAAGTCATCATTCTCTTCCAGTAAATCCATAATACGTGGTCCAAACTCCACATGAGTGTATGCATATTTCATAACAGTCCTGATGAACCTCAATAGCTATCATTTCACCATTTAGTAAAGGGAACAGCTGCAAAGCACTAAGTAGTAACTTGATGTAAGTTGTCAATAACATCTGCAATGCCATCAGTCTGAGCAGTTAAATTGGGAATGTTTTCCTCACAGTCTTGCCATATCTGTGATTAGACGACAAAGGCTCTCAGAGGTGTAAAATGAAAGCAAAGCATACTGCAATAAAAGATATATGTGACACAGAAAACAGTGGAGAATTGTGTCAGCTACTGACAGAATTAAATGCATTCAGAAACATTGTGCTGCTTTTCATCTTCTCAAAAATGTAGTTGCTGTGCTAATGGGCATGTGAGTCATGTTATGAACTGAAGGAAATGATGGGTGAAAAAAGTGACACATGTTCTGATTCCTGCCAGTGAAGAAATAAGAACTTTAGGTTATAAAAATTCTTGTGATGCCTCTCATTGCAACTTCAGCCTTTTATGATCAAAATCATTAGGACTGTTCTTCCAAAAATCACACATATGAAACAAGCAAATCCTTCCAATTAACTTCACTAGACAAATGTGTCTTCAATATGGGACACTACACACATGTCCTCTTCAATATATTCATCAATGACCTGGATGAAGGGATGGAATGGACCCTCAGCATGTTTGCTGATGACACAAAACTCAGAGGGGTGGATGACACCCCAGAAGGCTGTGCCATCATGCAGCGAGACTTGGACAGGCTGGAGAGTTGAGCAGAGAGGAGCCTGATGAAATTCAACAAGGGCAAGTGTAGGGTGCTACACCTGGGGAGAAATAATGCCATGCACCAGTACAGGTTGGGGGCTAAGCTGCTGGAAAGCAGCTCTGAAGAAAAAGACCTGGGAGTCCTGGTGGACAGCAGGATGAGCATGAGCCAGCAATGTGTCCTTGTGGCCAAGAAGGTCAATGGCATCCTGGGGTGCATCAAGAAGAGTGTGGCCAGCAGGTCGAGGGAGGTCATCCTCCCCCTCTGCTCCGCCCTGGTGAGGCCCCATCTGGAGGACTGTGTCCAGTTCTGGGCTCCCCAGTTCAAGAAGGATAGGGAAGTGCTGGAGAAGGTACAGCAGAGGGCTACAAAGATGTCTAGGGGCCTAGAACATCTGTCTTATGAGGAAAGGCTGAGGGACTTGGGTCTTTTTAGTCTTGAGAAGAGAAGACTGAGGGGGGATCTGGTCAACACCTAAAAATACTTAAAGCGTGGGTGTCAAGAGGAGGGGGCCAGTCTTTTTTCAGTGGTGCCCAGTGACAGGACAAGACATAACGGGCACAAACTTGAACATAGGAAGTTCCATCTAAACATGAGGAGGAATTTCTTTACTTTGAGGGTGGCAGAGCACTGGAGCAGGCTGGCCAGAGAGGTGGTGGAGTCTCTGTCTCTGGAGACATTCAAAACCTGCCTGGACACATTCCTGTGCAACCTGCTCTAGGTGGACTGGAGTTGGGGAGGGGAGTTGGACTAGATGATCTCCAGAGTTCCCTTCCAACCCCATATCATTCTGTGATTCTGTGATTTAACTTAAGTTCCCATTTTATTTTTCCTCCTTTTACTTTGTAGTAATGTTTAAGAAGATGTTTTGGCTATACAAAAAAAAAAAAGATAGTAAAAAACCTCATACTGCAGGATCACATCATGATGCTATGCAAAACAAGAAGGAAACTTATTTTACAATTACTCATTTATGAAAATTATATATATTTTTTCACAGATAGTTGTAAATTTACACAATTTTTTCACTTCAGAATGTTTCTCAGCTCAAACTGAAGTGATGCACAAAGTAAAGATACTGTTTAGTTTAAATGTCCTTTTTTTGATAACTCAGTGTCCCTGATTTAGGGAACTTCAAGTATTTCTTCCAAGTATTTCTCCTAAATCCAGCATTTTTTTCTAATTAATGATGTATGATGTTTTTTCTAATTAATGATAAATGCTTCCTGGTACAATTCACAAGTTTAGAAAATATTCAGATCTCAAGGAAGTTGTATACCCTTGATCTAGCTTCAGCTTCTGATAAAGAACTACCTCCCAGATGATTGCATTTTTGCTCTACAGTATTTCCTCATGTAGATGGCAGTTTCATCTGTAAAATGCTATATACTTTTTTTTTTCGGTAAAGTTAGAAGAAATCAGTTTAGAGAGAAAAAAATAATCCAAGGCTAACAGGAATCTTTTGCTGGAAAAAGACACTTCAATGTTTAACAAAGAGTTTCACAAGCTGGATGGGTCACTTAGGGGTGCATTCCAGCTTGCCTTCATCTATCACACTGGCTTTCTTAGTAGTACAAAAATCAATCTTAAATCATGCCTACACAGTAGAGATTGCAGATTTCAAAGGCATAAAACAGGCAGATGAACATCACTCAGGAAATAGTTCCACTGGAGGTCAACAGAAAAGCCATTGCATTAAGTGTTAGGGCCAGATGGGTCCACAGACATTAACTGCAGCATCAGCAAATAGAATTTTAGAACTAGCTTATATCAGGTCATTATCATTTGATTTCATGTCGATTCAGCTATACTATAATCCCATGTTTTGGAATAACAAGCTATTTCTTCTTTCTCCAGCAATTTACAATAAATTGTTAAATATACACCACTGAGTATTTTTTCAGTCTTCTCTATTTACTAACTAGATTTGCATCCTTGTATTCTGCACATTTGCAGCAGCTAATATCTTGGGACTAAATTTGTTTCATACTTTTAAATTCTTGCAATGGAAAAATATTGTAAATATATTTGTAATAATTTCACAAACATTACAGTCATTTCATCTCTTTCATGTTTTTGTGCTGTATCTGCCAGTAAAGCTGATACTGCAATTTAACCTCCTGCAGTGTACATTTCTAATGCTCAGTGATCCATAGTAGTGAAACTATCAGACTAGGAAGAATAAGACAACCTGTCTCATGCAGCTCACCAATATGTGTGCAACCATTAATGATATTCTTATCCTGACCACCTTTTTAGAAGATGGTGGAAACTTTAGGTGGTTCTAATTGTATTCATCATCACCCCTTGGGGTGGGCAAGAGAAATTAGCGATAATGTCACTATTAAGAAGGTGAAATCAACTTTCAAGTTTCAGAAAAACTTCCATGCTTTCACCAGGAAAACATTAGTAAAAAAATTCTGCAGTTGATATTGTGAGTGCTATCACACATCAATAAATCAAAGGTTTGGGAGAAGTCCATTTGGACAAACAGGAATATGTATTCAAAGAAGACATAAGGTTCCACAAGCTTTTATCAAGGACATAGAATGAACTTTTACTAATCTACTTTAGAATAAATAGACACAAAATACCTGGGTCTTTGACAATCTATCAGGGGGTTATTAAAACTAGATATTTTTGCAACATATTCTGTGATAGTTCAGTCCATTTCTTCCGCAGTTCTTTGATGCGCTCTTTATAAAGTTTCCTTTATCTCTTTCTGTATTACCTGGGCCATCTCCCATAATTCCTCATAGCCTTTTCAATGTAAGTTTCTAAGGAACCGTATTTGACAACGGAGCCAAGTAACTTCTTATACTCCCTTTTCTCAATCAGAGTGTATTTTCTCTTTTTTTGTGAAGGCTATAGTGACCTTTTCCATGAGGAAGCATGTCCATGTAAGCTCCTTCTACTGAAACAAGAGAAAATTACTTGTTAGCTTTGAGGGGTGCAAAAATAACTGAAACAGAATAGACTAATTTCAAGAAATAAATCATTAGCTCATTTGGTTCACCCTGGGTAGCTGTGTTCCTTGATCTCTAGCAGACTCTAAAGCCTCATAAAGTTTTGTACAAATCACACGTGGCTTTTTTTCCTACTACTTCCTTCCCCAGAGTGCAAGTAATTTCTTGTTAAGATTTTGTACAGATTTATCCTTGTTTTAACTTTTCTTCATTTAATTTCCTTCATTCAAGGTTTGTAAACGGTACCTATTTAGCTTATAGTGCTAGACTGGGCCCCGTACATTGCACAGTGCAACAGAGGGAATCATGAAATGAAATCAAATTACGCAACATGTCCTAATTTTTTATACTTACCTCATTTATACCAGTGAATCTGGATACATTTGGATGCTGAAACCCTTTGGATTCAGGTATGACCTAAGTCAAATTCTTCAAAGGTCATCAGTACTTCTGAGTTTGCAATTTTGCATTTGATAAAACTCTGGTGGAAATGTGGAGAATATAGAATTAATTATATATCTAGATACAGCATTATGTCTTTTTGACAATGCAGAATTTTGTAATTATTCCCCAGCTTTGAATCAAGTTCTTTATTTTTTCAACACATTTAAGATAGTATAGTGAAATGCATTAGGACATTTAAATGATCTATGAAGGCTAAATAATACAGAAATTGTGTAGCTATCTCAAAATTAACATTAATCAATTCCAGGCATAAGTATTTAAGACTGAAGTGAAAATGTTCTATGGTATGGAAAGGCATCCGCACATCCCTAACTCTGACCTGAAATAACATTTTAAAAGGATCAAATTATCATTATTCGTGACTTAATGTTACCAATAAAAATGTTATCAGGTTATGCGATTTAAGAATTAACAACTGTTTTCTAAATATACTAAAGTCTGTTGGTTTTCTCTTTTCCATTCCCCATCCATTATTTAGGAAAAAAAATAAATCTTTTTTTTTTTAAAAATAAATATATATTCCTGTTAAAAGAAAAATTGAGCAATGATTGTTTTAAATACTTAACTGTATACAAGTACATTTCCAAATCAATTAAAATGTCTTCAGTGTGATTCAGTAAGCAACTACTTCTCTGTCATTTAAACATTCACTTACCACGACAATTAGATTAGTTTGTTCCAAAAGATGTTGTTATTATTATAGACTATTACAAGACCGTTTAAGTTTCCTGCTTTTCTAAGCTTGGCAATGGAGTATCTTGAGGAGCTCTCTGCCTCCTGAGGCTCCTTCACAGGTGGAAATTTAGGCCTCTCATGAGCACTCCCTGCACCCATCACTATGCCCAGGCTTTGTGGCCATCAAAGGAAAGGTGTCTCATGTTGGAAAAAAATATGCACAAGGGTAACAAACCTTCAAAACAACATGGGGAAAAAAGTACCAAAGTAAAATTATGTTAGCAATTAAAAAAAATCCTTTCAGGAATATGTTCGTTTTTATAGGGAATTTGGAATAAAAAAAAAAGCTGTTCATATAAAGACAGAAGAAGGAAAGGCTGAGTATGTAGTTTCAATGACCATGTAGCCACCCATACTTTACTCTAAAAATGAACACTAAGGAGGGCATTATATAGTACATTCATTTTTAGCACCATAAGATTTTAGAAATCATTTGACTGTCGTAGTTGTGGAACATTATTAAATACTATACTATGCGAGCAGAATAATCACTAATATTATGAAGGCTTTATCTGAAGATATAGCTTGTACAGTCAAAGTAAATTTATGCTTAATGACACTTTGAAGGGTTTCAAGAAAAGGAGTTTGGTACACAGTTTCTGTTGATAATGGAAATATTTCATTGCTAAAAAGCCCTGCTGTCTTTTGATTGTGAAACATTTCACTGTAAGTAATTTTGGACAATAAAAGTCATGCTCTAAAATTTGTTATTTGTACATATCTAAACTTATATATTCTAAGTATCTCACTTACATAAAATTAATGAAAACATAGATACTGCAATATCTAAAATTTTTCACATAACCAGAATGGGGAACTAAAAATGGCAAATACCTGAGTTAATACCGAGCTAAAGTTATCACCTTACCAATGACTAATTACTAGATTTCTCAAGTGGAAAATGTTTTTTTTAAGAGTGAGCTTGTACATGTAAAAATTACCTTTAAACACCAAGTAATACTCCCAATTTGGGTAACATCTTTATTCCATTGATGTCAATGACAAAAAAGCAATCATCCTTAACTTCTAAAATGAAGCAGTCCAATTCTACTAAATACAGTTGTCTTTTATTTGATTTATATGGGATAGTAGTGATCAAGAGACTTTGCTTCACTGCTGGTGTCTCTTTTTTTATTTTATTTTTATTATTCCCCCCATTTAAAAGTGGCTTTATTTGCTTATAAAGCAAATATTCATTACATAGTAGCAAGTTAAATGGAGCATTGAACATATTGCAGTTTGGTATTGCCTGAAAAAAAAAAAGGTAATTGACAGCAATGTACTTCTTTTTTCTGTACAAAAAGCATTAACAGATGCAGTTATTATGACTGCTGTTTTTGGCATCTGCATAGTATGTATTTGTGAAGCTAAACACAGAGCTTAAGAAGGTACAGTATCTTTGCAGCTGTGGCATGCTGAGAAAAGAAACAAAAAAGTGAATATAAGACAAACAAGGGCTAAGAAAGACTTAGGAAAAAAATACAGCACTGATCATTTATGAAACTATTTATAATATAAAAAGTGGATACTAAGCTCCAGTTCCCTGCCAAATTCTAATCCCTTCAATGAAATGTGCAATTTTGCTCTCTTAAAACTGAAACATAGACAAAAAGGCTATTTAATGACCACAAGTGCTGTAAGAGATAAAGTGAGTCAAATAGAAATCAAGATTGTTTGTCCCCTACTTCTGACAGACAACTTTGACAGCTAGGAACTTAAAAAGTCAATTAATTAATGGACTGTTGCAAACTCTCCTTTGCTTTGAAATGACATGCCAATGTTTCAGTTTTGACTGGAATACTTTTCCAGTTGCAAAATCGCTCAGATTATTCCCCCCAGTCAGAATGCCACTGGCATTCACCAAGCAGGGAACAGAAAATCAAATTTTTTGTTCAAGATTATTCAGTTTGACTGCTTAAATGGAGACTGATGACCCTGAGATACCAGCCTGTCTGCAAGAACCTCGTATCATTCAGAGCTCAGAAGTGTTCTCATCTCAGTAATTCTCAGTGATTTTTCAACAAGTGTGCTTAAGCTTAAATGCTTATACCCTCCAGCCAGCCTTGGGCAGAAACCTACCATGAAGGTATTACAGGAAGCAAAACAAAGAAACCTGAATGTTCAAGTACACAAAATGTGTTTATTATCATTTTTCTTTGGCTATTGTGTAAGAATTCCACTGGGTTGGCAATGTTTTCATTTTGTCTGTGCTAGAGAAACAAAGAAGAGAGCTAAATACTGGCCTGATCACTTTCTCTGTGCAACTTCTAATACTTGGACAGATTTTTTAGGTCATCTCGTTTGGGCATTTTCTTTATGTGCCTACTTTTAGAGATACTGAATTAGTTTTCAGATAGATGGATCTACTTCAGAAGTGGATTTTTGTTACTGTTCATGCATACAGGACCTTATTCCTGGTACCACCTAAGTCAACAAGAATAATTAATTTCTTTATTTCATCCTTTTCCCCCACAAACCCACCCTGTGGAGGGGAGTTCTGCAGCGACTGTTCTGGGACAGATGACTGCTGAGGAAGTGGGACAACTGCACATCACAGCCAGGAATGCAGCTCTGAAAGGTTTCACCTCATTTCACTGATTTTTTTTCTCATTTATACTTGTATAAATCCAATGAAATAAGTGAAAATGGAATTCAAATCTTATATGAGATCATTTCTACAATTACTGTATGTATTGCCCAAAATCATATGTGGATGTCCTCATTCTGAACACATTCAATTAAAACAAGTTTTGAGATCTGAACCATTTAATCATTGTAATAAAAGAAAAGCAAGAAAACCCAAGCCAACAACACCCCCCCCACACACACAGCTTCAGTAGAAGCTAAATAAATCCCCTTTTCTTTTCCAGCTCAGCGAGGTTTTCATTATACATCTTGGCCAAGGACTAACAGGAATAAGTCCATATGTTAAAGGCTAACCATTAGTGATATCTGAAGAATAATTATCCATCTTGCAACTGAATTGTTCTTGAAGGAGCTGGTCACCAAAGCAAACTCTGAGGTAATCTAAAGATATACAGAGAGTCAGATACTTCATTCATGATATTTCATCTGAATATTGATGTCTTAGTAGTAATGCTTATTCTAAGCCGCAACGAGTCCCTGGTTTTAACCCCAAACACTGCAGATGTGTTATATGCAATACATGACATTTTGGATTTAATTTTCCAACACTGACTTTGATTTGAAGTCTGAAGTTTGTTCTCTTACTTGGCTTGCTGTGAAGAAGTTATAACTTTACCAAAGACCAAAGTCACACTTCAGAATGAAAAGAAAATTAGACTTGTCCTTTGTTACAGCTGCAAAGCAGTAACACAAGGAAAAGAAACTAGTACAAGGTTTTGTTTTGCTCTTCCCTGTAGTAACCTATAGTTTTCTTTTTTTCAAAGCAATTTCTGTATGATGGAGTTCAAGCCTAAGTTCAGCTTCAAGCTGTGTATTCTAGTGCAATTCCAATACTGCTGGTACTTCTGGAAAGCAGCCCAGGTGGGTTTAAGCATAGTATACTGTAAAAAAGTAATTTGCCTTGCACACTGTATGAGACCAGATGCTGCTGGCCTCCACAGAAAAATTTGATATTTATACGGTAAAGTTTATTTATCTTTCCAATTTTTATTATGCAGAGATACAGAAGTAGAAGTTCTTCACTAAGACAAAACTAACCTTCTGATACACAGGTAGAAGAATACCGTATTTGTAGGAAAGCAAATTACCCCCTTTCAACTGAGGGATTTGAAGTTCTTCTACATTTGAATGCAAATATTCTGCCACCTAGTACATCACTTTGAAACACATTTCTTTCACAAGCACACTCTCTTGTAGCTACTAGTTCAGGGAGTCATGCTATTCCCTGATTTCTATTAGAAATAATACTTTCCAATACAACAGCTATAAAACCCAGTCAAGCTAATATTGTCTATCTCCATTAGCTTGTCTTTTTTGCTTTGAGGATTGTTTCACTACACAACTGTATAATATAGTCTCTAAAAAGAGAAAATGTTCCAGTCTAATACTTCAGATCCTGTAGTTTAATAAGGTAGGCAGATTATAACCTGATGATCATATAACATCCTTAAATTTAATTAGTAGTCTGTGTATGCTTTGCAATGACAACATGTAAACGTATATTGCATTGTATTTCCTTTTTGCATATCAAGACTAAAGAAAAACAACAGAAGGGGTAAATTTACTAGATTTTCTTTGGGTTTTGGTGCATCTCAGCAACTGAACACATATCTTTCAGTGGCAGAGCAATGCTCTGCAAACACAGAATGTGTGAACCGTGAAGATTTTCCATTCTTTTTCCACTTCTGTGGGTTGGAAGCAATCTCACAGCTGGTTTGGTTTATGAGGGTTGATAATGGCTGCTTAGGAAGAGGAATTCTGAGTAGACTGCAGAAAAAAGTCCAATGCAGTGAAAGGATTTGTGATCTTTTAACACCAGGTTGTGAAACTAATCTACTTGATGTTCCTAGTACTCATAATCAACGAACTACAAAAAAAAAAAAAGCACAAACGAAACTTGAGGTGAAGCCAGGAAGCTAGAAAGAGGGATTGCGTGGATTGGTGGATATAGGTTTGAATTAACTGCCAGCATACCTATGAATGGATGGGTGTTAGTAGAAGAAGACATTCTGGAGAAATAAGAATAGAAGTGTAATTCATTTTTAAGAGGAAGTAAGGAAAGCTATGGCTGACAGGTGAATGGGAGACAGAGGCCAGGGTTCTGTTCCCTACTTATGAGAACTAATGCCAACTAGATTCCATCAGATGTTTAAAATCCTCTGTATGAGCCTAGCAGACACAATGTGAGAACTGTAGCAACTTTCTGAAATGTTTTAGAGGCCAAGTCTGGAAAACCTGTGTTGCCCAAAGTGACATTAGAAGTATACATTTAGACAAATAAATCTCACCCTGAAAATAAAATGTTCTTTCTTTTCTATGCCCTACTTTAACATTTCCAAGCAAGGGCTTGGCATAAAAAGTAAAAAAAAAAAAAAAAAAAAATGTATAATTTTTCCTGCCAGTCTCCTAATTAGTCGTCCGCGGGCTTCCTTGGCAAAAAGCATGGAAAGATTGCCAACTTGTATGAAACAGGAAAATAATTACAGTAAGGTTTTCTGTCTATTTATTTTATGTTCCAGCAACTCTTCACTGA
>KZ505692.1:548534-615446 GCA_002844005.1 Limosa lapponica baueri
ATTAGAAGTATACATTTAGACAAATAAATCTCACCCTGAAAATAAAATGTTCTTTCTTTTCTATGCCCTACTTTAACATTTCCAAGCAAGGGCTTAAAAAAAAAAAAAAAAAAAAAAAAAAAAAAAAATGTCTAGTTTTTCCTGCCAGTCTCCTAATTAGTCTTCCGCACGCTTCCCTGTCAAGAAGCATGGAAAGATTGCCAACTTGTATGAAACAGGAAAATAATTACAGTAAGGTTTTCTGTCTATTTATTTTATGTTCCAGCAACTCTTCACTGACCCTAAAAATTTTGCTTATCTTCATCCCTTACCAAGGCAAAGATCTTGCCACTACCCGTAGGGAAGTTTGTATGTTTTTATGACAAAGATAACAATTGTGCATAACTGAAAATTCTGCAAAATGTGCATAGCTGAAAAACTGAAAACTGATTCAGAAAGGGTTGCTGTTTTGCATGTGGTTTTGCATGAAATATGGACTTCTTTTCATTTTTGCATTTGTTATTGTAGCAGTTCAAAGCATGTGTAGGAAAACTTACAATGTGATTAAAATTGATAACTCTGTTACAGATACAGACATATAAGAAGACTGGCAAAAATACGCACAATGAACCAGAAGCATGTGGTCTTTTCTGTATGACAGGAATTAGGCTAAAATTTAAGATAAGGTGATATTGGTCATACTGGGGGATACAAGCAGAAAGACAATAATTCAATACAATACACTTAAAAAGGCATTTCAGAACAATCAAATATCTCTACCTATTGATTAGCACAAACTTTTATACTTAAAAAAGAGATAGGAAAGATGAGTGCTCATCGGAAATAAAAGCTATTTATAAATACTCACATTATGAATAAGTAGATCACAGTCTGGTACATTTCTCGTTTTACAATCATATCCTGTAGATTTATCACTATAGTCTGAAATAAATTTTAACAAAGTATCAAATGTACATATAAGAGTCTTGTTGACAAAATAAAAGATAATTCTTATGAATAAACAATATTTCTTATGAACTGAAAATACATGCTCTATTTCCTGTGCAGCTAAAGTTTGCCCTTTGATGCAACTTTTTCTAAATGATTCGTTTTAAAAGATATATGTTATAAATCAATTTTTCTGCACTTGATTCTTTTACTTGTAATACATTTTAGCTGATATCCTGCTTAATGTTCTGCGGTGCTCAGTGGGTTTAGGATTGAAAGTGTACATTAAGGACAACAACAAAGAAAAGATCAAGTAGGTGATCTCAGCTGCAATAGCTGTACACACATCAATCAGTATTTATCAGACAATTCAGTCACAGCAAATGAGCTGTTCTGCTGTAATTGCTCACACTTCTTGTGCTCTTTTTATTCCTTTTGCTTAAGGAATTTAATCTGGAATATGTTGTAGCTATTTAAAGAGACTGGTCAGAAAGGGCCACACCAGATTTTTTCATTACTGTGGAGAAAGAGGCTTATGTGTATGAAAAGTGGATTGCAAGCAGTTAAAATAATTTTTGCGCCCTGCAATTGATCTTGTAACCTGTTACATTGTTCCTTCTACATGGTGGTTTACTTTTAATAACTTCACCTCTGAGTACAGTCATGTTCTGGTTTCAGCTGAAATAGAGTATTTTCTTTCCATTTGTTGTGTTTTCAGATTTGAGGAAGGAATGTCAACAATGCATATTGTTTTAGTTGTTGTTTAGTGATGTTTATACCATTCAAGGACTTTTTCCAGCTTCCCATAGAAGCTAAGAAGGAGAATAGACAGAAAAACAGAATGGCCAATGGAATATTCCATACTGTAGACGTCATGCTCAGTATATAAATGGGGGTTGTCCAGGGGGAGGGAATCTGCAGTCACTGCTCGGGTTGGGCCAGAAAACCAATTCACTGGGTGAGCAGAGTTACCTGTGTCCTGTATATTCTTTTACCATTATTATTATTGTTATTATTATAATTGTTATTTTCCTTTTGCACTATTGTTCTATTAAAATGTCTTTATCTCAGGTTGAGTTTTTTTCCTTTCCCCTTCTTTTCTCCCTCTTTTCCCTACCCCTCTGGTTGAAGGAAGGGGGAATGAGCAAGAGGCTGTGTGGTCCTAGTTGCTGGCTAAGGTTAAACCATGACAAGTCACAACAACTCGAGCAGTTTTGACAGGATGATTGAAAAAAAAAATGCATGCTGCATGTGGCTGCCAATGATAGTTTTGGTACTTGAGTTGTTGGTAATGAGACTAGACAAAGGACCTGTGCAAAATCAACAACAGCCAAGTCTAGCAGAGTGACAACTCTTACAAGAGTGGAATCTGAGAGGTTGTTTTCTGATGCTGGTCAGGTCGCATATGTTTGTCAGAAATGGTCATCTTACAGTTTTCAGAATTATACTTCTGATTGCCTTTAACAATAAGAATGGTGACAGTAAGAATATTGCAACCTTGAACAATATGTACATAAGCATTCATAAACTGGCCCATAAATCATGACTCCCATTAACACAGACCACAAAATAAATGAGAGTTGTTTCACCGCTGCAACCTGCCAGACTGATGAGACAAATGGAAAAAAATGTGTCATAAATGCTAGGCATCACTATAATCCTTTTATATTCAATGAGCACAGGAATCGCTGGCTATATTGACAGGCATAATCAAAACACATGAAGTGAAGAAGGAAATCCTTTTATCAAAAACAGGGGGGTATTAACAAATGCCAGTAAGGGAATGCAACTGTTCATTCATGAATTCATCTAGCTTTCTATTCCGTATAGGCAAAAGTGCTTTACAATAAGAGAGTCACTGTAGTCTGGTCCAGGAGAGCCAGCCTATCCAGACTCCCAGCTGTATTAATATGTAAGTCAGATTTCAGAGTAATTCAGCCAGAAGGCAATATTTTCCTTTTATGATCAGTGGCAAAAGTCTAACAATGGTCAGAGCATGTTTGCCATTTTGGTTTTGCCTTTTGTATCCACTGTCCCACACTGGAAATCAACATGTTTCATATGATAAAAAAAGCACTGTAAATTGAAGATTGTCTGATGTCTGCAAGAAGAGACACATTCCCAGTAAAACTAGACTTTCTAATTGCAAAATAGGGATGAAGAGGTGAGGTTCTACTTGCAGTGAGAAATTTAATGATAAAAGGAACACAATGACCAATTAATGAGTATGTTTATGGCATGTTAATAGCTGGTTCCAGGCCATGAGTTCTGGTTCTGGGACCAATACATATAGGCACACTTAGCATATCTCCTGATAACCCTCTGTGCCTAAAGCACTTTCTAGCATGCATCATGCTTACAATACATCTGCTTCTCACAAAACCAGTGTTGCGAAGTCAGGTGGCAATGTATCAAGTCATATTGAAGTCTAGTGCCCTCCTAAAGATGGCTTCTGCAGATTTATAGATACCATAAACTCTCACTGCAGATAAACTTGTTTTCCACAGTTGAAGGGTCTTCAAACATGGATAGTTTGGGATCTCCTTCTGCAATAGACATCATCTGTAAATCATGTGTGAAATCTTCAGTGTGGATAGCACAATGTAACCATCACAACACCTGTAATGCCACAGTTCCTGCACAACCAAGGATCACACAAACCTTTGTCTAGTCCCTGAGCACTCATAGCATCAAAATAAACTGCTCATCTAGTTGGCCAAGTACTGTGAGTCTGAGGAGTAGTCTAATGCTAACATTTTTGCATGATCTGGTAAAAATGGTAGTGATCCATGTCACCTGGTTTGGGGTCAGCGCCATGCCTTCCTGTATTGCTTTGATCTGTTGGGCAATGACAGCAACACAGCCTGGTTCAAGCTGCACTAGAACTCCAGTTTGCAGCCACTTACGCAGCTGCAGTATCAGCTTAGTCTCATAAATAAGGCTTATTCCTGCATGGCTAGAAAATTGGTTATTCTAGCCATTAGCTATCCAAGACAGATTTCACAGCCAGCAGTACATAGGCTTCCTACTCACACAGCAGAAAAAGGCATTACTTTCATTTGTTTCAATGTCCTCTGCCATCCCCCATGGAAATGTTATTTTCTTATAATTTATACAGGCGAAGAGGCTGGAAATTAAGTAAAAGAAAACTTTTTATTTTTTCAATCAATCTTTTCCCTAACCAAGAATTGAAAAAAAAATGCTGTTTTCCTTTCCTCCAAAACCGAAAGCCTTCAAAAAAAAAGGCATTTGTTCTCATAATCTTTTGTCCTCATATGTTCTTTTCAATTTTAATTCAGTAAGTTTGTTCCAGCTCTGAGAAAGCTACTTGCAGAGACCAAGGAATGGGCACATGCCAAAAGAAGCCCCTATTAAACCCAAAAGACAAACACCTGTAGGACGTAGCCAGTGGTTTTCGTACCTTTTGCATGTTGGTTCTCTCCTTCAAAGAGGCCCTGAATGACTCTTATGCTTCTATGCCCCTTTTCTTTCCAGGGGCAGCCCACCTGCCCCCACAACTATAGCATGTGTGGGGAAAAATATTGAAGCTGAGGAAAAAGATGACATAACACCTGACAGTTACAGCATAACAAAGCAAGAGATACAGACCAAGAGATAAAAGCCACACAGGAAAAAAATAGTAAAAATGAACAAACGAACCACATAACTGCAACTGAGCTAATATGGCTATTAAAAACCAAACAGGAAAAAACATGGGGCTGTACTGGATTTGCCACCACCCCTCCAAAACCTGAGCTAATACTTAGTTAAGAATACACAAAACCAAGAACAACACATGGCAAATCAGTTCAGAAGCTGAGAAAAATATGAAGGGTGGGGGCAAAATAAAACCAAGAAAAATACATGAGGTGTCTACATAAGGAATTGCATGGCCATGGTTATGCTGAGGTCTGCAGACTCTGCTCTTCCTCTTTCGCTTCCTTTATTGCCATACCACCTGTTCTTATTTACATCCTCTCTGGTATACTGATATACTTCTCCAGGAGGCAAGGGGTATGTATCTTACTTTTGTGGTGTGTTTACAGGTTAGAGGCTGAGAATCTCTCGCCTCAAACACAGTCATCTGGAAGCTGTTAATTACATTCACATTTGGTCTCAGTCAATAACCAATGTTTAGCAACATTTGTCCAATTCAGAAGCTTATCTGATGTATACATTTAATGATTATATGGACACAGTGTGTTGATCTGGAGGAGAATGTATTCAACCAAGTCACAGAAAAGGGAAGTGGGACGTTTCTGTCCCTCATTGATAAAGTTATTTACTATCTAATTAAGTACAGATGACTCAAAATCTAACAAAGAAAGTTTTGCATCTGCCAGGAAGTGAAGTAGATCTTACTTTTAATTTATAGGAACACACAGACCATATCCTAATTATATAAATTGATTTAGGGTTGAAAGACTGAATCTGTCTGAACTTACAGAAGTCTTCAGAAGGAAGGGTGGTCAACAGAGTCACCCAGCTTGCAGACAAGGAGAACCTGAGAACTGGAAGATGAAAGATGTGCTCAGAGGTCTGCTTCTGAAGCTTTTTTTAATGGAGCATCTTTGAAGGACCTTCCCTCTGAAGGAGTTCTTTGAGAGAGGAGTTCAAACCAGCTCTTTCTAATAATTGCAGCCTGATGCATAGCACACAGAACCTAGGCTGTCACCTAGTCTGAAACAAGTACAAGTCAATTGAGCACAAATGACTTCTTTGATGTGTCCTCAGTTAACTTAAATTACGCATCAATTTTTCTCTGATTTCTTCCTCCAAATCTTCTATAGACATTTGCTTTCTTCATGCTGTGGTTGTATCTGGGTTTTCTCCTGTGCAAATCACTCTGGATGCAAATCCTGACAACAAGAATTCAGTTCTAATTACCCATCCACATTCAAAAGTTTCCTTTTTAAAATCAGTTTTTTGTTGCAGCAGGCAAAACTCAGGATGTTCACTTGGTTCTTTTCTATTCTTCAATGTGTTTTCCTTCACGAATCATACAAAAGCAATATGAAAGCATAAAGTGGGAAAGGAGCTTAAACTCCATGTTGAAAAGGTGAAACATATTTATGAGGACCTTATACAGAACATCAATTTGGATTAATCAAATTAACACCAACTAAGTAACAGTAAGAGGTACCTAGTTCTTTTTTGCTACCCAATTCCAGCCCTATGCAGAAGCAGACCCAGCTCCCAAAAAGACTTAAAACAGTCCTTAATTCCAGTATTTACACCCTCTGTGCATTGTGATTGTGAGCACCTGCTGTACTATCCCTAGGTTTTGCAGTGCTGGCCTTAAGTTTTGCTGTAAGAGATTTACAAATACCATTACAGTAATTGTAGGGAAAAAAAGGCCACACTGAAATCAGCAGCAAAAGCAAATACACCAAAAATCTCATAAAATTAATTTTTATCTGCATTTTCTTTTTCTTCACTGCTCAGAATCAAGAAATATGTGTATCTTAACAGAAATTTTCTCCTTCCTAGTCAGTCTGATCCTCCCAACTGATATTCTGTATTAGCTTGCACTGGGCATTTTATCAGTCCCATCATTATCTCAGTTTGAGTGATGACTATTAGTTGATAATTTAAAATGCTTTTTAAAGTGGATCATAGACCTTTGTCATGCCTTAAGCTGGGAATATTTTTGGTTTTATTCCAAGTAAGCCTTTCTGGTTATTTAGTAGAATATTTATTTCTTTATTCTTGTAGTCACAAGAGATACAATGCCAACTGAATAGTCAAGATCAATTATGTATGTATGAAGACATTTAAGTAAAGACCAAAGAGTTCTCAGGTTTGCATCTGAATTACTTTCTCATGTCCCTGGGTTTAAATCACATTCTCAATGTGATTAGCATGTATTTACAATACATTTTCAATTGTACTTGAGCGCAGACACTGAGCTTCTCAGCATCTTTAAGGGGGAGACAGACAGACGTCCTAATATAGTTTGTGAGTTTATACAAA
Source organism: Limosa lapponica baueri (assembly GCA_002844005.1). NCBI lineage: Eukaryota > Metazoa > Chordata > Aves > Charadriiformes > Scolopacidae > Limosa > Limosa lapponica. The sequence goes on from KZ505692.1 coordinate 555,435, forward strand.
ACAAGACGGTGACTTAAAACCATTTTCCTCTGGGTAGAATATATTATTAGTGTACTGAAACATAAATATAATATATTTTATCTTTTTACTAGACTGGTGGACAAGTTAAGGATTAGATGTTTCTAAAAAACTATATCTAACTCTGTATCTAAAACTATATCAAACTCAAAATGGAAGCCTATGGAGGGTTGAAGCAAGGACAGGTAGCCTGGGAGGAATACAGAGAATCTGGTTCAGAAAAAATCAGGAGGAATACAGAGAATCAGGTTAGGAAAGCTAAAACCCTGATAGAATTAAATCTAGCCATGGATGTCAAGGGTAACAAGAAAAAATTCTACAGTTACACCAGTGATGAGAGGAAGACTAGGGAAAATGTCCATGGGACCTGATGAGATGCATCCTCAGGTCCTGAGGAAAATGGAAGATGAAGTTCCTAAGCCACTGTACATCATATTTGAGAAGTCATGGCAGTCCAGTGCTGTTCCCGCTGACTGGAAAAGGGGAAACATCACTGCCATTTTTAAAAAAGGAAAAAAGGAAGACCCAGAGAACTATAGGCTGGTCAGTCTCACTTCTGTGCCTGCGCAAGATCACGGAGCAGATTCTTCTGGAAACTCTGCTAGGGCACATGGAAAATAAGGAGTGATCAGTGACAGCCAACATGGCTTCACCAATGGCAAATCATGCCTGACAAATTTGGTAGCCTTCTATGATGGGGTTACAGTGTTGGTGCATAAGGGAAGAGCAACTGTCATCATCTACCTGGACTTGTGCAAGGCATTTGACACTGTCCAACATGATATCCTTGTCTTCAAATTGGAGAGACATGGATTTGATGGATGGACCACTCCATGGATAAGGAACTGGCCACATGGTTGCACTCAAAGGGTTGCGGTCAATGGCTCAATGTCCAAGTGGAGACCAGTGACAAGTGGAGTACCTCAGGGGTCGGTACTGGGACCTGTAATGTTTAACATCTTTGTCGGTGACATGGATGTTGCAATTGAGTGCATCCTCAACAAGTTTGCAGATGACACCAAGCTGTGTGGAGTGGTCAACACATTGGAGGAAATCAATGACATCCAGAGGGACCTGGACAGGCTTGAGAAGTTGGACCGTGTGAACTTCATGAGGTTCAACAAGGCTAAGTGCATGGTTCTGCATGTGGGTTGGGCAATCCCAAGCATAAATACAAGCTGGAGAGAGAATGGAGTGAGAGTAGCCCTGAGGAGAAGGACTTGGGAGTGTCCTTAGAAATGTTTAGAAATGTTCACCAACACGTCTTGGGCTGTTTATCCTTTGCAGAAAGAAAATACACAGTGGAAAGCCATGTCTGTGCTGAACCAGGAGAGTAAAACGTGTCACTAAAGTTTGTCTAGATATTTCCATGTTCTAACTTGGTTTCACCCAGAGGTGCTAGATGATTTAGATTCCCTGGTTTAGTTAGAATCTATCATTTTAGCTTTTATATCTCTGACAGAAAGGAATCTGAAATTGAAAGAGATTGATCCACTGGAAAAAGACTACCATTTATCAGATTTATGCCTCATTTGCATTACCTCCAATTTACCCTTTTTGCACTCTACAGATTCACTGGAAAAATAAAAAAAACCGCATTTCCCCCTGCAGATACCTCAACACTTTCTTTCCCTTTTGTTTTCTGTGTTTCCTCTGTGCCTTATGTATAAATATTTGTAAACTTATTCCTGGCAGAACTGCACAAATCGAAAGGCAGAACATTCCGGCAATGGTCCTTCAGTGCAGCAGGACCTACATGGCACCCCTCCAGCATAATTTTTAACCACCACAACTCTTATAGGGAATAATTTTTAAAAAATGTCACTAGAAGTAACAGTTGTGTTATATTTGATCTATAAACCAAGCAGAATAGACTATTTGATGGTCTTTTCTGCCTGGAGCAGCATTATTCAATGCTAAACAGAGTCTCCAAAGCAGAATAATTAGTGAATCATCATCTGGCAGGGCCTTACTAATGTCACCTGGAGGCATGAAGCAATTCAGTAAAATAGAAAGAAGCATTTTAATTACTTTTCAAATTCTACAAAAGAACTGTAAATGCTTGCTGAGATGCTGTATGTAACTAGACAACACTTGACTCTCTAGAGATGCTGGTACAGTGTAAAAGCAACCTGAAAATGTCCTTAGACATCTCCTTATATAATAACTCTTCAAAGACAATGAGTATGTCAGAGGGTAAAATGATAGCAGGTTTGCCCAGACAAATTCAGCTTCCAAACCACCTTAAAATTTTGTTAGGGCACCTCAAGGCTATGAGGGAACCTGATGGGAACTCAGGGCAGGGCTTGGCAGCCAGGGCTCATCCCACCCCAAGCCAAGTGCAGGGCAGGTGGGGACACTGGGACAGCCCCAGCCCTGGGCATTGGGCATCTCCCTGGGCTCAGGGGGCCCATGACGAGGCAGGGCAGGGCTGTGGGGAGCTGGAGACCTGCCCTGCTGCAGCATAGCAGGGACTGACAACCCCAGGGGGCTAACATGGGGTCCTGGGCCCTGGGCAGGCTGGGAGGAGCCAACACAGGATCATAAATTTCCATATTGGCCAGATGGTTCTAGACGTGTCATTCTCAGTATGCTGGGTCACTTAGTTCCCCTTTTATACCATCAAGATAAATTTGGTATTTATTTCATGTAACAGTCTCCTTTGATTAAATACCAAATCAATATTTAAATATGGTTCCTGCTAGCAATAGCATAGCATAAATATCATACGCTATTTTCTTCTTCAAGTTACAATTCTTCTTATCCTATTTAAACGGAGGATACATCTGCCAACTGATATAAAATAAGAAGAGTTGACTCTGTGCATGATGCACATTTAAATTTAAGGAGGACCAATAAGTGTTTTGTTCTGTGGTGTAACAAGAAAGGATTGTAAATCTTGATATGATATCACTGATAATCACGTTAGCAATTGTAACAAAATAAATCTTGATAAAACGTACCATTGGAAAAAATACTGAAATGAATGAATGAGGATAAGAATCAGTTTTTACACATAGTAAATGGATAGTAATGTACAAAATCTATATGATCCCATTGCCAGATGTAATGCCTATCAGCTATCAAAACCAGACAGACACAAAGCCATTTATTTAAAAAACAAAACAAAACAAAACAAAACCACAAACCACAACAAAACAAATAAACAGACAAAAATGCCCTAGCAAAGTTATTTACAGTTATCTAAAGGAAGTGTTATTATTCTGGAACACTTTGATAATACTGCCAGAAAATTGTTAAATAATTCACAAGCATCTTATTTGTCAAATAAGTTACTCAACATTTTCAAATAGAATTTTCTTGGAACATTTTACTTTCACCAATGCTTAGCACTGTTTATGAATTTTCTGGTACTGAAAAGCACTTCTGTATTCAAAACCAGTATTTATCACATAAAGTTATTATCAGCTAGCTACTGGCATGGAGGTTCAGGAGCATTATAGGGAAAAAAGGTGAAAGGCAACCTATCTGACTGGCACTCAACTCATGCAGTCAAGGTTGCAGGCAAGGATGTCTTCATTCCACTGATGACACCTCCAGGGAGTATACAAAGTGCAGCTTTGGATGTCTTCTGTGCCAAGAGCTAGTAAATTTTTAGATGATATTGAGAATACAAAGACAGATTCCTGAGTCTGCAGCTGTAACTATGACTAAAGTTTATCACATTCTTTAATGTTTTTTCATTGACAGTATTTCCCAGCACACTGAACAACAGCTGGGAATCACTGAGATTTAGTATGCTACTTGTTCCTCGGCTGTTTCCTTGACTCCTTTCCTGGCACAAGGAAAGGAGTCAGGCTCTTTATCAAAATATTCCATCTAAGGTAGTGCTGAAGGTGCTCCCTGGTTCTTGGGAAGAAAAAAAAAAGCCCAACCCACAAAAGTGCAGACACAGGAATTTCTTGTTTGACTTATCTAAATGGGAAAGTTCTTTAAATGTTAAGAACTACAGCTTTTTTCCAAACTCGTTTCCTGCTGGTCAGATTTCTTCTGTCAAATATAAATCTTTCCTCTGTGTTCCCAGGAGTTCAGAGTACTTGCATGTTGTGTGTTTGTGAACTGAATTGGTTGTTCCTGGCATGGGAGAAATTCTTTTCTTCAGCAGGCAAGGGGAAATCTAGTCAAACCCTATTGAAGTCAATGGGGCTGCTGCAGTGATATGAAAAACAAAGTCAGGTCCATACATTGTTGCTCATCCAATTTATTACTTTTATATTTTTTGTTTGTTTGTTTCCTTGTGAACCCAATTATTTTATAACCTTTAAAAGAATGAGCCTCTTCAGGGCACATAAAATATCACTGTCTTGTACTTGGTGGGATTAATGTTCTATAATTGCACAGAATTATACTGAATCACCTATCCTCCCCTGTAAAATGAGAAGGTATATTGGCCCTATTCTTTTGCTTTCCTTCCCATCTTGTTGTTTTCTTATATAAATGCCAGAATATAGTTCAAAATGGAAGACAATGTGTATCATTTATGTACATCTGAGATGTTCATTCCTGCATATATAAATGCAAGAGAAAATCAATCTTCCAGTTATATTGCAACGAAATGATATACACCTAGTGAAATCAAGGGTAAGAATAAGTTTGAGAAAGACAAAACAAAGAAAGAATGAAACTCTATTCAGACAGGAGAAAAGGTAGGGCAGCAAAAGTCTTCTGACAGAAGTTAAGCTACTAGCAGAGTGTCACTTCACATGGTGATAGGGGAAAACATTTAGTAATTCTAGACTGTTCTGTGTTTTCCTACAAAACAGTGACTGAGTAGATAACAAGTGCTCCTGGAAGGTAAGGCTGAGCCCAGATAGTTCCTGCTACTCAAAATGTAGAAGTGGAAACTGCAAAAATAGCAGCCTATTGTATTTAGGAAATTTGTAGCAAAGAGAAGGTTCAGTCTTTTCGTGTATTAGATATTTTGGGATGTTTTTTGTAACCTGCACAGGAACAAGGAGAGTCTGGAAAATTTACTGCACTTCATAACCTGTCTTTCTCTTAATTAGGATTTTTTTAATTTCCTTCATCTTTTCCTTTTTTAGGTCAAAACTACCATCTTTCTTCAAGTATTTTTCATTTTGAACACAAAAAAAATTATCTCAATTTTAGTATTAAGAAAATGAGACTGATTTATTCCAACTGTTCATATTTTTCCATCTTTTTCATTGGAAATAATAATATTGTTTCTCATATTCCTCTACCGTTGAAGACCCAGGTAGATGTATAGCATCACTCTCCTTATAGGAGACTGTGTCTGATTGTGCTCTAATCTAACCTACAACACGTTTCTGCATGCTATTAAGAGCTATGATCTTATCTCACTGTAAAATTCAAACCACAAAACCAAAACAGGCTGCTAGCAAAACCCATTCATCAGTAACAGCAGCTGCAACATACTTTACATGATATGGTTTAAATCTTCTTTGCCAAATCTGAAAGATTTTACCGGTCCAAGTAAACTAAACATTAAATAACATGAATCTATTAAAATTCTTTTTTCCTGGTCCATGTCTTACCCATCTTTCACATGTGTAGTAAAAGATTGGTACCCTTCTTCTCTCTCCAGTATGGAAATACAGTTACCACTATAAATTAATCCTGTCAAGATGGGGAGATCCTGTCAAGATGGAGAGATGAGCAAACACCTTGAAATTCACAAGTCCTTGGATGCCTGGCTTATCAAATCCTAATTTAAAAACAAAACATAAACAAAACCAAAAAACCCCAAACAAACAAAAAAAACCAACAATGTACCATGTATTTTTTTTAACCTTGGAACTCCTACGCTTTTACAGAGCAAAAAGCTTCAAAGGGGTTTATTCACTTTAAAAGAATCTCTTTCTCATACCTGTGTAATAAGGGAGCCCTTATCCTTTCAATACAAAGGGCTGTTCTCTCCTCTCATTTTCACATTGACACGTCTGAATCTGTCAGAACTGCCTACTGGTAAATCAACAGCATTCATGCCATAAACTGACTTTCTACTATGCAGAGAATAATTGTTATGTACAGATTTCACTAGATGCAAGCGTGAGAACATGAGTTAGCAGGAAGAGCTATGGGTGTAGCAGGAAAAGATAAAATGGTTGATGTGAAGTGTCTGTTATCTTAGGATGTGCCATTTTCTGAGTTGCTTTTCTTGCTGTACAATACCCCCTGCAAACACACACAGTGTCTTTATCTTCCTTGGACATAGGGTGTGTTTTTCTCTTTTTTGCAACCAGTCGAGAAAACAATTGATTAATGCATTTGGTTTAAAAATGCTAATCCCTGATGATATTTTCAGTTTAGACAGAATTCAGTGCAATGTGCAATCCATACTGCTTCCCAGAGCTTTCTTTCAGAGACAGATCTCCTTTTAACGGATGCTTATTTTTCTCCTCTGTTTTTCAGCATCATGATTACATCAAACATTCACACAAGAGGTGATTGATAGAAAAAATACAGGAACGATTATATTATTAATTTAATATTTTTGATTTCCCAAACTAATTTGAGTATATAACATAATACGGATAAATTCTTGACTTTATGGTTTCTGCTGCAAAATGTGTTATTTTATTCAAAATGGACAGAATGGACATAGAAAAGAAAATTACATATGCAAGTTTTCTTTTCATAAGTAAAGGTTAAGGAAACCCTTTGATAAATTTGAGAAAAGACAAAGAGCTATTTCTTGTTAGATCTGTGAATTGTGTCTGAGTTAGAAACAAATGTTGTGTTTGCTAAAATATTTCTGGGGCTTCAAGATGTTTTGGGTTTTTCTTGTTGTTGTTTGGGTTTTAGTGTGGTTTTGTTGTTTTTTTAATCCTGTGCTACTTTTCTTTTTACCCCTTATATTATGAGTTCCGGCTATCAAATTCAGAAGGCAGTTTTTACACTGGCATGTTTGATAATCACAAAAGAAAGGTTAAAGGAATGATGATAGGAAAGTGCTGAAACACTTCAAATTTGCTGAACTTACTTCACATCATAATTTAAGGAACTCTGTACAATATAGCTGTTCTGCTCTTCCTAGTCTTCTACCAACTCATTCTCAGCAGCTACTCTCCCAGCAAATCTCACAGAAACGGAAGACCTAATCCTTAATCCTTTAAAATTAAAAAACAAAACAAAAAACAAACAAACAAACAAACAAAAACAAACAAAAAAAACAAACAAGCTTCAGAAGATTTAACTTTCACTAGGTTAAGGAATTTGTTAGTTTGATTTCAAAAAGATAATTACCGTTTCCTAAATACTATATATATATGAAAAACTGACTGGAAATTAAGAATTAAATCCTATTCTTGCTGAAAGCAGAAGAAACATTTCTACCGACCAACTCAGGGAGAAACTTTACAGTTTTCTCAATGCTTTCTGACAAAAAAAAAGGAAGTGTCATTCCATACAATGCAAACATTGTAGGTGAACTGAAGAAATTTGCACTCAGTATCAACCTAATAACAGAAAATAAAACATCCCGTGCCTCAGAGAAGGTAGGTGTTTCGCTTCAGATTTTGTATATCTCTAAGAAATAAGAATAATAGCTATATTTTTCTTTGTGTCACTTGAAATACAAGAAATCTCTCCAAGAAACATGCTGCATGGTTGTACTTTTCGTATGAAACTATGATAAGGAGGAAACTGCAATTGTAGGAGATCTACATTTGAATTTTAGACATTGTGTGATTAAGAATAAATGAAACATAACAATAAAGTGATTTATTTTCTACATTCACTTACATAGAGAATTCAAATGTTAAAATCTTTGTGGCACCCTTTGTGAGGCAAAGAGATAAGAACCTTTCGGTGACTGAGATGGGATTGCCTGGGGATTTAATTCAAGAGTCGAGTAAAGTTGGTTTAGTTTTTAGATAAAAACTTGGCAGATATTTCATTGTCCTTGTACTGCAATAGTCAGACTTTTTTGTAATGAAGGACTTAGCTCTGCTGATTGGCATTGGCTGAAGACCACTTCAAATTAAAAACTGTGAAAAGAGGATAGATTTTGCAAAGGATTTATGAGAGTTCTATTGGTACACTAAGACGTGAAGGACTGATGTATTCAGGTAACTTTGCTGTTCTTCTACCCAGCAGAAGTAAGGAAACGTCGATACCAGTAAAGTGTTTTGAAAAAGACCACTCAGTAATCTTGTTTTGAAGCATACAAACCTAACACAAAATCCGTCTGGTGGAAATCTCTCTGAAGGCACTGAAAAGCCGATGGCCTTCTGTCCACTCTTTCTTTCTGTGGATGGGTTCTCCTCACTGCCTGGAGTCATGGACAGGGGTTTCAGCGTCACCTGAAAATCTCAGCCTTTGCAACGAGCACAGAAGCAGTGGACAAAAACCTAGTCAGTTGTAGTTTCTCTCTCCCTGTCTCTTTCTCCCTCTGAAGCCTCTGATCTTCCATATTCATACACTTTAGCAAATAAACAGTACTACTGCAATATGTTTGATATGACACAGTTTAGCCAGTTGAGAATTTTCTGCTTTCAAAATTACAGTACTATGGTTTCTTAAATGCACAAAGAAGACAAACACTGGTTCTATATTGCTACTAAGGAGAAGTGGTTTTTGTTATCTCAGAATCACAGAATGATGCGGGGTTGGAAGGGACCTCTGGAGATCATCTGGTCCATCTCCATGACAAACTTTCACAATAAAGATATTTAAATCCACTTTAAGTTGATTTGACAGGTTGCTTCTATTTTGTGTACTGTTTAATTTTTTTTCTAATATCTGCTAATTTTATTATTTTGTCATTCTGACTTAAACCAGGCCATCAGCTCTCATGAATATGTCTCCATAACAACAGCTAGCATAGGTAATACATGGGAGCAGGAAGGAGGGAGAGGGAGAAGTGGGGAGGGATTCAAGAAGATCTTTTTCTTCAGCCAGCCATGATGTGTATTTCCTCTTTACACTTCCTGAATGAAACAACATCTTTAAAATTGACTGCTTCATGTTACATACCTGTAATGTGACAGTATTTCACCAGCAATATAAATATATAAAATAACGATCTGTATATATGTAAGAATATAGTAAGTTTTTCTTTGTAAGTGTTATTTTTACATGATTTATTTAATCCATTCTGTGCATTGACTTTTTCAGCACAAAAAAAGATTTGGGTTTAAATAAGGAACATTTCTTCCTGAGGGTAAATCAACAAAGATTTGGTTAACATTAAGAAACAAGTCTCTGATGTAATTTTGATTAAATAATACATTGTGGTTAGTCTTCATTTCTAAATCTAACCCATGGGCCAGAGACCTGAAGTCCTAACGTATCCAAATCCTTCCAAACTGCAAGACTTTAAAATTGTGCCTAAACTACTTTCAAAAGTCATTCCTCATGAACATATAGAATCGTAGAATCATAGAATTGTAGAATAATTTGGGTTGCAAGGGACCTTTAAAGGTCATCTAGTCAAACCTCCCCTGCAATGAGCAGGGACATCTTCAATTAGATAAGGTTCAACCTAATCTTGTTTCCAGGGATGGGGTGTCTACCACCAATCTGGGCAACCTGCTCCAGTGTTTCACCACCCTCATTGTAAAACATTTCTTCCTTATCTCTAGTTTAAATCTACCCTCTTTTAGTTTAAAACCATTACTTCTTGTCCTATTGCAACAGACCCTGCTAAAAAGTTTGTCCATATCTTTCTTATAAACCCCCTTTAAGTACTGAAAGGCTGCTATAAGGTTCCCCCAGAGCCTTCTCTTCTCCAGGCTGAACAACCCCAACTCTCTCAGCCTTTCTCATAGGAGAGATCCATCCCTCTCACCATTTCTGTAGCCCTCCTCTGGAATTGTTCCAACAGGTCCATGCCTTTCTTATGTTTGGTACTCCAGAGCTGGATGCAGTACTGCGGGTGGGGTCTCACAAGAGCAGAGTAGAGGGGTAGAATCACCTCCTTCCACCTGCAGGACACTCCTCTTTTGATGCACCACAGGATACAGTTGACTTTCTGGGCTGTGAGCACACATTGCTGGCTCATGTCCAGCTTTCCATCCACCAGTAACCCCAAGCCCTTCTCAACACGTGTGCTCTCAATCCCTTCATCCCTCAGCCTGTATTGATACTGAGGGTTGCCCCAATCCAGTTGCAGGACCTTGCACTTGACCTTGTTGAACCTCATGAAATTCTGGCTGACCTACCTGTAGATGTTCTTCTTGTTATTCTTTGTGCACCTTGTCAAATTCAGTTCCAGCTTCACCTTGGCCTTCCTGACCTGTTACCTACACAACCAGGCAGTGTCCCTATACTCTTCCCAGGATACCTGTTTCTGCTTCCACTGCCTGTGCATTTCCTTCTTGCAGTTTAGTTTGACCAGCAGGTCTTTGTTCAGCCATGCCAGTCTCTTGCCTTCCTTTCCTGATTTCTTACACCTGGGGATTGAGAGCTCTTATGCTCTGTGGAAAACATCCTTAAAGATCTGCCAGCATCCTTAAAGCACCCTTGAAGATCTGCCATTTCAGAAGAAATAGAGATTTTACTGAAAAATCTTACAAATTTTGCTTTTCTCAGGGTTTCTCTCCTTATTTATAATTACTATATCTCCTAGTGAATGCTGTAACATTTTTATGCACAGCCAGGGACATCTTATGACAAATTTTCCACGTTCATGAACAGAGTTCTATGTGTGCTTCATGTAATGAATAACAAGTGAATAGTCCTTGGATAAAAGCATATTTTTAACTGTTATTTAAACAATTTTAAGAAAAAAAAAAAGCAATTTAACAACATGTCATTGTTTTCATCCATGTTTCAAAAAAAGTAGCGTTAGTAAGTCCAGGTAGTTGACATCAAATTCAGTTACCTTAACATGTTAAGTTAATTCCTAGTTATTAAAGTTGAATCTCTATGGACAGACTAAGCCCTTATTTGTGATACAAATCCCATGCACCTACATTTGGGTCAGCTTCAGAAGAAACAGATAAGAAGCATAAAAAACAAAGTTTGTGCAAGCAAAAATAAATGTTTATGAGGCGCTCAGAAATTTATGTTAAGAAAAATGATAAAAATTTTATAACAACAAAATGAACCTAAATAGTGAGAGATAAAGTTAGGCTTTCTGCTTTGTCTGCTCAAAAAACTTTATGACTCTATGCATCATTGTCCTTTGTTGTTATAAGCAGTTGCGTACAGTATCATTGCCTTCACACATGACGCAGCACAGGGAATATTAGCACTGATGGGAAGGGAATACAAAAATATGCGTGGGATATGAAACAATCATTGTTGCAGACACATGAAAAACATCCACATTGCTCTTAGACAGGAAAATAAAGTCATTATTGAAATACAAGTGGGGATTTTGAAAATTGATTTTTAAAGCTCCTTTCACATTTATATATGAGGAGGAGTAAGTGCTCTAAGAATATTAAATACTAGTATAATATTAATCTTTTTTAATATTAAGATTAAATGGTGTTTGTAGTAGCTTGAAAATGATCATTCTTCAATTCTACTGTTGTAGTCATGGTATGGCACATTAGTAAACTCAGAAAAACAATATATTTTTTTTAATTCTTTCCAGGTAAAAAGCAAAACATCAATAAACAAACCTGCGACAATATTATCATGTAGTAATTAAATTATGACAGTATTCCCAAAGGTACACAATTTTTCTAGATACAGGATTTCTGCCAAGAAGTCCTTGGAAGCCTTACATAGCTTGATAGGTGTTGTTTGCCAAGCTGTTGTGATTTTTCTCTCACTGAACCTGTTTCATTAATTTAATGTGTGAGAAATAAATATTTGCTGTGCAATTAACTGGAGATTATTATGGTCTAATGGAACTTTCCCATACAAACAGATGCTCAGCCCTTTAGGTGCATAAAAAGCATATCAGCATTTGGTAAATAGAATGAAGCTGTCAGGAAAATATTTTTAAAGGCATTTAATTGGTGAACAAAATGGATGCGTATGTAATAGTTTTTGATTTGCCTAATTGAAGTAGCGAAGAAAAAATGACAGTTACCGTGTGTGCAGATATGTTTGCCAAAGCTGTAAAAATTATGTTGAAGTCACTAAAAGCATCAGTCTTCTAACAGAAGTACATGCCCTTGTCCTCAGAGTCTTATATATTTATCTTATATGTACAATATTTTATAAAACTAAATATGTCACTCTATGTTCTAATAAAATAAATTAAAAAAGAGACAGAAAAACTATGGGCTAAAAATAGTAGTCCTTAATAGTCAAGACATTTTTGTCCATGCTACAACAAAATAAATAGATACATTCACTGTATTATTTAGACTGCAAACTGCTAGGAAGGAAAGTTAGACCCCTTGCTCCTGTACACTTAGCCAGTTCCCAAGGGATTTGATCTAACAGTGCTTCTGATGGTAGTACAATACAAAGCCCCTAGTTCAAAAGTTATGATCTCTTCAACTTACATAAGTAAATTAGTTACTTACTTACTAACTAGTAAGTAAGTAACTAAGGGGAAGCTCTGCATGGTAAGTGCTCCTAACACTGCATTTCAGAAACAGCACATTTATAACAAGACTAATGCAGCGTACTCAAAGTCAAAATGTACAAATAAAACTGAGAAACTACAGAAACCGATATACATGGAAATGTTCAGTCTATTGTAAGGTGGTTTAGGTATTCAGTTAGGACTTATGGTCCACCTCTTTTCAATTCTGTTTTGTGCTTAACATTCATGTTTGCACAATTGGTACGAGAATTCCTACAGCACAAGCTCTTCTCTCCTTAGGAGCTAGCAGAAGTAGTTACACTCAGTGTTGATAACCAAGGAGGAACTGTACCTCCAATTCAAGCAAAAAAAATTTAGAACAAAAGTAGCATTGAGTCTTCATAAGTATTTCTCCTGCAATAGGACAGTTCCTGAATGGGACATCTAAAACACAAATGTAAATCTAAATATATACATAAATCCAAATCTCTCTATATATACATAAACAGATATACATAATAAATGGGTTAAAAGGAAAACTTTTTGGAATACCTTATTTCTGAAACCTCTCCAAATGTCCCTATCTTTTTTAATGCCAGCTATTAGTGCAGGAAGTTCTTTGAAAGTCTCTAGGTCCAAGAGCACATCTTCCCTACCATATAAAGAATGTTCAAACTTCTTAGTACAATGCAGTCAGAAACAAGGTACAAAAGTACCTACTCTGTAATTCTTGAGAATTACTTTTGTACGGCGACTCACATGTTGGTGCTGTGAGACAAGTTAAAATGCCAAGCTATGTTAAAATATCAAACTGGGTAACGAATAGGCTTTGAATCTTGTTCTTAAGGTTCAAGTTGCTACACAATTTTAAAATATTGATTATATTGCCAATTTGCCAATGTTCTTTAATATAACTATGAAATTAAATTTAAACCAAATGCATTAAGGGAACATTCTGGCAACAAAGTCAGCATTCAAAAACAAAAAAACAAAAAAAACACCAAAATTTGAGACAAGTAGTGCACTGTAAACTGGAGAAAGAAATAATATTTATTTTCATTCTCACTGCTCAAAACGTAAACTCCTTACTCATTAATTCTGCAGACACCATCTTGTGTGCTGAAGGCCTAATGGCTCAAAATACATGTATGCTAATTTAGGGAGATCTGTAGGCTTCCTTTTTGGTTTGTGAACAAATGCTAACTCAGAATAAGGCATAGATCTATGTGCTTGAAGGGATCTAGAAAGACGGAAAATACCTATACTTTATGAAGTCTAGGTCTTTTAAATGATAGATTAGGTCTGTTCTAAAAAGTACCTAATTCCTAAATGGCAAATGTGAACACACTTAGAGAAGAAAGTATAAAGGCAGATGGACAAAATTAGTCTGGTGAATGGAGCAGTAGCAGGAAAAGAGGCTTACTGTGTGGCTTTGTAACATTAGAAATGATGCTCAACACAACAGCTTAGTCCTCACATGCCTTTTCCACAGTCCAACGCATTGCCAGCCACAGGCAATTACTCCAGAAATTTCTATTTAAACTATGGCATAGAACACATTAAAATGAAAAGCTTTTGTCCAAAGGCAGTTCCCAAATACTTTCAATATGTAACCTCATAACACAGGGAAGGAAATGTAAACAGAAAATTTTTAGGTCTGGATCTCAACATCAGAGGTGACATCATTTTTAAAGCAGTATACAGATGTTAGTTTTCCTTCCTCTATTTAAAAATTTTGGAAATATTGCAGGAAAACTTAGTTTCCAGTCCTAAGTACTTACAATCCTTTGTCCTTGGTGCTTTTTCAGTGAGGCTCTACTGCTTACATGGCATTTTTTGACAACATGAATGCCTCAGTGTGACTGTCCAGAGCTTCCTGGTGAGCAGCTCAAAACGAGTAGTTAATTTCCTGCCTTTAACTTGCTCTAATTTCAGCCCTCAGCTGAGGTCAGCTACAGGACAAAGGCTGGCTTTCAGCTATGCAGAAAGTTCTAAGAAGAAAGACGCCTGGCAGAGTTACTCTGTGAGAGGTGACAGAAGAGTGACATCCTCCCTGAAAACAAAATACTGATGTAAGTGATTTTACAGACCTAGAGGTGGGTAACAACAACCCTTCCTGGGTTTTATTGTCCCTGCAGCAGCACATTCAGTTTTGCTGATGTTTCTGAAAAATGTCAGGATTACAGCACTAGACCTGTTCACAGGATAAGGTCTAGCAATGAGCAGGAAAGCTGTTGATTCCTGGGTCACATCTCTATGAAGATATGCAAAAACACACACGCTGCTTCACCCTGACATTAAACCAAAGAAGTACCATCTCTTCCTAGTTTCTCCACAACCAGAATCTCACCCCAAAGTGACTTACAGAGCAAACAGCAATCTCACAACAGAACTACATTGCAAATGATGCAGCAGAGGTGCAAGGATGTGCAGAGCTTAGAGGGCACCTGTGTCTGAAACAGTCTTGCTAAAAAGGAGACATGAGGGATTAATTTGCTATAGTACCTGCCACAAAATATTACAGTTTAGAAGTGGTAACCAAATGTCTTCACTGATAAAATTACTATTAGATAAAGTGGAGCAGATAACATATTGATGTTAGGAAACATAACGTGACTCCCCTCGTAATAGTATCCTGCCACTTGGCACAATGAAGCTTTTGTGATATTGTCCATTATGATGAAGTAGCCACAAAACCAATGTTCTATCTTAAGAAAAGAGAAATCCTTCTCCACAACTTTTGAAGAGAGCCTGTCCTGCCAACTGTAAAAACAATTAGCCTAGCTAAAGGATTAAAGGAAGGACATCTCATTTAGGGCCCCATGAGTGTCATGTGGTTTCTTTGGTTAGAACTATTTATTTTGAGGGTTTCACAGACACGTCTGTTTGCTTTCTGTTTACATTTGTCACCATTGGGAACTATGTACCTCTCATATCTCAACTGGTACTAGTAATATAACAACATAGCTGGAGGCAGGCTGCTAACCGAAGACAGTAACAGCCTGTGCCAGAAAATATTAGGGTTGTTGCAGTGATAATCAAGAAAAAAGAAATATTAAAATAAAAGGTAGTAAAAAAAAACAAGAATTGTTTATAACCAATGACAACAACATTACGCCAAGACAGGTAATGGGCAGAAGGTAAAGGAATGAACTGAAATTATGGCTAGCTCAGATTTCTTCAAAAGGAAGCCTTTTGGAAATCTTTTACCACCTGCTGAGTAGCTCTAACAAGTCACTCTCAGAAGATTGCATCCCTTGGCCAGTCTGGTGTTGTCCTTCTTGCACTGAAAAGGAGAAGCTTGTCTTACAACATATCAAATCTTGACAATTTAACCCTGCCTTTCTAGCTCTCAAAGTCAAATCACAGATCCCGAATGAAAAATGACTACATATAGAACAATATTTGAGAAGTTTGTTAACACTTTTCCAATTTCATCACAGCAGAGGAAGATGGCAAACATAAAACATAAGAAGACGCTTTAAAGCATTAAGCTTCCCCTTATTTCATTGCGCAGGCATATGACATAGGCATATGACATAGACATATGAAACTAAACTTGCTACTTCTTTCTTCAGCAGTGAGCCCTGGTAATTTCAAAATGTCCTTTCAATCCTCCATCATGCATAACACACTTTACATTCTCCTCGCTTCTCCCACTCCCTCTCTGCCTCTGTCTGTCTTCCATCCTTCTTCTTCTCCTTCTACTTCTCCCTCTCTACCTTTAAATCCACAGACAGACAGACTTTGGAAAGGCAAGATCACACAAAAAAATATAGAATAGTAATATATCATATAGAAATAATTTTTCACACTTTAATTAAGCTTTCATTTTTTCAGTGTACATACTTCTGCGATGACCTCTAAAATTAAAAAATCTCAGGGAACAAGCCCCTTTGAACATTAAGGACAAACACAATCATGAGGCAGGAGCTATGTTCGAGAGTCATA
Organism: Limosa lapponica baueri; assembly: GCA_002844005.1. Classification (NCBI taxonomy): domain Eukaryota; kingdom Metazoa; phylum Chordata; class Aves; order Charadriiformes; family Scolopacidae; genus Limosa; species Limosa lapponica. The sequence continues at coordinate 571,840 of KZ505692.1, forward strand.
TTTGACATTCAGAAGTCACTAAATCCACCTAGATTTACTATGCCTCTGAACTATTTTTTTCACATGAAAATCATAGTGCCTTGGTAACACTTCAACATATCTCCCATCAAATAATATTGGGGCTCATACTATTTAACTAGAAATCACAAATCTCATCTTGAGACCAGCTGGAGTCTCTATCAATTTGCTGAAGAAGATTTTTGGGCATACACTTAAAGCAAACAACTATGAACAGTATCTGCTACTTGACTTTAAAATGCATACACGACACAGGAAAATAGCTGGGCCACTTGCAATTTATCATCTTATATTTTCATTAAAAGACCCTTCCATACTAAACTAACAGCAACAACAAAACTTAAATGAGCTTTGTTGAATGTCAGCAAGTGTGCACTAATGGAGACAGATGCTTTTCTGACCTCTACTACTTACCAGGATCTGACAGTTGGTTTAGATACTATTTGCCACCCTTTAGGGGTGTCACCTAAGAGTCACATTACTGATGCATCATGATGGCCAATTATTGCCATTTATACAATACTTAAAGTTCAGCAAATGGAGGGAGAACTTGAATGCAAAAAGCATTCTGCTACTACATCTGCTGCAGAAAATGTGGTTCCTAATCTGACTGGTTATATGAAGTTGAAAGCTCTAAATATTTCTCATGTGAGAAGAATATTTAATTCAAGTCCTAAAGATAATAATGAAACTGTGTTTCATTTATAACCACAGTGGTAAATTAAAGTACTATGGACTCACAGCTATCAAGTGAAGACTTTTAAGAATTTCATGTCACTCCTGCTATAAATAACTTACTAGAAGTATCAACCTTTTCCCTTATCTTCAGTGCTCTATCTTGCAGCATGGATATCTATTTTTTTACTGTTTCCTCTTTACTATTCTAAGTAATTGGACATTTTTTAAATACAGTCATTGCAGCACTCAGGAATGTTCTTTCGGGAGCTTAAATATTACAGTTTAACTGTAATGTTAACAGTTTTAAACTTCCCAGTCTTACACTTGCTAATTTAACAGTCTCCTCCCAGCCCACAAAAAAAGAAAATGAGAAACAGTTTTAAACAGATAATAGACTTCATGACAATGTCAGGTCTGTTAGAGTGCAGCCTTTTGGGAAAAGCCAGACTTGGCCTGTTTTCCCCTGACTACATGTACAACTTTGCTCCAGCAGAGGCTACTCATGGTCTTCAGATGCCGTCATAACACTAAAAAGATAACACATCAAGGGAGATAAAAAGTTGTTCTCTCTTACAGTGTCTAAGTAATAGGATGCAGTTGCTGCTCTGAAAACCTTAGAAATGTATAGAATGAAAATAACAAACAAAATTGTTATTCCTCCAACTTTACAAAAAGTTTTACAAAAAGGAAAATCGAGACTCAAAAGTTTAAATGGTTAAGTAAAAGTTATGTACCAATTTGTTCCTTAGTTACTTGCTTATGATGAAATGTTCCTATATATCTACCACTGATAATTACCCACATTTCTACAATATAAATCTGATTAAAGCAACAAGAATAAAATTAGATGTTTTAATAAGTATGTGCCTGTAGATCTAGTTCAATATATGTGGTAAATAAAAGCAAATTAAGCTATGCAGTGTGCTTATTGTGACATGGTGTAGGTGACAGAACTTGATACATTTTAATAGCAACATAATATGTTATGCCTAAAAACATAAATTGAAATTACATGGCTTAATACTAAGTTTGTTTCTATTTTTCAAAATCAGTATAATTAAAAAGCTGATGATGTATAGAATAACCGAATTATGAGAATAAGACAATTATGTTCAATTCCGTTATTCTTCCCACATTCAACCGCTCAAACAGGGCACAATGATCCTATACAAAGTACAAAGTGGAATTTAAATAGGGGTAAAATAGGAGGGAAACAGAATTGAAAGGTTGTTTACATTTATCTTTCCCAACCATCTCAATCACCCCTTGCTTGCCATTGAATTGGTCATCAGCTTTTCATTATTAAATGGTGTTGAAGAGAACGCCAATAATGCCCAAACCTCCTTTTCAAAAACAGGATTTGCAAACATCAGAAGAATCTGTGCCTTAGCTTCTGAAAGGAGAAGCTAAGAGAAAGGCTGATGCTGCCAGTGACTTCCTACTAGGGGAAAATGTATGTGTGTTCATCACAGGTAGAACAGAGAGATCCCACAACAGACGTGTAAAATCAAAGCATTAGTTTTTCCTTTCAGGTTCACCCCTTTAGGACTACAGTGTGGCTTGCCTCAAAGTCTCAAAAGTTGTATCAGATCTAACTCTGAAACTGTTTGCCCCCTCTACAACAAACCGGTATCATATAACAGAGAACTGGGCCTTCAAATTTCTGGTGGATGGAAATATTAGAGAATGGAAAGAAATAAGATGGTTTCCTTTTTGTTTACTTTCATTGCCATAAGCACACAATACAGTCTGATAACCAAAGTAGACACCTGCAGGCATTCTAAAGTTGCCCCTACTTCAAACAACAAATACTGTTCAGAATGGTAAAAAATGCTGTGAGTTTTATGAAGATAGAAAATAACTTTGTTCTGCCTTGCTTTCAGTATTATTTTTTTTTTAAGTGAAAAACATTTCTTGTCTCATGTGGTTCCAAATTTAGCTTCAGCTAGCTAGAACAGGGAGTTGTGTACAGCCAGTAAAGCCTTTTCAGACTGAAGCCCAGAGCCCTGATCTCTCTGTTCCACTCCAAACTTTCCAGCATTAGCCTGTCATAAAACGTGTCTTGCAGCACCTTTCCTTTCACTGGATGTGTTACTGAATGAAAGTTGTGGTGGGTGCTTGTGGTGGGTCCTTCTGCTGAACTCAGTCACATTGGTCTACGTTGTTCTCGGATTGAATGGGACCCTCCAGGGGATTCACTTACATAGAAAGAAACTTAATTTGTAAAGACCACGTAGCGTTAGAAAAGGAATAGTCAAGCCACGATTCTTGGCTTTCAACAGTCATTCAGGACCTAAGCAAGCTCAGCAGGACTTTCATAAGCTCTCTCTTTGACTCATGTTCTTAAACCGCCTTTATTACACATTAGGTAACTACATGATATTTGTGATATTGAGCCTAATTTAATGTTAAACATTTACTCAGACTGAAAACTGTTTACATAGGAAATCTCCAGAGATTGAAAAAGAATTGGGAGGAAGGAAAACTGTTGCCACAACCAAAAGAGATAAAACCATTTTGAAAAAGGCAACACTTTACAAAAATGCAAGAAGTTGTACAGTTCCCTGGATATTTTGGTTTTGCAGAAGGAGTGGATTAAATGTTATATTATAGGAAAACAGTACATGGGCCAATGTAACGTGTCCCTATGGATCTCATGGCATCACTTCTAATGATACTGTTCTTGGAATATGCTTTATGTATTTATATTTTTTAATTTCTGTTTTAAAATTAAAAGGAAAAAAACCCACTAGACTAGCAGTAGAAAGCATTAGTTTTTCTATAATTTTTTCTAGCCTTTAAAAAAAAACAAACAAGAAAGCAAATTAAAAACAGGAACTTTTATCTCTCCAGTCACTATTGGTGCTTTATCACACAGCATTTTTAGTTTCAGTTTGACAATGTAACATATAAAACATTTGCTGATTAAAGTAAGAACCAACTATTTTGCAGTTTAATCTCATATGTGTGTAAGAATCTGAATTACCACTCTTGCTAGCCCATCTGTTTCCCTGATTGCTGCTGTCTTCTCCACAGGGATAGAAAACAGTAATTTAGTTGCTTCATTATTAACACCTGTGATTTTTGCTGGCTGAGTACAAATATGGCTGGTGAAAAAGCTATACAAGGTTTCAGGTCCTTACTCTCAGAAGGTCATTTAATGCTGGAAAAAGAGGGCAGGTTGCTACCACTGGAAACTCTTGATATTAAAGGAAAAGACAAAGCCTGGCTCTGATAATAAAGCTTCCGTATATGACCCTGCCAATATCATAAAATTCTGGCTCAAGTTTTTCTCCATCATAAAAGGTAGGGGTATTTTTGTGTTTGGATTTGTTTGGGTTTTTTTCAATTTATGGTTCAATTGGTTGTCTTAAGGGAATTAGCAAAATATTACTGCCACGAGCTCCACATTCCAGATATTTGGATAGCATCTGGGGTTTTACACTGAGGGAAATACAGTGCCTTGAGGTCACTCATTTGAGTAATTTCTTAAAAACTCATTTCACATTTTTAGTAGTAGAATCTGGAGATCCAAATTCTTATAATCCAGCCATTTTTCTTCATTTTCTTATAATAAACAAAGCATATTTTCTTCATCTGTTCAACAGACCTGAAAGGAGAAAAAAACTCTATGAATTACAAGGAGCCTCAGGCAAAAAAAAAAGTCAATATTTATTCAAATGTTAGAATTATATTTTGGGACCTCCATCAAACAGAAGAACATTTCTGACAATGTAGATTACTGGCTCACAGATTAATTCTTCATTATCAATTGCAAAAACTATTGTTAGGAAGCCTTTAACTTATATAGTAGATGAATCCTCATCAGGTAATTTAATTTGTGCAGCTATGAAGAACATCAAAGAGTCTTACAGGAAACATTCTGTCTAGGAGCTGTAGGTTGGGGCCCACTAATCTAAAGATATGTAAATAAGTTAGTCTTTTTACATTTATCGTTAGGATGCTCTTCCTCTTTTTCATTTTGCCTTTAACATTTCCTTTCTCTACCTCCTCTCTTTGCGTTTTCTATTTCTATGCATAAAATATAGTTTCTGTAGAGATAAAAGTCCATGGCTTGATATCCAAGTAGTAGAATGTCTAAATATTGTGATAATGTGAGTGAGATTTCAAGGGCGTTAAAACGCAGTGCTTTCTAAGTAGGAGGGATTGTCTTGTTCAGTACTAGTCCACTGACGCTGCCATAAGTGTTAGAGAAACTACCTATGCTTCAAAAAACAGTCATATTTCAGCCTTATATCTTGCATCTCAAGTTGTTTATAAAGTTAACTGAAAAAGAAAAAAAAAAAAAGGAGACTTGTTCATTGCTAGGTAATGAAATTAATACTTTCTTAAAAGGGGGAAATAACTAGATTCGTCAAAGGAACTGCTACAAAAAGAGTGAATATGTCTGAAGTTGAAACTGATGTATAGTGTAGAAAGACCTCATCGTTTTTTCACTCTTCCTGCCAGTAGATGAAGAACACTTAGGCTTGATAAGCATGCTGCTTACTTTTAACATGAGAAAGCACAAAGAGCTGTTGACTTGGCAGCAAACAGAGCTACTCTTGAAAAGGTTGGACATTTCAAAGGGTAGTTCTAATAAAAAAAATCTTTTGTATCTCACATAAGGATTGTCTTATACCTGGCTTAGTCTTTTCTCTGGCCAGCAGGGCTATGAAGTGTAGGAGCACCTCCTCCAGAGTTTTCACTGTGGTGGTAGTATTCAGGAATCTGAGAGACTCTTATAAAGCTACCACACTCTTAACCAATAAAAAGGTGGGCAGCTGAAGTTCATTCCAAATAAATTCACAATATGATTGTTAGGATAGATGATTCAAAACATAAGGCAAGATTTCTCCTGGAGTGCATGGTTGACAGGTTTTTTTACAGTCAAGCAGTGAGATTTCCAGGCACTGTAACACCAGTTTACATCACAGTTGTATGGTCATTGAGCAAACAAGACATGTAAGGCGGCATTTTTCCTCTTCTGTTTTGTTTTCCATGTGATAATGTCCTACTATCTGAATGTGATAAGTCCAATCTGAAGAGATTGGTTTACTGGGGCTATTGTGTTTACAGTTTTGAGACTATATTGCTGCAGGACACCCTAAACGTAGTTATACCTCAGGCCAGCTTAGAAACCAAAGCCAATATAAAAATCTGTGGTTTCTTTATTTAATTGATTTCTCAGTGGGAATATATAACATGATCGTTTTGTGCTTTGCCCTAGCTGCTTTCAGATCTCTGGATGGAATTTAAAAGTTTTATGTTGATCTATAAAGACCAAAATAGTTTGGTTTCTGCCTATTTGACAAACTCCTTCCTTTCTGTGGTACAGCAGTAGACAGTGAAAAGCACTGCAGTAAAATGTCCTCAGTTTAACAGGGTAAATAATATTTCCAGGTCAGAGGGCCACCTTCATTGTCAATGCAGAAAAGAGTGAAGGGAATGAGGATGGAGAGAGAAATACAAAGGAAGGGTGTTTGACTCTTTAATATCTTGATTCATATTCCACTCCAGGGCTTTGTGAAATGCAAAATTTCATATTTATAAGCTGAGGAAGGACTGCAGCTTTCCATTTCTTATATAAGGGCTGTACAACATCAGGAAAAAATATGCTCATCACAGCATTTTTGAAACAGTTCAGAGTTGACCATGTACATTAAGAATCCTCTGAGCACATGAGAAGGACTGGAATGGGTCTATGCATGATGTCTCAGAGGATCATATATGGTCAGTGAAACTATGGAATTATCCTTTTGGGTATTTCCAGGATCAGAATGTTGAACCACTGTGTTGGTTTTGGCAGGAGTACTTTGATTGATGCACCCTGCTAAAATTTAGTGCCACTATCCTGCTTTATATACTGGTATGGTATGGAATCATATGGTAAGGAATACCCTTCTGGGTCAGTTAGTGTCAGCTGTCCTGGCTGTGTCTCCTCCCAGTTTCTTGTGCACCCCCAGCCTACTTGCTGGCAGAGCAGAGCAAGGACCAGAAAAGTCCTTGATTGCTTAGTAAAAATCAAGAACACCAATGCCCTATCACACTATTCCCATCCCAAATCCAAAACATATCATTGCACCAGCTGCTAGCAAAAAGTTAACCCCATTCCAGCTGAAACCATGGTAACATGGTAAATGTTCTGGTGTTGATAGATTTTCCTCTCTTGGCTGTAAGAATTAGGAACTGCTAAATAATTAAACTAAGCTTCTAATTTTGGTCAAATGAGACTACATACTCTTCCCATATTTCACCTGTGATTTCATCTGGTTTCTGTCCTACTTGTGATATAGGCTACCATTAAAGTATTTGCTTTTTCCTTCTGAATTTAATTTTTACTCCTGTTTTGTTCTGGTTATCATTAGGAAGGATCCTGTGGTGCCTTTAACTTTCTAGTAAATGATGTATCATTACAGAGACACCCAGCAAGAGTTTACATACTCTGCATTAAGTAAGGAACCTGCAGATTTTCTCTGAAGTTTCCAGGAACAGTAATGAGAAATAACTTGGTCTCTGCTAGTGTGGCAACCCTCTTACACCTTGTACATCTGATAAGAAAACAATAAGAGAAACCCTGCAGTCATATGCACTTGTTGGCAACAAATCACGTCCTCCACCACTGGGCAGTGCAGGACTCACTGCATCCATGTCATTCTTTACACATGCTTCTCTCATCTTTCTCAAAGGTCTCTAGCCTTCCCAGAGAAGTTATTCCAGACATCTGCTGTTCATTACTATTAGGAAGCTTTTATACTGTTTGCCTGCTTTGTTGGACTCTAAATTTATGATGAATAAACCTAAACAATAAACCGGATGCAAGTTATTCTACTTGTTTAAGATATGCTAAGGAGATGCCTACTTTAAGCTGTTCTGGGATAGTTGTCAAACCATAAGATGCTGTTTTATTTCACATTCACCTCCAGTTTTACAGACCTCATAAAATGCCTAATCGATTCTCATGGGCAAATACCTCCAAATAAGGACTGATGAAGAGATATCGCTGTCTGAGATTGTTTGGTTATTCCCTCATGTCTTCTTGTCCTTTTTCATTGCTTCAGTTAGAAATTGGCACAAAATTTATTTTCTCATGTCTTGGTGATACCATTATACCTTTTCAAAACAGTTTGTGTATTAGGTTTTCATTTAGACATTACTTAACTATGCCGATCCCCCAGGCTGCAACCACAGAGCAGTGAGGCAGTCATTCAGTTATACTCTTAACTCTCACTACTTACACAAGTCCTAGCATGGTGGAAAATAATGCTGCTAACAGAGGAGCTGCAGCCTATTCATTAAATCCATCCATCTTTTTTTCCAATCCTGTGGAATAGGACAGTAATCAGCTGGAATCAAGGTCTTTTTAAGAGGTGTTGTCATCATTATGGTCCTATATCTAATCCATATTTCTGCAGAAAATGAAAAAGATACTTTTCACATAATCAGGCTCAAGTTTCTAAATTCCCTGGCATTATAGTTGAAGCTGGTAATGAGAAAGGACTGACAGAAAATCGAAATGTGGTTGCACTACATATTGATACCTCTCTAATATTTTCATAAAGCTGATTCTTTTTCATCTTCATGAGATCATCTTAAAATAGATCTACACATCCCCTAGTCCTTGGGTATCTCAAATTTTGCACTTCTTTTTAAGAGTTAGAAGGTCATTGTCCAGTTCTTAACTTATCTTAAGTTTCAAACCTTAAAATTCTTCTCTGTCAGCCATTTCACGGACAGGAAGAATATAAAATATTTTAAGTTTAATAAGTCTCCAGTGCTAGACAGTAAAAGTACTTTTTATGCAATGGCAATTTAATAGTTCCTATTTTATGCCATAAAGGAGCCTTTCTAGATTTCATCTTATTTAAACTTTTCATTATTTCAAATCTTCTGTCATGTTTTCTTGGTCACAAGTTTCACTCACATAGCAAAGTAAAAAAATCATCTGATTTTTCTTCATGAATACGCTTGTGCCACATGCGCATGACTTCTGTGGGACACAGTTTCTTCTCAAACATCTCTAATGAATAGAAAAAGACTTAAGCACATACTGATCATTAAGTATGAATATAAATCTTAGCTGAAACTCAAAGCTCTGGCAGAATTTCAGCTCATTAGCAATATTCTCTAGTATTTTAGAAAGATAATATATAGGTTTTGCCTTGTTTAACATTAACACATAAACTTCAAGGCAATTAAAATAACAATTTTTAATGGCTTAGTTAGTTACAGTTGTAGGCAAGTTTTCCATTTTCTGGATACTCAGCCAATAAACCAGTGCTTATTTACAGCCTGAAATTCTACTTAGTATAGTTCAGCACTATTGTAATTACATATTATTAAAACCAGGTTAAACTTTAACTGAGCCAAATTCATTGGATCAGGCTACCAAAAATAAACACTGAGTTAGAGTATAGAATAACTCTATTGCTATTTGATTAATTAAATTAATTTTTAGGAGAAAAACCCTCAAAACTAACAAAAACTTAACGCACTCTGTATATTCTGATACTGAATAGCTGCTTAAATGCATGTTTGAATCCCAGACCAGCTGCATTAAAATACTTATGCTTGTCTTTGATCAGTTTTCTCTGACTCAATTATTTCTCATTCAAGGCAGTATCTTAAAGGTTTTTATCACTGTTGATAAAAATGTTATAGATAAAACCAGAGTGCTATCTGAGAACTTACTATCTAGAAACAGGAAATTTGAAGAGTTTTGCACTCTTTTTGTTTCTCTCTTCAACCTGATTAGTATCAGGTGTGATCAATAAGAATCATGTCCAATTAAACATTCTTATATTCAGATGTTGGTAAAAATAATTAAATACATCACTTTCTCTGTGATAACAAAACAAGGTAATGATTTTTTTTTTTTCTGGGATGTACCTTTAAATGAGGGTGTGAATTAAGAGAATAGAATTCTTTAAGACATAAGTACAGATAATTAAAATTATTAGAGTATACAATCAGGGATTTAAGATCAAATTACCAAACATCTCTAAGAGATGTCAAAGAGGAGACATCACTAAACAGCATCTACTGGAAAGCTGGAGGGTTTAGTTGTAGCCTTGATACTATTTAAGCAATGCATGATATACCTGTACCCCTTTTAGAAAGAAGTGACTCTGAAAAGATGCATAACTTTTCAAGTAGAAAATCAGCTGACAGCGACCTTGCAGTAGGACTCCATGGAAGAATATCCTTGGATCTGTAAACAATACCTACAGAAGAGTAGGATTTTTATTTTAACCCTGAATAAAAGGAGTTTAAGGAGTCCAGGTTTAAAGCATACCAATCACAAGAAATAGAATCAGATACCTTATTCCACAATGGAGATGTCTTACAGCAGGAGACTTACACGTAATTTAAAAAAAAAAAAAAAAGAATATCAGGAGATTATCCTATATAGTGCATAAATATCATCACTTTTTTTTTTTTTAAGGGTTCTAGAAGAAGTGTCAAAGCTATTTCAGTGACAAGAAGAAGACAGAGATCAGAAAAGAAATGAAAACACAGCTTTTCACAGTGCCAGTGATTACTCATTGCCGCAGCTAACCATCCAGTACCAACTGATTCTCTACATCTCAAAGCCCTCAGATTAAAATTGGATATTTCCATAGAAGTTATCTCTTAGTCAAATCCAGACATTCAAATCTGTAGGCAGTGTAGCTCGATGACAAGTTTTAGTTAAGCTCCAGGGTAATTTTGCTGGATTAAATTTGGGTCTATATAAGGGGCTACAAGGCGTTAGCTAATCTAATGGGCTGCTATAAATTCAGAAGGTATGTATTGGGAAGATAACTGCATTGCCCTCTTTGCCATGTTATAGCTTTTGACAGCTAATGTTCACGTATCCTGAACTGATAATTAAACATTCAGTATCATTTCAGGGAAGAGAAATAGTGTTTCTTCTGAGCCATTCCTGTGGTATATTTGATTTGTCTAGTTGGACCAGTACTAGACAAAGCAAAGTCATCTTCATCCATGTGGTGTTTAAGATGCAAACAGGACTTGGAGCAAGAGTGTCAGAGTTGGGTGTCTATTACAAACTTTGCTGTATTACATTGTAACCACTGCTCCCAATCTTGGGGTTTTTTAGTTTTGGGGGTGGGGTTTTTTGATCTTTTTTTTTTTGGATTTTTTTTTTTTCAGATGGACAGCTTTGGTTAAATCACCATATGAAACTGATCCTCCTCGTCATCTGAAGAAAATGCTAGAATGGAAAAATGGTCCCAGTGGAGTTCAATTTGAAACCATGATATTAGCAGCTAATATGATGCAATGTCCAGGATGTGTGATGGTAGAAAGGGAAATAGTTACAGTGAATGAAACCACAAGACCCGCCCCTTAGAAACAAGGTTAAAAACATGTTTTTAGGAGACCTTTAACTTAAGTTTCAACTATTTTTTAAAAGGCGTGATATCACTACTCTTGGCTGAGGTTTTAAAACCTCCACATCGGCAATCCCCAATAAAATGGTGCGGCCTGGTTTATTAATTACAATATCTTACTTTGCTCACTTTGTAGGTAAGTAAAGGGGGGCTGATGAGTTTTGGGGGGGGTTCTGTTTGGGTTTTTGTGTGTTTTGGTGTCTTGGGGTGGGAAGTTTATTTGTTTGGTTTGGTTTTGATTTTGTCTTTTTTTGTTTTACCCCAGAATTCTTCAAACTCCAACTGATCAAGGAAGGCAGTGCTAATTTTTAATTAAGAATGAAAGTGTCAGCTGCTCAGCTTTACTTTGTAAAGTCTTCAAGCTGCTGTTTTATGGAGGAAAGTAAAAATGAAAAACAAAAAGTATAAAAGTACTTAAAAGAGTAGGTAGAAATTAAATTTACACCTGACTGACACAAAATTAAAATTACCTCTAACTGAAAAAGGAGAAAAATATAGGTTAATTTTTGCATGTTAGGAATCTATACTGATATTCCTATATATAGGTCAATTAGACAATGTATTGCTTCAGGTTTTTTATAAAAATCTGGGTCTTGGAGTACTTTTAAAAGTGTTTGTATTCACACCAACAAACTTAAAAGAAGAAAACATAAAAGTTATTTGGGATGAATTTTTTTTTTTTAATTGTATAGCCTAATGAAAATGCAAAAGATATTTCAGATATGAGCCATCAGTTTCTTTTCACATTTAGCTACCTCTCCTTCATTGACTGAGGTGAGACTGGTTTTCTATGTATTGGTATTAATGTGATATACTGATTTTTTAAGATATTTATTTTTCACCCAAATGAAAGTTGTGCCCCAGAAACTCCTTTGGATTATTTCCATTTTAAAACGTTTCATGTTGGCTTTCAGGATACTCTTTAAAGTACAGTCCAGTCATTTCTGAACATACCTTTCTTAGTATGTAAGTTCAAATGATAAAAAGTCTAAAAAGAATGACTATATAAAACAGGAGTAATGACCTGGTTTAAATAATTTTATTGATTCATTCTTATATTTTTAAAAGCATGTTTTGTCTGTTTCTAGTAATGACTTTCCAATTTTTTATACTCCATATAAAAATGCAGATGTAAAACTTAAAAGTCAAACTCTGTTTCATTTGAAAGCAATTCCATAAATACAAGAGCATTTGTGACGGAAATTTAGTTTTATGTCCTCAGATGGAAAAAAAAAAAAATTCATAGAATTTTTAATGTCTTTATCTGAACTCATTACTCTATGTAAGAAATGGGTGCTTTTACAGTTAATAAACAAACAAACAAACAAAAATGACTAAAAACAACCAAAAAACTGACCGAGGTTACATCTGTTTAAACCTTTATTGTGGGATGAGATTAATCTTGCCTTTAAGTTACTATTTTTGTTTATTGAGCACAAAAGGAGAGTACGGTTGAGTGTAGGCATTTAAGTGCGGATATTTAAAGTATAAATAACTGAGTTCAAAGTGGAATGATCTCACATGGTTTATTAGTTAAAATTTCAAATTCTCAGTTCTCAAATGCAGGTAAAACTTAGCATTGTAAGAAGCTAAAAAGAATGAGATGTGCCCTGAAATGAGCGTCAAGCAAGGGGCAGTTCTGTTATTCAGAAGAAATAGTAAGAATTCATCAACATGCTGCCTGGAAAAGATCCCTTAAAACTACTCACCAGTCGAGGATTGCCTTAGTAGAATGCAATTCAGTGACCTCCAGGATTTGGCTTATGCCACCACGCCTGTGGTGAGGGAGGAAATGCAGACTACAAGCATATAATTTCTTTTTTTTTTCTAAAGTGCTCATTACTGTTGTGTCTATTTAATTTTTAAATTTTACTCTGTTTCACTGTAACTGTGTTACCTTGTTTTCCAGTATTTCTGCTCATAACAAAGGGCATGAAAATATTTCAATAACAATGTATTAAAGTAATAGGATAAAATTAACAGAGCATTAACATTACTTTTAATGAAGGTAATAATTTCCTTTGGTCTAATCCCATTTTAATATAATCTTGTCCTTTTGTCGTCATTGTTGTTGTTGTTATATTGACCTCTAGAACAATTGTAACTGCCATTTTTCCCCAGATCTCCTTCAAATTCACAGCATGGAAATAGACTTTTCACATCTCTTCATTAATTTAATAATGACATAACTATCTCACAGTGTAAACTGTATCTGTGCTATTGGCAATATTTATTTCCTGGGAAAACTTCTTCATTAAAATACTATAAGCACATACACAGCAATTGCGAGAAGAACATTTCAGTTTTGCATATTGATCAGAATAAAGGTATTTTCAGAGCTTTTTCAGTAAACTGTTGCCAAAATGAATTTTAGTGTCATCCTTAGTTTTCATACAAACTTTAATATGCCCAATGACTATCAGGTCATTATGTTATGTAAATAATGTATCTGACAAACTTTTATAGAGACAATAAAATCTGAGCCAGAAACTATTGTATACAAGAAATATAATTATAGATCATGTGCAGACACTTGCAGAACAACATTTTAAGTTTGTAAAATTGTATCTTTTCTAGAACGTTTTGTGAGTTGAAAATACTGTCTGAAATTTCCCAGATCAAAGCTTTGTTATGAAGACATCCCAGAAGTTTAAGAATATTAAGAACAGTATACAAATTTAATCTAGTCCTCAGTTCTTTTTGCAATTCGTACATCATCACCTCCTAGGCTTGCAGTTCTTATACACTACATGTAATTCATTTGATACACGATCTTTAGGCAAAGTTAATGACTGTCTAACTCTGATTTGAATACTGATTGCAGGGTTGGCTTCTCAGAAGGCAGTAGCAAAACTTGTTGTTTGCCTCACTGGAGTGGACTTTTTGTTTTGCATGCTTATAGCTGTGGCTTTCTGTATGTAGGGATATCTGCTACACCCACTTATTCAGCTGGCCAAGGCAACCCTTCCTAAAAGAGGATACCTCTGTTTAATTGAATGTCCTTTATTTACACATTACAGACAGCAGCGGGCCAGAGCTTTCGGTCATGCAATACCCTGAAGATGCCAGTGTGCTCCTTAACTCCACGGTGTGGATGCTGTGTGTATTTGAGTATCCCAGTGAGGAGAACGAGGAGCCAGTCGTGTACTGGAGGAAAGGCCCCGACTGCTGCAACCAGCAGAGCCTCCAGTCGAGCCCCGACATAGGCAGGCCACAAGTACACATTATAAAGAACACTCTCAGGGGATTCTCCATCTTAAAACTGAGCAACGTTGACCAGAATGCCAGTAACTCCTATTTCTGTGATGTGATGTTAACACAGAAAATCCAGGGCAAACGTGGAAATGGCACCAAGCTGACTGTGCATGGTAAGGAGCATTTGGGAGCGACAAAAAAGGGCCTAGTGTGTGCAAAGTGAATTATTTTCTTTCAGCCTTACTGCCTTTGCTCCCACTGCTCACCTCTGCTGTAAGAAAGGTGGGAAAAAGCAATCTACAGTCATGAATAGGGGAGGCAAGGCATGCCTTTTGTTTGAACTGTTACACAGCTGGCCAGACAGACTCCTTGGGGACAGAGACTTTTTTTTGGATATAAACCAAACTGTGCAGTTCAACATAGATTCCATACATATATCATTAATTAATTTTTTATATATATTAAAAAATATTTTTTCTTAATATTCTCCACAAATATTTGCTGCATTTTTACTTTACTCCATACCAAGACAAACAAACAAAAAAACCAAAACATCGAATCCCCAACAATCTTTCATAATCTCTTTTATCATTTTCTTCATAAACCAATGGTCTCTTTTGAAATATGTAGTTTGTGCTTCCTCTTCCAGTTGCTGAAAAATGAACAGTAAATTCACACAACAGTGTGAGGGTTTTCAGAAAGTGTGTGTGTGTGAAAGTAGGGACATGTGGGTGTGAAACTTTCTTTCTGTTTGATTGTAAAATCATTTTCAACACCTTATAATTCTTTTCTTATCCCCAAATTATGAATCCAGTTTCTGTAATGCTGCTGGGGATGTGACCTCAGTGACCAAGCTACACTACTTCAGATGAGCCAAGTTTTCTTCATGTGGATTTTCCAGACTAGCAAATGTTAAATGACACAAAGCATCTCTCTCATTTTAGATTTGACATTAAGTTTAACATTTGTCCAATGTAATTCTTCTGAGCCTGTAAAAAAACACAGCAGCCAATTAAGTATTCTGACTATTGCAGCATAAGCATATGTTTGGTTTAGTTTTTTAACAAAAAGAAGAAAAAGTTGTCTGATACTTAGTGATATAACTGTCATTTAGATTGGCTTTTTCATCATTACCTAAGCATGTGCTATATAACAAGGGATGCTTTTGCATATGACACTTTCAGTAAACTGAGAATTTTGTTTACTATCCATTTTCTAAGTAGCTTATGACAGGTTCAAAAATCTCATGTCTCAAGTAAAAAGAAGAAAACAGTTGTCTCACAAGAAGCTTAAACTTTTAGCCTGAAAATATATTAAAAGAAAGTGTATGAAAAGACAAATGCACTGCCTGATCAATCCTCACTAATCCTTCAAATGAAATCTTATCAGAACAGCAACCTTCTTTTTTCTTTTGCAAATACTTAATTTTCTTTCTCTTTATTTCAGATCTCAAATGCAAAGACTGTATAAAATCAGATAAGACCTGGTGGGGTTGGTTCCTTCTTCTTGGATACAACATCTTTGTCACCACAGTTATCATAGTTTTCAGTGTAAGTAATTTTTTCAGAAATAAATACCACAAACCTAAAGATGGGTGGCATCTTCTGATGGAAGGAAATGATAAGCAGATTAGCCTGAATATGCACCTGTGACAAAGTAAAAAGTCACTCTGTTTTCTGTTAACTAAGGATTTAGAGGTATAATCCCCTGACTGTGAATGTTTTAAGGGTATGGTTTTTTTTTTAAAAAAAAAAAAAAGGAAGCTGTGACATATAGAGAAATTATATCTGTTTTTTTCTGAGCTGGCTGACAACTGGGATACTATTTTCTATGTTCCTGGCTGAACTTTTTACTTTTACCTGGAAACAAAAGAGAATGAGAAAATAACCAGCTAAATTATTAGCATTTTGAAACACACCCTGCTCCCTCCATGCTTCTGGGCTCCAGGTCCTAATTTTATGAGCTCCCCTGGACACACATAAATTTCTGCTCATCTTTTGTCTTCCTTATGTTCTGGCCACTCAACCGGTCATGCCCGCTCCCACCCACTCGTTGGTATGGGCCACTGCCTGACATTTACCTGTACAGGAGCGCAGCACCCTGGCAACTTGAAAACTTGAAAATATTTTGCAAGCGAAGGAGAAAACATTTCTTGGATACCAAATTGTCTAAGCCCAGGGTGATTTCTTATGCTTCTCATGATATTTTTAAAAATCCTTCCCTCTTTCCTAGTTGTGGGTCTGTTTCTCTCTTCATGAAAAACTTCATAATCATTGTAATCAATTATTTGTGTCGAATCAAAACCTAAAAAGCCAGTTATTAACAAATAGCTCTACTTTGATCCTACTTGGGAATAACCTTTCTGTAAATTAAACCATTTGGAAGGAAATAAACATGAGCTGAAGAAATCTGAACTATCCCATAACTTGATGCAAATGAGCATCACAGTCTTTGAAGTCATGTGTGGCACTATGCTCATGCCTAACCCTCAACAGTACAATGTACTGTGCTTATATTTACAAGGTCCTTAGTTGCAAGTGTAATTCAAAGATTATTATTTATAGGAGATCTAAAAAATTCCTTGTGCTTCACCAGCAATGTCTCCTCAAAACCACTGATGTAGAATCCCTTAAAAGTTAACAAACACAGGCTAAATTGGACCAAGAGGAAATAGTTACCAATCTTAACAGGCTTAGAGGAAGAAAATAGCTTTTGAGGAATTAACGTGGTTTTTAAACCAGTAGCTATTTTAAGTCCAGAAAGATGGATCTTTCAGGTAGCCAAGCCCTGACTGAAAGGTAGGATTACCTTCACCTTGTCTTCTCTTTCTAAGCTCGTGCAGTTTAAAGGAGCTACTTCAGTGTCACTGAACCTGGCATAGTGGCAACAGCTCCCTTTCTGCTGATACTGCTGCACAGTCAGGAACTTCATTATCATATAAGACTCATCACCAGTGACATAAGTTACAAGACTTAAAAAGACATTTACGGTATCCAATTGCCCTTCTAGGTCAAGTAAAGTTTGGGCTTTGTTTTCTTTAGCAACCAGTTGTTAGGTAATGTTTCCTCAAAGCCACATCAAAACCAAAAATGTTCACACAGTTCAGGCAGCAGGAGACAAGGTACATGTACTTAGGGGGACAGCAAACTCATGCCAGAGATGAAATACAATAGCAGCAGAAGCCTGCCAGAGGCCGTTTCACATATGAATATACAAAGTGAGCCAACCTAGTCTCTCCTAAAATGAGTCACTGTAAGTACAATTAGCAAGCAGCAGCAAACTCTGCTTGGGTCTGGCTGTGATGAAGTTTAACTTTCTTCATAGCAGCCCACATAGTGCTACGATTTGGATTTGTGTGTTGATAACACACCAATACTTGGCTGAACATTGTTTGAACAGCATCAAGACTTCCTCTTTCTCTCATTCTGCTGTCCCAGCAAGGAGGCTGGGGCAAGCAAGAGGCTGGGAGGGGACACAGCCAAGACAGCTGACCCCAACTTACCCCCAACTGACCAAAGGGTTATCCCATACCATATAATGTCATGCTCAGCAATAACATCTGGGGTAGGGGAAGAAGAAAAAAAGGCTCTTTTTGCTTTTGAGGTGACCATTGCTCAGAAACTGGCTGGGCATTAGTCCTCTGGATAGAGGTGATGAGTGATTTCCTCTGCATCACTGTTTTTTGTCATTTTGTTGGGTTTCTTTTTTTTTTTCCTCTTTCTTTTACATGTTAAATTATCTTTATCTTGACCCATGAGGTTTCTCACTTTTGTTCTTCATATTGCCTCCCCAGTCCTATTGGGGATGGGGAAGTGAGTGAGCGAGCAGCTCTGCAGATGCTCAGCTGCTGTCCAGGGTCACCACATAGACTGACACTGAAATTTACAAAGTTAGGAAGTTTATAACTTTTAAAAGTAATTTATTTACTAAATGGCAAATGTTTCCTGTCATGAAAATGTACATTGTGTCAAAATCAGAGTCTAAACTAATGAAAGTGGGACTAGATGACTCAAAGGTCATTTGGTCCTTACAGGCCAATACTTAATTCTGGCGTGTATATTCTATGTAAGAATAAAGAATGAATGAAAATGTCTCTCCCCCCACTCTATTTTTGCTAAAGTAACAGCACACATACATCGCCAAGAATAGCACTGGTAATTGGAGAAGTGTTAAATGAAATCACTGGTATGCCGTCGGACACACTTTCTGCCTTTTTCTTGAGTAGAATACAAAACAACCTGTAAAGTTTCAGAATTCAGCATGTAAAAAGCTAATTCACTGAAGTCAGTTAACACTGTTTGTAGTGTTCTTACTCCTACTATAAATTAAAATGTACCATAATTGTTCTGCTGTATCATAATGGCCCACATCTGACCATATATTCCATTTGTTTAAGTTAGAACCAGCTAAGCTATAAAACAATAACTACATAGCTATTAGTATCTTAGCTTACATATTATCCATAACATTTACTATTAATAATAATAATGAATAGTCTGTCAATTCATGAAGGTGTAGTTAAGAGTAGTATTCCCACATTTCATTTAGATTGTGATATGCAACTTTAAAAAAAAATTCAGAATAAATGTTTTATTGCTATCCCAGTAAAGTTAGCAATATGTTCTCTAAAAAGATGGGGTATCTAATGGAAATGTTTTTACTGCTTAACAATATATTTTGTGGAATATCGCAACAGATTCACCAGTGCTGTAAAAAGTGCAAGAATGAGTCAAGGAACACAAATAGCAGTGCTACCCTGCCAAGTGAATGGATTTATGACCAGCCATCCAGAGCAGTTAATAACGGATTTAATCAAGAATATGAAGATATGTCACTAGTAAGAACTTTCAGTGATATTGGAAGGAAAATGATATGAAAAACAAGGGGCATGCAGTTTTAACTGAGACGTGACCATGTGTGATGTGTGCCACTGCTACCAAGATAGAAAAGAAACATATACACAAATCAATTCATTAACTAGGAATGCTTTTTGTTTAAGTTTTTTTAATCTGATCATGTGAAGATCAGAAGATGTGATCTTCTAAAGAAGATACCACTCCATGCAGCTACAAATGACATGAGCTTTAATGTATGTAACTATCATGAAAATACTGTAAGAGCTAAAGGTATTCAAACCTCTTTTCAATGCTAACAAATCTGACCATACATACTGGGTTTTTTCTACTTCAAACATAAGGACACAGTTGGAATTACTTTTTTTTCTACCCAGGGTAAGACAGCTTCTTTCTTTTACAAATGCAATTCTGTAATACAGTACCTGTCCGCTGTAATGACAGATTTAACGAGTTTGTCAGAGAAGAATTCCTCACATGCTCCCAATGGACTGTCTGACCTTATTTCTAACTCCTTACACATCCTCCATGCTTACAAATCCCTGTAACTTCTACTCATAGGTATTTAGCCAGCTCTGCCGCTCACATAATGCATATTGGGTACCTGCATCTCCCAATAGAATGAGAATACTTAGATGTGTTTGTAAAAGTTGTAACTTATATGTTTTCTAAACATTAATTACTGAAATAATCTTGACATATAGATATGCTACACAGATGTAAATTTATTGCTGTATGGCTTATCGTTACTGGTTATGCACCATATCTAAGCTTGTGATATAAAATACTTGGATTTTAAAAGTGTCTTTTAAACTTGTTTTAAATTGCTTAGAATACTTGTGGAATCTATGTAAATAACAATAGACATAAGCTGCATAGAAAGAACTTATCATAATTTGCATAATTAAGAACTTGAGGAAGTGCTGCCTTGATATAGTTATGTATCTGTGACTTAAAGGAAATTAATACTTTCACAAAATATTGAAATTGTTGAATTTTTTTTCTTAGTCAAATATTGCAAGCTGAATATCGTGTTTCAAATGTGCTTACCACTGCAAATATGTAACGTGAAAAAAAATGGTTCACATAATAAAGTGACAGAGGTTACAGTCTTATACATTAATTGTGCAGTAATTGTAAAAAGTAATTAAACTCTATTCACTTAAAACAGGACAGCAAGTCATATAGCTGACACTCAGAGCTGGACATTGAGAAGGGGATACACACTGCTAGCTAGATTAAACTTCAACTTCATCACCAGCCTTTTTTTTTCTAAAATATTTCCTTATTCTATCAGTAATGATGCCAAATAAAATAATTTTCATTTAAGAAATTTATCTGAGCATTTGTTTCCCTTTGGTGAAAGTGCTGGCCCATACACTTAGAAAAGGTGAAATGTGACTTTCAGAGGAAGAAACAGGCTGTGCTTGAGCACTTGGAGGGGAGGGGGGACAATCGTGAAGAAGCTTTTTTTTATTTTCATTTTTTGTTTGGACTATGGGAATTAAACAACAGTCTTCCCTCCTCTACCTGAACTGGGAACTGACTGCATCTGCAGTCATATGTATAGTCAGAGTCAGTAAATCAAACTCTAATTGTGGATGTAGATATGTAGCTCATTTCTTCTCCAGCAAAACTATCTCTTCAGAAGCACTTCAAATTTCCTATTTTAAGAACCTTTCAAAAATAAAATCCTCGTTGCATATAGTATATGTCTAACACTTCATTTCAAATTTAAAATTATAAATTGGGTTTAATATGAAGGAGTTAAATACAGGGAATGTTTATACATTTAACATGGAGGACAGAAATTCAGAGGAGAAAGAAATAGCCATTCTATCCTTTAAAGTACAAAAGTGAAGTCCATCTGAGCCAAAGAAACAGTTCTGTGAAGAGAAGAACTGAAGGCAGCAGTCACTGAACCAAAGTCACCTTCAAGTACAAGAAGCACAAAGAGGTCAATGCATTCAGTGAAACCTTCCAGCTCTGGCATTTTGGCAGAAATGACAAGAATTCATACCTAATCTAGCAGACATAACTAGAAGGTGCATTTAAAAAAGCATCTCATTCAGATAACTCATATACTTGAATGGGGTTGTTTTCTTTCCACTTTATAACACTGCCTCCACTTCAGATCAATGGCCCTTCAAATGAAGGTCAGCATGATTTCTGCACTTTTTCCACGTGCTTCTCAGAAACAGCTGAGCTATTTCCTACATAGCGTTTGTAAAGATGTTGGACATAAACTTCCACTCTGAAAGGTTAAATATTCAGAAAGTTCTGGGGGACTGAAAGCAAGTAATAGGTAATATGTTCCATCATCTAACGCCAACAGCACAAGGATAGCAAAAAGACATTGTTATGTTGCAGTCAGCAAGGTCATGGGGTTTTATGGCATCTTAGTACAGAATGAAACATCAGGAGCAAATTCAGAATGACTTTAGAACACAAACACTTCTTAATATTAGTCATGTGAAATACCACTTTTTTCTGTTTATACTTCTTTTTAAAAGTGCACTTTGTAGTGTTAAGAACATTAATATTTATATGAAATCCTGATCCTAGCAGTGCTGATCTTACACTAAGTCAAAGAATGACAGAATCATTGGTTAGAGGGGATCTCGGGAGATCACGTATTCTAACACCCATAACTCCATCAGGGTGAGAGAGAGCTAGTTGCACTGGACCATGTCCAGATGTCTTTTGAATACCTACAGGGAGGGAGACTCTACAATCTCTCTGGGCAACCTGTCGCAGGTGCTCAGTCACTCACAGTAAAGTGTTGGGTAGAAAGGATGGCTATTGAAGTTCATATAAAGAACTGATCTTGAAGGAATAAAGTACCAGTCTAGGCATCAGACATTCATAGATTGCCTACATCTGGATGATGAGCATTACTGCTTAGGTTAGTAGTCCCAGCCAATAACTATTTGTATTAGCCAATAAAATAAATGTTGCATGCTTATAGTGATCATTTCCAGTCTTCACACACAAAGGTGATCAAAGGTTTTAAGGTCAGAACAGAGTTGAGAGTCCTTTTAGGAAACCAAAAAGCTGTTAGAAAAGGTAGAATTACTCCTGAATATCCTAGACAGGGCACTGACATGTTCTGATAGAAACACATTGCACTTCTGAAAAATGGAAATTTATGAAATTCAAGAATGCAAGCATTAAATGAATGCAATATTCCAACCATTATACAATTTCCAGGCAGCAATGAGTTCAAAGATTATTTCATTTCAAGAACTGAAGTGATGCTCCTCAACAGGTCTATAAAGAGGTGAAGCTGTCCTGTTTGCCTCAGCATGTAAAGAGACTGAAGTTTTAACTGAAGACTTGGAGAAAACTGCCTTTTTAGAGGGCATGCCTATATCAAAAGCCTCTAGCTGCAGCATTTCCTTTTCAAACACCTTCAGCATGCTACATGCACATGTTCAAGGCCTCAAGAAGATAATAATGATTTCATTGCAATACCACAAGTGATAAAGCTACATTAGACTAGAAGGAACAGTGTAAGAAAAAAAAAAAAAGAAAAAACAACCACCACCAAAAAAAAAAAAAGCCACCAGAAAAAGCTACGGTTGGGTTGTTGCCTGGTCCAAGTATAACAGGGTAGGAAAGTAAAACTGTAGCTCAGGTTTCAATGCATTCAGTGCTCCCAGTTGGGAAGCTCCTGGACTGTGACTGCAACACAACTGTACTTCAGAACAGAACTACCAAGATCACTAGTTCATGAAAAATGCCACAGTAACCTCCTAGCAACAGAGCTCACCAAGAACATCTCTCTTCTGCTTTCCCTTCATCCTGCAAGTTTCCCAGTAAATATCAGGGTGGTTTCCAGAGTCTTACTCTCAACTTCACAGCACTCTCTAGGTCTGGCTTGAGTTTCCAAAAAAAAAAAAAAAATTTCAAATTTGCTGTGACTTTGTGGCATATGAAAAAAAAATGGTAGTAACGGATCTGATTAGATCAGAAACGGTATCTACATGCAGCTTACATTCTCAAACACAAGTCTATTCTTTGGGGAAATATGAAATCATTTGAGAAAAAAATTACTCCCTGACCAATCAATACCTATATCATGAAACAACAAAATATCATGTAGAGCATATCTCTGAAATACAACAGGATCTCAAACTAATTTACTAAAATAAGTAAAAATATTTCAACATAGAAGGATCTGTGCTGCATAAAGGACTCTTTACTATCTCTAGACCAAGAGGGAAAGCTATAGATGTGGTACAGAAATGAACTATTTTTAATAATCTTTTAGGATTTGTATGTCTTGTCTGTTAAAATATACTTCTGTATGGAATATTTAAATAAGAAAAAAATACCTTAGCATAAGCTGAACTAATATCAGAACAGATATTTAATATTGTGCTTTATCATAAGAATATGTACATCCTCAGGACAAAATATTACCTCATCCTGTCTCATCTTCTAGACTTGACTGTGTCTGTACTAATGATTTTCAAAAGCATTTGTGAAAAACCCAACAAAA
Source organism: Limosa lapponica baueri (assembly GCA_002844005.1). Lineage (NCBI taxonomy): Eukaryota > Metazoa > Chordata > Aves > Charadriiformes > Scolopacidae > Limosa > Limosa lapponica. The sequence goes on from KZ505692.1 coordinate 595,482, forward strand.
TAATGGTTTCCCAGACAACACAGCAGAGCCAGTAACGGTTCGGCAGAAATGGCACCTATTTTTTTTTATTATTTTAAGTATTGTTTGCAATTATCTTCATTGCAATCACTTATCAACAGCATTATTGTACAAAATAGGCATGCATTTTAGCAAGTTTCATTTCCTTCAGCCTTTTAATATATTAATAATGTATTTTTAAAAAGTTATACAGCCTATTTGTGTAGCAAGTCCATCAGAAGATGAAATTCTGACAAGTGCAGGTTCTGCTTTCAGCCACACAAGGACTACACCTAAACCACCTTGGACAGAACAACAGAATCTCTTTAAGAAGTATTCTTAAAATTAAAAATTAATATATTTCATTGTGGTATGTTTTGACAAAAGAGAACACTAACTGATTTTCAACTCCATTTGTTTAGGACTGTTTGAAAGAGAACTCCCTACCACCTTAGGCTTTTGCGAGAAATGTAAACAAGGTGGCTAGGATCCTATTTTAGCACAAGTGATTTATGATATTTTAATAGAGAATTCCAGTGATTTGTCAGCATAATTAGTCAGGAAAGATCCATACCAAACTGAAGAACTTGAAAAGCTAATATTCACTCCTTGAAGAATACAACTACTGTTATAGAAAACAAAATCTAATAGGCTCTGATCTTGTTAGATTTCTCACTGTTCCTCTTTCAAATAGAAAATATTTAACTAATAAAAATGTACAAGTTTAATTGCCCAGTAAGACAGTACATAGAAGAGATTTAAAACAGAAAAAGGGTTAGGCTAGAAACACAAGCAAGCCATATATATTCCAACTAGGAAAGCTGGGATGGGGTATGGATAGGATTAGTACTAATACCGATGAAGGTAGGTAAGAGACTATCAAAAAGGGATCAGATTTTTTCCCATGGAACAGACTGACCTAAGTAAAGGTACTTATTTGCCTTCCTACCCTGGAAGCAGCCTTCACAAATGCTCCTCAGTTATCTCTCATTTGTGCAGTGAACATGAATGTACGACCATGCTGCAAAACCAGAAACAACACTCCCCACATCCGTATGGTCTCCTCTGTTCTAGATCAATTTTGGCAAAAAAAACATTGCTATTTTATCAGATACAGGAACTGCACTTGAAACTAGAGATTTTAAAATGAAAGTTCTGTTCAGGCTCAAACATTCAAGTCAGTAAATACAGACCTAAACACAAAACTAAATTAGGAGGCTTTGAAGTTTACAAAGAAATCATGACCAATTCACACAATTATGGAGGCTAAACCAGAAAGCAAGTAGACTCACCTTTAATAAGGTTATGTCTCTATTGTAAAAATGCTACTTTGCTTGAAAACCTAGGTTTTCTTTGAACTTTACACCTGATATTTTCAAGGTGATTAGTGGAAGGATTGGGGGAAGGAGGAAATAAAACGTGTAGTAGTCACAACACCTGAATGCTTATAAGCAGCCTTGGCTTCTTACATGAAACAGACTGTGACTACCTTCCCTATTTACCTTTTGCAAATATTTCCCAAATATGCTGATTGATCCAGAAATACCCCTTTTTACAGGCAAGATATCATTTTTCACACAAACAAAATGGATTTAAACATAGTTGACTGAAAATAATGCGTTTCCGAATGTGCTTTACTATGCTTCAATAGGACCAACTGAACAACGTAGACTAGGGTTGCATCCTTCTACTCTGAGTAGGTCATACACAATCAAAAAACATTTATAAAATGGTGGTAACTGAAAAAATCTCTGAGTCTTGCTGTTCAAACAGCAGTATCCACTCTGAACACTAGTGTTAGGACTGAACAGATTTCTTCAACTTTTATGCCCCAACACAAAAAAAACCCCAAAAATGCCATTTTATCACAGTGAATACTTCTACATCTTATCAAATCATTAATATGATTTTATTCCTCCTGAAAAATCTTGTGTCATCTTATAAAACTATGAAAGACAATTTCTGAAGCACTCAACATCACCTGTTCCTCTTCGGGCTTGTGTGTGTTCCTGTGGTTGTCATTAATACGTGTGCTGAAAGAAGTCAGATTTTTATGGATTAAAGAACATAGAAAACTGTGACAGTGTTGATGTTCAAAAGTGACATGCGTCATTAGTAAATGAACTTTGCATTTAATAACCTTCTCATTTAAAACTCTTAAAAACCTGCATCCAGATAAACAATTTCTTAATGGCATTATCTACTATTTCTATTCATGCTGAAAGTTCGTATCCCCATACAAATGAGTATGCAAGTGAACCAGACACAGGTGTCTTGGTAGCACAAAAATAATTTATTTTGATTTTACATGCAAAAATGCTGTCCTACAGATCTGGAAATTTTGCAAGCTATCCCGTTTTCACTCTATACAGAACTTCACGCATCTAGAAAGAGTTACTGTTCTAAAATGAAAGATCTTTCCATACGCTTTTTTAAAAAAATATTCATATTTCTTTCATTATCAAAACCAGTAATAAAAAAATTCAGTCCCACATGACTCCTAATCTGCTGCAATTTGATGAGTATGTGCTGAAGAGGCTTTCACGCAGCTATAGCATTTGGGTTTTTTTTTTCAAAACATCTTATTTCTTACCTCCCCAGACTTTCTGTTGGTTTTTTTTTTGAATGCTATAATTTCATACGTTTAATTCAATCTCTAATTTATTTATTTTTTTCATATTAAGAAATCAACATAAGAATACACTTAATAAACAAACACTGTTTGCGTTTAAATAAACAGTTGTGGCTTTTAGGACTTCGGCATTAAGACTGAAAATCCTGAACTTCCACTTCAGGTAGTGAATGTAAGATGAACAGTAAAAGAATGAAATACTTGAGTCCGAGTTCATTATCTGCTGACTTAACTTCAACTTCTCTCCAACAGACTGGGGTTTTTTTGCAATCAGGTTGTCATAGCATTCTGAGAAATTTATAAATGAGCTCTTGACAAGAGATTCAAGAAAATATATTTATTCAATTTTAGCAGAGTAAGAAAACATAATAAATATAACGATTTTTTACATCCTTCTTTACATGATATTTTTACATTTAAACCACATCTCTGTTACAAATTTCAATTAATATTTCAAATTTTAGAAGACTACATTCACTGAAAAATGCAAGAGCTTTTAATGTTAAAAAAAACACATATCAGAATAAAAGAGTGCAAATTAGTTTTATTTATTGTGGCTAATGCTAAGTGTTGAAGTCATCAGAACACTGCAATATATGTATTAGATCAGCAATATTGCAAGCTTCCAAATTGCACACACAACTATTACATAAAGTGAACAATATAGATTGTAATATTTCATGGTACAATCTCGATTTGTCTCTCAGATAACATCAAAAAAGGACTTTCCTAAATTTCTCCAATCATGACAACACAAACTCTTTCTAAATCCCACACTCAAGTCCTCAGCTGAAGCAAAATGGACCCAGGCTGGAATCTCCTCAAAACAAGACAGCTACCAAGTAAGTTCAAATTCCATTCTGACATGTTTATACCAGTCTTCGGAGTGCAAGTCATACTTTCTTGGCAGAAGTAGCTGCAATTCCATTGGGATTTTTATTTCCATAAAGTGGAATTGGAACAGCCACCCTTTCAATTCTGTAGGATATCTGTAGCTGTGTTTTGACAGCCATGAGGTTTTGTTAGTCTTCTAAGTACCATCTATTCAAACCAGTTTTCTTTCAGTAAAAAATGTACAGTATCATCAAATCCATTTTGGTACAATGATTCCATTTTCGCCTGATTTGGTGGGAACAAAGCTTGATTAAGTCTTACCAGGTTGGCTAGAGACAGCTGCAACAGAGTGAGAAGTTATAAATTAGTTTATTAAAGCAACTTATCTAGACTTGAGTCTGGTGCTATCTTTTCTGTCATCTGTTTCCTGTGCCATATGTAAAAACAAAAGACCAGCATGGCTATGTCTACACTAGTAGATTAACCATGCCCAGGTACACTGCTGAGCGCCAAGACAAACTGGCACAAACAGTTTGCAGATGCACTACTAAACTCACAGCCTCCAAGATAGACTGTCTGCCTGTAAAATTGCCCAAAGTTTCTGAAACATTTTAGCTTCAGAAACAGTCCCAGAACTGTCTGGCAGAGTGGCAGCTGGCACATGCTACACTTGTGCAAGGAAATATTTTGACAGCTTACTAGTGCAAACAACCATGTTCTTGGGAACATTCCCAGGCAATGTTTAACATATGAATATAGATGTAGTTTGTATTACCAACAAACTAAGAACTACTTAGCATCTCAATTGGTCACTCTGATGGTGTAAAAAGATTTCAGAACTTTGTTCTTGAATAAAGACATTATAATTTTATTTATTAAATTGCTTACAACAAAATTAAAGTTCTGAATACTTCATTTATATGATTAATTTAATACTTTAGCCACATACTCTATCACACAAAATTTTGAAAAGCAGTATCAAAATCATCTTCATTACCTAAAGTAAGCAATTATTTGAATTCTGACATTAATAGATGGAGGAGGTTCAGACACAGAAAATTGCTCACATTCCAATCCAGATAAATGAAGTTACACAAATTTCATTTTATGCAGATTACAATATCGCTGAAAAAAAAAATATTCTTAGTTTACACTTCTGCAGCTGTAAAAGCTAAGGGTGCTTCAAATGGAGTAATTTAAAATGTTCCCTGAGATTCTGCACAAGTCTGTGCTTGCAGAAGTCTACAAGCAACTTAACTCTGCAATGAAGTTTCTATCTCTAATCTAATCACCAGCTCATTTTTCCTTCTTTAGATGCACTAGATATTAGATACAAATCACAACCAAAAAATATATAGTAAGCAATTGCATATATTTTCAATACATGTGAAATCAATAATCTTATGCTTTATGGTCATTTACCAAGTACTATCATGCTTAAAATCTCTCTGAGAAATATTATAAAGATTCAGAAATTAGTTCAATTTAGGATGATGTTGTAAAATATATTTTAAAAAATAGTACCAATTATTGCTGAGCTTTATTTCTTCTTTCTAATCGAGTTTTTTTGACAGCTAGGTCTACTGCTATTCAATATTTTCTGTCATCATGTCAAATGAAGCTTGCAAAGATAGAAATGTCAACAATGAAAAGGAAACCATAAAAATCATCTTAGTCTATACTTCAACATACAGAACTATTTCTGAAACATATAACAAAATAACTTCTGGAAAAATGTCGTGGTCTCACATGTTCAAAATCTTAACAACAGCTCTCTTGAGCAATGAAGTGACAAGTTAGTTTCCCCTCTCTTGAGGTATTCTATAGAAGTCTTCCCCCCACAAACACTCTGCCTAGCTAAAGACAGATGATACTTAAAGCAAGCCTAGATTATTTACATTTAATAGGCTGTAAGAATTTGCTAAATTTTGCACTAGATTAATGCTTCTCAACCTTTGTGACAAAAATTTATCCTACATTTTCCTTCCCTTGTGTTTAAGAAAAAAATCTACACTCCATTTGCAAAACAGAAAATGCTGAAACATTACTAAAGTTGATACATAAGCAGAATATAAACACTTAAAAATAAGCATAACCTTAACTACTCAACTACCTCTTCTTCTTCTGAAGTTACTTAATAAAAAAGCAACTCACCATTATATCATGTTTTGCAAATTTAACATAAAGATCCACACGTCCTTTATCTCGTGGACAGATGTCTAATCGACCGCTGAAAGGAGAAATCGTCACAGTTCTTCCAACTGGCAAGATAGGAAGGCCATTGGTAAGGCCACCATCAACCCACTTCTATTGGAAAATAAAAATATTTTCAAAGTAACCTTAGTACAGTACGTTCCTACCTGAATACTTCATCCTCCCTGTCCCTGCCTTCTCCACCCCACCCTCAAGAAAACTTACAAGTTTCCTTCACAGGAAATCACGCATAGGCTTGAGTCTGAGGCATAAAAATCAAGGAACGGACAATGTATAGCCAGAGTGTTTAATTAATGAGTGTTTGGCATAATATATAAATACGTGTGCAATATATTTATCAAGCTACTGATAAGGCTTGTTAGTTGATCTAATAACAAAATGCCCCAAACAAAATCTCACTGAAGTTTACACACATCTACAGCCAAATTAATGATTCTACACTTCCTTTATTGTCAAGGGAGAGAAAACACTTTTAGCACATGATTCACACCTTATCCTGAAGTAGGCATTTATATTGGATTTGAGTTGTACTGAAATAGTGCTTTCTTCTTTTCTTGTCCACTAATTATAAAGGAAACATTCATTAACTATGTAAGAAGTAGACTACTACAGACACCTAAAGCTAGGGAAGTTGAAGTGCTGTAAGAGATAATATTATAAGATTCACCTCAGTGTTTCTTAAGGGTTAGACCTCCCCAAAGACAAACTTAATAATTCAGGATACTAGCTTTAAGTTTCATTAACACAGAACACTACAAACAAATGAAAAACTGTACTAGTACTCTTTAGCACCAATCAGACAGAAGATTGCTTTTCTGCTGCAGGTGATACTGTATGTGACCTCTGTGAAATGGCAAACTAATGTAAGTTTTCCCACAAAAGTACTGAAAATGCCACAGGAATTTTCAGTAGTCATAAAATTAAAAAAAAAAACTCCCACAAAAAAATATACTATTAGGAAGTTGTTTATGATATCTAAATTAAAATTGTCGTCAAACTGTTAGCAAGACACTGGCTTTCAATGTAGTGACTGCCATACAGGCATACAGGAAGCATTATCTCAGGTTACAGTGTTTAGTCTTTAGAAGCCCCTGAGGTTCTCTGATGTCCGTCAGTTGGTTGTATAGATCCCTCTCAGCTGTGTTCTTTATTCTTGCTTAGAGCAAACTCCCTCTTAATTCTATAAGTATTGATTTCTCCCAGTGCCACATTTGAGTACATGCAATCAAAATATTTTGTTGTCACTTGTCCCTCCTTCTACTGTCAACTCTGCATCTGGCGATACATGGATTTACTCTTTTACACAAGGATATATATGGCAAGCACCATTTGAAGGAAGGGAACGGGGGAGGTTTGCTTTGTCCCTCCACCCAGCCCTTTTCGTAATTTTCTCAGATGAAATTTGGTATTTCACACTTCTTCTATGCTCATGAAATATAAGCTACAAATATTCCTATTCAATAGCCTCCATGACCCTTCTCACTCTATTATTTCGTAACATGCTTTAGAGATTGACTCAACATTAGCTCCTGATGTTAGTACCCACAATCTACCATTGAATTCCTTCACTTTCTACAAAAAACATATTTCTCAATGCTTAGGATTCAAATTGTATTAACTTAGAAAAAGAGGCAAAAAAAAAAATCCAAAACCATTTAAAGCTATTTTTCAGACTTCTCAAACCATTGCAGTGATACCTGTGAGTAAAGCTGCAACATACCTTAACATTTCTAACACCAAGGCTTTTTGTGTGTGTGTGTCCATAAATAGTCATTTATTATTGATTTATATGCAATGTTCCTTGGAGTACTAAGTGGCTTTTTGTTGCAAATCCTACAATGACAAGAACAGTGGAGTTCCTCATGTCAAGTCAAAGACACTAACAGATGACATTATTAATGTCTTTCACAAGTCTAGCATAGTGAATTTACCACTAAAAAGTTCTCTCACTTCTAAAAATTCTGATTATTTAGGTTTCCCCCATCTCCTCTTACATAACTTGAATATTTTTTTGAAAATCAAAACATTTACCAAGAAAAGGGCGATATTTTTTATTAAGCACTATTTTTAGAAGATTCTCTTATTCCTGGCTGACATGTCCTCTGTCATTTTATTTTCTTTCAAGCATTTAAGAGAAACTGCTTCTCAGTCAAAAATATTTTGGCTCCACAGTCCCTCATGTTACAAAGTTAAAATAAAACATTGATATGTTGCAAATAAAGACATGAGATGCCCCAGATTCTTTTAATTCCATTAACCAATTCTTCAAAAATGCTTCTTAGCTGATGAGGCAAATTCCTGGTAACTTCTGAATTAGTTTCTTCTTTGTAAGTACAATGCAAAGACAGATAAAGTTCTGAAATAATGTGCAATGAAAACCAAACCAGACAATGAAACTGAGGATGCAGAACATTTACCACTAAATGTTTTCTACAAAGCTGTTCTCTAAGAACTAGTGACACAAATTACAGCCTCATCATCAGATACAGTCAACCCAATCACCTGCAGATCTTTATCTGTCTTAAAGATTAACCTTGCCAGAGATTCATAGGACACCAAACTAACTCAGAGAAAGGGTAATTTCCCATGGAGCAAGTTTACCCTGCTGTTACTGGGAGACTAATCCAAGTGCACCTTAAATACACAACCTAGGTAAAAAGTTTCTTGAGGCCTTTATAAATTCTTAGATGTTATTTTACAATTCCTTTTCCTTCAGATTATTTTTAAGCTCATCAAACCAGAAGAAAACACACTATGAACAGATTGATATTATATCTATGTTACCATGAAATTTAGCTTTTTCAGCCCAAAAGTCTACCCTCCAATCATGCATACTACAGGTATGTTAGCTAATTCCAGTGGGACTCAATGCTTCCCACAAAGCATTCATCCTAAAAAGAAAAGCAAAGTGCAATGCTGAGAGCAGTTTACCGTGGGGTTCACTCTCTATAGGCAGTATGGACACGCTAGCAACAGGTTTGGCTATTTTCTGATACGGTTCCAGCAAAACTGCATCATCCTCCCTTATGCAACACAACTTTAGATAAGATACTTAAATACATTTCAAAAAAACTCCCAGATGATCTGGTGATGTATATGCAGGTGATGTCTGCCCAGAGAAGACCCAGACCAACTGTCCTGAAGCACACTGGTAAGGCCAGTAGACTTGAGCAGCTAGCAGGGAGTAAGCTCTATTTCATACTGCCATGGGCCATATGGCCTAAGGAATTTACTCCCTGAAGCTAGTATAAATGCACACAGACAGAACTCTGGTCTGTTACAGTAAAGTTTTCATGAAACTTGGAATATGATGCTAATATGATAGGTGACCTCACAGAGGCAAATCATTATCCATTCTGTCTTACTGTCTTCAGCGCTTACCGTGCCTGGATCATGAGGTTACATGCCATGTATCCAGCTCTACACTGCATGCTTTAGGGCCCCGATTACCCTCTCACATATCCTCGTTACCTGTTAATTCAAGCCATGGAAATACTATTGCAATAGAGATCCTATGGTTTTTGCTCTCATCAGTATTCTGGACTACAGAATAGAAGTCACATTCATTTACAGGCAACAGTTTTCTCAAAATAAAAAAAAAAGAATCAATTTCCCCATACCACAAATGCACTGTTTTACAGAGTATGAGAAAAGCCAGTGCAGACTTGCAGAACAAATCATTCCAACAAATAATAATAAATGAAAGCAACCTTCTCAGAAACTGCATTTTCTGAATTTCATTTAAGAAGAGTAGTGAGAAGCTTTGGGAATGACAACAAGGTTTCAAGTAACAGAAGAACCAGTTTCCATGAAGCATTCCTTGATTTCATTACTGAATGCACAAAATAAAGTTGGGCAGGAACAAGAACTGTCCACTAAGAAGAGGCTGCAGGTGTTTCAATAAATACTACAGTACCCAGTCAAATCATAATAGCTGTGTTCATCCAGAAAAATGGGTTTTAAATAAGTTTAGGACAAAACTTTGAGCCAACTTTTCAATCTCTTAGTTGAAAGAACACCACAAGAAAAATTTAACAATGACACTTCTTTCCCTTTAACTATTGCCAGAATTAACCTAAAACATGCATGTATGTCCCTTGAACTGTGTAAGCAACATACAAAGACTCGAATCAACAAAATTTCCAGACCCTGGGAAGCTCCAAGCAGTCTCTACTAAATTCAAGAAGTCAGGCAATACTGATTTAAAACCTTCAAACATTTTAGCTGATATGTATTGCTATATACATAATTGTAAAGCTGAGAAGCTTTCTGACAAACTCCAGCTCCCTCTTGCTAGAGACAAACACATATAGTTTTGTGTGGGTTTTTCTGGCAGGGTGGCTGTGAGGATTATAGATTTCTAAAGGCATCATTTGAATGTGTATGAGGAAATAAAGGAAAGAGTATTATGTAGCACTTCTCAGAAAGAAATAAGTACCTGTTTTCATGCTTCTAGTAATTATAGAGTAAACAGTCAAAAATATTCTTAATTTATTTATGTAAGAAAGACAAAACCCTTCTTGAAGCTAAACCAAGCACAGGCAGTTGTGAAAAGGTTTTCTTTCTAGCAATGTACACCTCTCAAAACTTTGTAGTAGTACTATAGTGGAAAAAAATGTTTATTCTTTAATGCTTGTCCAGAGGTAAGAGATTTGGAGGTACCTGGTAAGCATGTAATTCTGTACAGAACATGAGAACAACACATACATAAACACACACATGTACTCCAGCAGTGTCCAATCTGCCAAGGTCTCCTTTATTCCTTCCATAAAACAGAAAAGCAGAAGGGTGGCCCTTTAAATTGCAAAAAACATTTTAGAGTTGGTAACACACCTTATCATGAGAAGTATTTTTACTAAGAGAACTTTCTTCTCATGGTAAGTGTCAGACATTATCTTTGCAAAACAGCTTCATGCTACAGAGATCATTTCAGTCTCAGCATCCACAATTTTTGAAACAATGCATGAATGAGCTCATGTCATCTTTCACAGTGTTGATCTACAGTATCAACAGAAACAGTAATTATTCTACAAAATATAGTACTGCAGTTGCCTTCCCTTAAGATCAAATAATTACATCATAAATGAAGAATGCTTTTACACACACATAAAAAAAAGTTGGAGGTTAAAATTAATGAAAAATTACCTCTCCTTTATATTCCACTGGCTTAATTCCTGCATATACTGGTACAAAACTACTTGCTAGCAGGACCTATAGAAAAGAAAGCAGAAAGAATAGAGAATAAAATTGAATTGAAGGTAACAAAGTAATTCTGAACCAATATATATTTTCATAAATATTTATCTATATTAAATAAAATAGCAGTAATCAGTCAATACATTAGTTTTACATAGAACCATTGTTGTCTCGAAATGTCCTCTTGTGGTATGTCAAAATGTGAATAAAACTATTCAATAGGGTTTGTTTTTTTTATTACTTGACAGTGACAACTCCCAAAACAAAATACCACAAATTAACTCACTGATTAATGTGATTCCACCTCTGTGGCCCCCAACTTAAGAAGGAAATGGACCTGTTGGAGCAGGTCCAGAGGAATGCCACGAAGATGATGAGATAGCTGGAGCACCTCTCCTATGAAGACAGGCTGAGAGAGTTGGGATTGTTCAGCCTGGAAAAGAGAAGGCTCCAGGGAGATCTTATAGCAGCCTTTCAGTACCCAACGGAGGCCTACAGAAAAGGTGGAGCAAGACTCTTTATCATGGAGCGGAGCAATAGGACAAGAGGTAATGGTTTTAAACTGAAAGGGGAGATTTAGATTAGATTTTAGGAAAAAAATTTTCACTATGCTGGTGGTGAGACACTGGGACAGGTTGCCCAGAGAAGTTGTGGATGTACCCTCCCTGGAGGTGTTCAAGGCCAGGCTGGATGGGGCTTTGAGCAACCTGGTCTAGTGGGAGGTGTCCCTGCCCACGGCAGGGGGTTGAAACTAGGTGGTCTTTAAGGTCTCTTCCAACTCTAACCATTCTATGATTCAAAAATATATGAACTTAGTTTTACACAGTGTGAAGTAAATCTATGATTTTGCAGAAAAAATGCAATCTAGAGTATTGTCAAAGAAGCAGTTGACCCAATCATTCTGCTGGAATATTTATATAGTGTTTACTCTTCTAATTAATCAGATTTTTTTAAGAATTCAAAACTCCCGAAATACTATGAACAACCTGAAAATTCACATATGTATATCTTTATCAGTATGGATATTTTGCATTTAATACATTCAACTATTAACAAATAACTATTTGCCCTATTATAAGCCTACATTGCTGTCTACAGCAGTTCTAGTTTTTTTAATTTTTTTTTTTTTTTTTAGACCAGAACACCTATTTGGTCATGAATAGATGTGCACACACACATACATTTCTATCCACTCATAGCAATATCTATGAGAACGTGTATGTATCTCTATACCTACATATCCACCTACAACATACAACTAGTATACAGCATCTCAAAAAGTAGGGGTAGATGTGTGGATAAAAGGCAGTATGTCAGAAATTTTCGCATAGCTAAATGTGGTGAATATGCATGTGCTTGCATAGTGGCATGAGAGGCAAATCTGGGGAACAGAAGCAGGTTGCAGACCAGAATATCTACTATGTGAAAGGTGATCAGGTGCAAAAAAAACCCCATAATCCATGGAGATTATGGAAGAAAATGTCTTTTTTTTTTTCTAGAACTGTATTTATTTTTACAACAAATTAAGCTACTGTCAGTATTAAGCACCCCTCCTCCCCTAACAAGTTTTAATTAAGGCTCTATATGAAGGCTTTAAGTTTCACTTCAAGAATGCTTTTCTTGCCTATTTCTCTTCCCACTGATTTAAAGCACCAGAGCTTTGTTCGAGCCTAGATAAAAAGACTTTCTCTTCTTATTTCCTAAATGTGAAATTGTAGCTATTTCTCTACCAGCCAGGTCTTTCCCTCACAAAAGGGTAAGATAAGGTCTCTCTTGAACCCCCTCCTCTCCAGATTTTCAAAAGTGACATCCTACGGGGTTCCCAAGTTCTCCTCTCCATCTCAGTAACTCTGGCCCTTCTAAACTAAGCAAAATTGGGACAAAAGGTTTAGTGAAGGAAAAGAGTCGAAACCAGGTGACCCTTGAAAAGTGTGAATCCTTTTCAAGACAACTGCAGAAAGCACTTGGCCCTCCTTATGAAGTCACTTAGACCTCAAGAGTTAGGCTAGGAAGGATAAGTTTAAAGAACTAACACTGTCAGTATTTTCCTAATACCTAACAGACCACTACAGACTCCTATTTCAGTCCTCCAAGTTTTCCAAACTAAATAGAATCATAGAATGGTTTAGGTTGTAAGGGACTTTAAAAGTTCATCTAAATAAAACAGTGTTCTGTTCTCTGCTCCCTCACAAACATACAAATTATGCCTTTCTTCCCCCTCACCTCCAGTTTAAGAACTGCAAGTATAGAAATGCTGGTACATGATGATTGTCTTCACATATGTAAAGACTATTTCCAAAGCAGGAGACTATTAACTGCTTTTCCATGTCCACTGGGAATAGTAAAAGAAAGTAAGAACTTAGAATTATAGCAACACATATTCAGTTTAGCCATGATGAAAAACTTCGGAACCATAAGGGTTGTTAAGCACTGAAACCAACTGCATGTGGAAGTTGAAAGATTTCTGGCAGAGGGTACAGAAGTTTTGCTGCTATAAAATACTGCCTGCCCAGCAGTACCTTTATCCAGACCTTGGATATAGTAAATCATGTCTAGGAGAAGCGCAAGATGCTTATATAACCTAAGAAGCTCTACCTTCCATGCTACTGGGGCAGCCACCAACATTCAGACTGCTGTATAAATGATACATGCATAACTGAAGGCATGCACAAAAGCATGTATTATGAGATGCACTGAAAGAACAGACAATATGAACATACTCTGATGTGCAATTATTACTGTGAATTATTACTGTTATTCCAACCCATTCCACTGCTAGCATATGGAAAAAAACAATAGAACAGAAATGGTTAAGTCAATTAAAGAATTACCGAAATACTAATAAAATATATGTATTTCCAAGGTTGTCTTGAAGCTTCTAAAGGTCTTCCGGTTAGAAGATGTCACTGGAAAAACCATAAACCTACAGAATAATAATCTCCATGCTTGTCTCTGGTGGTTCATAGAATCATAGAATGTGTTGGGTTGGAAGGGACGTTTAAAGGTCTTCTAGTCCAACAACCCTGCAGTAAGCAGGGACATCTTTAACTAGATCAGATTGCTCAGAACCTCATCAAGCCTGACCTTGAATGTCTCCAGGAATGGGGACATTCACCACCTCTCTGGGCAATCTGTTCCAGTATCTCACAACCCTCATTGTAAAGATTTCTTCCTAATGTCTAACCTACACCTACCCCACTCTAGTTTAAAACCATTGCCCCTTGTCCTATCGCTACATGCCCTTGCAAACAGTCCCTCCCCAGCTTTCTTGTCGGCCCCCTTCAGGTACTGGAAGGCTGCTACAAGGTCTCCCCAGAGTCTTCTCTTCTCCATGCCGAACAACCCCAACTCTCTTCAGCCCATCTTCATAGGAGAGGTGCTCCAGCCCTCTGATTACCCTCGTGGCCCTCCTCTGGACCCGCTCCAACAGGTCCATGACCTTCTTGTGCTGAGGGCTCCAGAGCTGGACTCAGTACTCCAGGTGGGGTCTCACAAGAGCAGAGGGAGAGAATCACCTCCCTCGATCTGCTAGCCACACTTCTTTTCATGCAACCGAGGATGCAATTGGCTTTCTGGGCTGCGAGTGTGCATTGTGGGCTTGTGTCCAGCTTGATTATGGTTAGCATAGCTAGAAATAACATTGCATAATCTGAGATAATCATGCAAAAAGTTTAAGTCCTACAAATTTTGAGAACTGATTGACCATGTAGAATATAATGGTTCAAGATTTTTAAAAATGACACTTTAAAGGTAATCTTCCAATGCATACTTTGAGATTTTGTTAACAAGTAGATTTTTTTTCTTTAAGTGTTAATTAAAAGGAGTCTCTTACTTACTGTAAGCATCCACAAGGACAGAGAAAGAAGAAAATCCTTCTTATTCTATTTCCTCCTTTATTTTGCTGTATCTTATAATGTCCTTCACTAAGATATATTCAACTACTAGAAAGAACATTTGCTTTCCATGCATCTGAATTCATCCTACTATTTCACATCAGCTTATGTATAAAGTCCTAATTCAAATTTAAAAAGTGGCATTCAAAAGAAAATAGATGGGCAGTAAAAGATAAGTTTTCCAAAGACAGTTAAAACACAGTTTATATCTGGTACTTAAAATTACATTATATCTTTTCCCCACAAGGACTTGTAAAAGGGCTGGATTAGTTTTTTTTAAGACAGGAACTTTCTTTTCTTACTTTCTCTTGTGATGAAACATAATATAAATGGTATCAATTACAGAAGAGATGCAAAAAGACTCTGCAAATTGTTACAAAATTTGGAGATGCTCTATTTTATTCCCATATACTGTAACCATTAGTTACCCTGTTACTTTTTAAACATACTTTGCCTACAAGGTAGTACTTTAAAAAAAAAAAAAGATTAAAGAAACACACACAAAAATAAATTTTAGCAAACCTTGTGAAACTGTAGGATCAAATTCTATTTCTATTATTTATGTCACGGTTGTATCACCACTGATACTATACATGATTACTTGAGTAAAACTGTGATTTATTGTACAGCTAATAATATACTCCTAAACCTTAAAGAAACTCAAGTATTTTTATTTAAAACAGCAATATTCAACTTTATTACCTTAATGAGGTCCTCCCTGGAGGCAAAACTTGAAACCAAGTGATTTTCCCCATTTTTGGTGTTAGTGACTGACACATAGAGCCGATTCTCAGCTATCTCATGAACATTAGAAGGAAGAATAGACTCTATGCCTTCCCTAGAGCAAAGAAAATACTAAACATTATTCACCATCATTATTTAAAAACTTTGCAAATAAGTTAGTGGTGAAATAGTGCTGAGCTCCCCACAGCACAGAAAAAATATGCACATTCTCCATTCTCACTTAGAGCACTTCACACAAAAGTGATCTTATAGATGCATTAAGATAGGTACCTAAGTGTTTTCATAAAATCATAACCAGGCGTTACAGCACCGAAGTCCAATTTTCTAACTTCCTCTGCAAATCCATAGGCAAACTCCTTAGATTTCTGCAAATTAAAATATTCCCCATTAAGGATGTTTCAGCTATGGCAAGTATGTTCAACTGTGGTATCTAAAACTTACTAGCATCTAAAGCTTTAATCAAGACAGGGCTATAAGATCAGACTAAAATATTTTCCCATTATGTACTGGGTTTCTAACAAAATATGCATAACAAAATGCTGATTTTTTTATAAGAACTAATTTTTTAGAAAACAAAATCCATAATTAAAAAAGATAATACATTAATAATAATAAATCCTCACAAGAATACCACTTTAACAATCAAGGAAAGCTAAAGGTTTTTTTTCTATGTATAACCACTGCTAAATAATCAGTTCTCTGAACCATGTCATTACAAGAACAATCATTTATATTTAAAGTGTAAAGCCACCTTTTATTTTAAAGACTACTTTGGTACTAAAACCAGACATAAGTACCTTAAGATATCTATCAGCATTAAAAACCCCTACAATTATTACAATTTCTTTTTACTAATGCAAAAATCATGCTACTAACAAATACATATACTTAATGAATAAAATACTATGGAAGTATTTCCTTAATGGAATGCTATGGTGGAAGACAAAGAAAGGAAAGTCAACTGCAGAACACCAGGCAACAGATTCCACTGTACAGAGAACCTCTTTTGTGCAAGATAAAATGTGTAGGGTTAACAACTGCAGAAAAATACCTTGAAACATGACCCATAAGAACTCCAAGAGTAGAGTAAAGCAATAGGTAGTATTTATTTTTTAGCAAAAAGATTCTGAAACAATGAATTAGGATTCTGAATCCTTCAAATGCACTATTCACTAAGTGTATACCCTTTTTTATCCTTTCATGCAGACTTCTCTAATGATTTTAGGGACTTGGGGAAAAAATAAATTGAATCGTATGCAACTTTCTGAAATTGGTACTCAAAAATACATTATATCCATATCGACCTAGTCACTACATTTACTGAATAAGAGATCTGTCTATAGGTAGTTTGGGGTTCCTGGCTTATTAGCTTCCTGCATGAAGAATAAGTACGTGGTTAGTAACAAAACATGACTAATGTGATATGTGATACCTCTCATTTTTCCATTTAAGCAATATAACAGAATGACTAAAAAGTAAAAAAATAATAAAAATTAAAAAGACTAAAAAGTTCATGAAACATTCTTCAGTTTGTATTAAAATTAGGTATTTTCAAGGGAAAAACCATGAGACTCAATGTAATATAGGGTTAGTTTCTACAATCGTAAGAAATAAAAACTCTTGTAATGTTTTTACTAAGAAAGACTTCTGTAAGTTGGACCAGGCTAGGAAACAAACGTTCATACCCAGAACCTAGTATATGCAGCAAAATTTCATTGGGCTAAGAAAAGGCTATCTGCTGTGCCCAACCTAGAGGAAATTAAAGTTAAAGGTATGCATTATACCAGGCAAAATGAAAACTGAACTATTAGTCAGAGGCTACAGAAAAGGAGTAACACCTGAACAGAATACAAGTAAGGTTCTCTTCACAACACAGTGGAACTTTCTAATACCAAATCGTATAAAGAATGCACCTGGGGGTGGTGGGTGGAAAAAGGCCAGGGAAGAACTTACTGCTGAAAGCAACAGAAGTATAGCTAACTGAAAGCTAAGTTCACATCACAGCAGAAACAAACAAACACACAGAAAGATCAGTGGCAAAGCGTGGTATTGGCCTGGACTAGTGTTTGGATCAAACGCAGTGAAAGTTCTAACAGGTGAGGCCCAGAGAAAGTTACCTGATGCTCACTGGACTGAAACCTAAGTGTAATTAGAAGAAAAATCTAGCAGCCTTTCCCCCCTCACAATAATGCTGTTTATTATAATTAAAAATATTATAGAAATAGTAACATTTTGGCAAGGCCTAGTCCTCTACATATATTAAAGCAAGTGACTACAGGCATTTCAGGAGGGCAAACTAGCCTTAACTTAAGGGGAAAAACAAAGAAAAAAAGCCAATGCTTTCCCACAGAACCTGCAACAAAGTAGTCATTGAATATCACTTTGCTGTCTCTACATGACACCATCTCAATGGTGAGAAAATGGTAGCATCTCTGGAGAAAAAAACCCTCAAATACACATGTATGCAGCATGTCAGAACAGAATGCTGTGAGGGTTAATCCTCCCTGGCACACAGTGGGGCTACTGCTGTTAAATCATGAACTGTACTGAGTCTAAAGAAGGTGCACAAGCCACTTCTTGCACTGTCTAATGGAGCACAGACAGCACGGAAAAAAAAATGATCCAGTGTGTTGTGTTCTTTGACTTCATGAAGATACAGTCCATCTACCATTTTCATCTCCTCTCACAAAAAAATGAAAGAATGGGGCTATGCATTTGCTTAACAATGCCTACCTCTAGCCAAGAAAACAATTATTAACTTTGTAATGTACAGTGATTAGTACATATACATTTCAGTACACTAAAGTATATCTGGTTGCATACAACTCAACATTCATACACATGAAATTTATAATTACATAGCTTAAAATATAAAGTTCATATGGCAGAATTTTATCATAAAGAAATACTTGCTTCATAAACATTTCTGCCCATGAGTCACAGATTTTGTTAACGAAAACACATACATGAGTTCTGTTTCTTTACAAGAAGCAAAAGAAAACCAAGAACCATAATATTTAATAAAACTTAATGGTAGATGGTTATCCCAAAAATATCCTTTGAAAATTATCATGAAAATTATCATGTCCTATACCTAACAAGTTTACTAATTTACCTCTATATTTTCTGGTACTGCTAATAAGACAGTGGCAGCCAGTGATCCCGCTGAAGCTCCCGCAAAAGCTTTCACAACTTTCAGTAACTTCTTACCATGCCTGTAAAAAGCAGCTGCTGCCCCCAAGTGGTAAATACCCAGGAACCCACACGCTGCAAATGACAGATTGATATGTTTCATTTTTGCTGTGGAAATAAAGTTTCACAGTCAGAAAAAGAAGCAGTTAATTTTATCTTATAATATACATCTATTCTTTTGGCACAGAATGCATAATATACTACATATATATAACAAAAAACAGTTTATTTAAGAACAGTAAAAACCTTTTGACTAACAAATACACCAAAAACGTAGCAATTAGTTTAGCATCTCCAAAATTGGAAACAACTCTAAAATCCTCCTCAGCACAAATCCCTTTTTCAATCAGGAAATATATATATATACACACACACACAATGTAACTGCACATTTTGACATAATTTGTCAAAGAAATACAAAACAAAAGTAGGTACTCAAAAGTCATAAAAGAATGCTGTTGGAGAGCCAACATAGCCACCTAGAGTAAAAATTGAATTAATAAAACTGCTGGTTACTGTGTCAATATACTTCCCTCATGCACACAGGCTTGAACACAATTCTCTAAGCAAGCAATTTTTTCCTTCACCCTTGGAACTCATTTGCTCAGAAGTATTATTAGTAAACATTAATAGAAAAAAAATTATTTAAAGTAATTTCTTATTTAGAAGAGAAAAAACACAAAACATATTGTTGCTACTCTTAAAATAAGAAAGAATAAAAAACATCAAAGTAAAATACACTAAATGTATGGAAACACAAACACACACTGTGAAGGCGTCAAGGATAGAACTTAAATCTAACAAAACACAAACAGGAAGCATAAGTTCAGATCCTTAGGGGTGGCTTATTTAAACAAAAAAAGAAAAAGATATATGTATATTTTAACATTTTATTATCTCTTCTGCAAATGCCAACAATTACGAGAGCAAGCTAATCCAAAGATTATATTGTAAAGATATACAAGCTATTGTACTGATTCTCTTAGTATTGAATTAAAAATAAATTCCTAGTATATTTGGGTACATGTCAATAGGAATCGGACTAAAAAAGTAAATCAGTATACTCAGGACTATACATCTTCAAGGCCAGGCTGCATGGGGCTTTGAGCAACCTGGTCTAGTGGGAGGTGTCCCTGCCCATGGCAGGGGGGTTGGAACTCCATGGTCTTTAAGTTGCCTTCCAACTCTAACCATTCTATGATTCATTTTTCTGGTTCCTAATGAGACAGTGGATGTTTCTTTTGGAAATCATCTACAGACACT